>JAGDYQ010000004.1:15504777-15524777 GCA_021962125.1 Bulinus truncatus | reverse complement strand
ATGGAATTTTTTTTTTGTTTTAACAAAGTAGTACATATATTACAATATTTAAACGAATTTCTATTTCATACTTTTATGGAAGACTATTAAAACAAAAAAATATAGATTCAGCAATTTTAACACTTTTTAGATTCACTGCTACAGTTGTTTAAGTTCCGTTTCACAACGCTGCACTGATGTAACCATAGAGATAGATTTTTCCATGTGTGTCAATATTTTCCATCACTTACATATATTCCCCCTCCCCATCTTGTCTGGACCTAGGATCCAGAAAATCTAGTATGATTATTTTGACATTAAAACTAAATTGAATTTTTCTCCATAACGCTCGAAATAATTGATTTCTGGTTAAAATCTTGAATTATTAAACTGAAAGAAATCAGTGATAATAATAACAATCAATTAATTGAAAATAATTAAATTAATGAGGGTGAACTTGATCAGAATAAAGCAAGGAACATTCGGAAGTACGACAAAGTATTTCTTAAGTTTTGACTCTTAATGACTCGATTTTTTAAAAGACACCTAAGTGTTTAAATCAAGCCCAAAAAGCTTGACAGAAGGTAACAAAATATTATAGAAACTTCATGTGGTTAAATGCAGTGCAGTGGATATGATTGCCGAATCTGAAATCAATCTCACAGTCAGAAAAATGACCTAAGTAATGATAGGGAACAGAGAATGACAGTTTATCAACGAATCATTGATATATCTTATGATTTAAAACTGAAGTTATTGTCTGATGTTTCTCAAAGCTGAAGAAATTAATGGCGACCAGTTTTTTTGCCAACCTTTGTTGAAGTTTATTGAGTCATACAAATGAAGAAGATATCTCTGATGTTATGAATAAATTAATGCATGTGAACAAAGTTTATTGAAGTAGATGTGTTGGGAAAAGCACATGAATAAAATGTAGGAATTAATGCGCGGGATTAAAAAAAAGTAAAGTTCCATTAATCCTCAAAGGGCACATTGGGCAGATGAAGTGTAGAATTCATCTAATTCACTAACCTCGGCATTTAAAGTGCTTGTGTGGTTAGCACAACGCCAAGCCGCCTTTACTCCCCACACTTAAAGTCAGTTACCTATTAAAAGCTGGGTGGTATTGGGATTATCACCAGGACCGGCAAAAATCCCAAGGCTCTCACTGAGGTTCGAACCCGAGACCCCTCCGCTCGACAGCACTCTACACCGCACGACCACCCGTTCCCCTGATATGCGGCACACGTCATTTTAATGCATGACTTTAATCTCAATATGAGTAAACTAAGAAGCAATCTTTCCCAGCTTCTTTTTCATAACGATGTTTACAGAATAAATATAAACTTTACGACTGACCAGCAACAAGAGGTGGTCATTAAGTACTAGTACACACGTACACTCTGTCCACTACACACGCACCCACGCACGTGTTCCCTGATCTCATTCTATCACCAGTCAACCACTGATTCTCTCCCCTGGCCATTCGTACAATTATGCAACCGTGCGTGCACAATAATCCTATACATCCATGACCTTAACATAACAATCCCAAACCCACGCCCACCCTCACACACACACTCACGCACACACACACAACATACACGAGTCCCTATATGACAAAATTCATATACACTTGTACAAGGTTTAATTTAGTATAACGCAAGTAAAGAAAGTGGTACACTGCCGTCGACATTTTTAGAAACACTGCTTTATATTATATTAATTCTAATTTAGCCGTCTTAAATCAAATGGGTAACTCATAATAAAACCAATCTAAACTAGAAACGTATATTAAAGATAAATGAATAAGAACACGATGAAACAATTTTTGAAACAGCAGTACACTTCTACTGACCTTGTGTTTTTTTTAAACCATTGATTGCTTCAGCTTGGGCCGTGTTTTTCTCTTGTAATTCGACTTTTTAAAAATAAAAATTATAAAACTTGCAAAAGCAACTTTTTACACAAGGGCATAATCTAACTATTTCAATATTCATCTCTTGAAAGCATGGTCGTTACCGTCTAATGAACCACAACTCTGCACCATTTATCACAAGGACAGGAGCAGTGCCTGTGTAAAATGGGATTGGGGTGAAACAACTGTCGTTCCCCTCCCCTCCTCAACTTGGCGCCAGCATTGAGAGACAACAGTCACGTGACCTTGTTTGAGGAGGAGGGGGAATCTACGTTCTACTTCGGATTATAGTGTTAGATGTAAGTTAGTGACCAGTTAGTGATTTTTGGCTCAGCGAGTTCGTCGCCTTAGCCGTAACATCTTCGACGTGTAGTGATTTTCTATTGGATTTATTAGTTTAGCTTAAAGCTTAGCTTACATGTTCAGTAGATTAGTAATAGATTGTTGAATGAACGCTGAATGCAGACAGATATATCTGACAGATACTCAGACAGATACGAATAATTGGGCAATTTCAAAGTTGAATTTCTTCTTGTTCAAAATTGTAATGGCTATAATAGTTCTAATGGAGTTATTTATAAATATATTATTACACTGAATTGTAATAAATTCATGGAAAATACGACATATTAATATCTTCACACCACATAGTTCATTGATCCAACTCTGACCTTTGTCTTAAGTTCTTTTAAATGTTGTTTTTTTTGTTTTGGGAGTTACTTTATCTCAACCCTCTCAAAAAAAATGTTGAGTTTTATTTAACAAAAGAATGACATTGTTGACGTCAAATATTCTTCACTCACACCTCTCCAATGACAGCTGTCAATCTTTATCAGACCTGTTCCCCCCGACCTCCTCTAAAATGTTAACGTTAGATAAAGACGAGGCCTTAGGCTATTCCTACCTTGTTTAATTGTAAATGAATTTATTTTATCTTCCATGGATTTGCGTTGCTCTTGATATTCATCTACATTTGATAGAAGAAAAAAACTTATTATAATTTTATCTTATCATAAATGTAATAGACTAAACATTTTGTTTGATTAAAATATACTGATAACTTTAAAATATAAAATATTTAATGTTTGTGTGCATAAGACTACTTATGGTTCTTCACTAGATTAATTTTAATATATGGACCGTCTTATAGAAATTGTGTAACTTATGTTAAAACTAATATAAAGTGTGTGATATAGTTACAATAGTTTTAATAAATAAATGAATTTGGAAGAGATGAAGCATTTTTAGGCAAAACATATTACTGTAGCGACTCATACAATTGGGGACGGATTGTCGTGGGATAGAGCGATCAACTGTCGACCTGATGGTACTTGGCTCGATCTCCGGTGAGGACCAATAACATTTTCCAGTTCTTGGCTCAAATTCCCGATATATCTCCCGTGATGCCTCCATGGCCCTTGCACTATCGGCTATGGTGGGAATGAAAGAAGGGCACCGTAAAAACCGTCCCATTAGTGGTTTATAGGATCTAACAGATTTCATCTCATCATTACAGGGACTTCACACACTGATATAATTGTCTTTTTCGAAAAAATAAATGTGTACACAAAGTTTTCGAAAATGTATGTGAAAAAAATTAAATTTGGAGATAAAACATTCGTTTATTCATATAAATCAAAATAGTCATAAATATATTTGTATAAAAATTATAATCAATACACTTCTACTCACCTTGTGTTTGTTTTAATCCATTTATTTCCTTTGCTTGTGTTTTGTTTTTCTCTTGTAATTCGACTTTTAATAATAATTTTATATGAATTATTTCTCTAAAAATTCATGTAATATATTTATATAAGAAAGAAGAGACTGACCTAGTTTACTTCTGAGGCTTAGGGTTTCTTTAGTTTGATTTTCTAAATAATATATTTGTGTGTATTTTAATATAAATTACAAATGAAATAAAACGATAAAAAGATACATGAACGGGCTTTATTTTATACTAATTTCATATCAATGGGATTTCTTTTTTTTTGTGAATACTAATGTATGCTGTAAATATGCAATCCCACTATGTCCTAAAATAAATAAAATGGATGGACCCCGGATGGTTCGACCCCGACATTTTGACCCTGCGACTCTTCGAACCCGAGACAATTCAACTCACGCACGCGCACACACACACACACACTATTCCCTATATGACAACATCTATGTACACTAGTATATGCATTTTTTACAAGGGATAATTTAATATAACGAAAGTAAAGAAGGGGGTAATTTGACGTCGACAGTTTTAGAAACACTGCTTTATATTATATTAATTTTAGTTTCGCTGTCTTAAATCAAATGGGTAACTCATAATAAAACAAATCGAAACTAGAAACGTATTCTAAAAAATAAAATGAATAGGAACACGGTGAAACATTTTTAGGAACAACATTACACTTTTACTGACCTTGTGTTTTTTTTAATCCATTGATTTCTTCAGCTTGGGCCGTGTTTTTCTCTTGTAATTCGGCTTTTTAAAAATAAAAATTATAAAACTTGTAAAAGCAACTTTTTACACAAGGGCATAATTTAACTATTTCAATATTCATTATGTACTTTTATATATATACATGGGCGTCGCAAGGAATTTTTCCAGGGGTGGGGGCAAAAAAACCCACTTGTTTTATTTTAAATGACAATCCCATACAGGTTTATTTTTCAATTAAATCCAAGTTAAGTATAACATTAATTATTTATTTTGACATAAATAAATGTATTTGAAAATTGAAACATTTTGACTACAAGCACAAGCATGTTCCGATTTTAATTTTTTCTTGTTTAGTTTGGCCTTCTGTAGCTTGATTGGTCCTTCGAAATTGTTTTTGACATTCAGGTTTTTTTATAATCTGGCAACTCTTGTTAGTTTATATTCGTCTGTCATTACCATGCAAAAAATAAAAAGATGTCAACGAAGATGAACGTAGCCACATGCAAAGCACATGGCACAAAGACTCTTATAATGGATTCAAGCTATTTTGTTTCACTATTGGTAACCAAAACAGTTTCTATAAATGACCAGTTGAACTCATCATTTAGAAGACAAATTGAAGAAAATTGCAACAAACTGGGTCCCTCCATTTCTACAATCTTTTTTTTTTTTGCGGCATGCAGGATTTGGCACTTCGTGGAAAAGAATAACATTCTGGTATTTTTTACGACCTTTTAGAGTTTCGTGTTGCATCTAGAGATGAAGTTCTTGGTAATCATTTGTCAATTGATTTTTCTTGAACTAAGTATATCTCAGCAACCAGTGCTGCCGAGAAGGGGGCAGAGGGGCAAATGGCCAGGGGCGGGCGATTTTAAGGCGAATTTTAGGCGCCCGGACTTAGCTGGCCAATCAACTTTTGAAAGTATTATTATCAGCACGAGAGGCCCGTGACAGCCTTGCCCAGGGGCCCGATATTTTTGTCGGTGGGCCTGTCGGAAACTACACAAAACACTAAGATCGAAATGTGTGGGTCTCTCTTGCGTAAAGACATTGTTCGTGAAGCAAATAATTCAGTTGCAATTTCTATATTTGCCGACGAGACAATATAAATTTAGACATTGAGCAGATGTCACTTGGTGTTAGATTTGTCAAAGAACACCATAATTAGTAATTAATTAGAATTTGGATTAGATACAGCCCGTAGAGGGAAAATTCTACAGCAGGGACCAGTCATTCAACAGCAGGGGCCAAGCTATAGCAGGAAATATAGCTATAGCAGGAAATAAATTTTACTAAGTATAGCAAACAAGTCAGACAAACTTGCCCCTGCCCCCCCAAACCCGCACGCTACGGGCCTGATTAGATATGACAAAGGATAAGACGGATGTTCTACAATGGCAAGTAAAGAATGAGGCGTTCAAGCTATAATTCGAAAAAAGACCAAAAAGCAGCAATTGTTCATTGCAGTTCAATTAAATTAAATCTTGTAGTGAGCGATTTAAATAATATGAATGCTGTACGAAACACAATAGGAAAAATTAAGTCAATTATAGTGTTTTTCTGAGAATCTAATCAGCGACAAAAGCTAATTCCAAATGTTCCTTTGCTATGTGAAGCTAGATGGACACATAAATATAAAAGCTTGCGGATTTTCGCTGAAAATGTGACAAAAATCGTTAAACAACTGGAATATTTAGAACAATCTGGAAAAAGCAAGCAAGTTGCACATTGGTTACTTTCTGCTGTTAGAGGTTAGGTTTGGGGTACATTTGTTGTTTGTTTAGTTATTATACTTCAATGTAATAAACTTTTAGGAAATTTAGTTCAGTTCTACTGTAACAAATTTATGACATTTTTTTCAAAAATGTAAAAGGGGCGGGGGAGGGGCAAAATACCTCCCCCCTTCTATGACATTTTTTTCAAAATGTAAGGGGGGGGGAGCTAGTGCATGCCCTTGCCCCCCCTGGAATACGCCCATGTATATATATATATATATATTGTTGTAACTCTCGTGAAAGCATGGTCGTTACCTTCTAATGAACCACAACTCTGCAACATTTATCACATGGACAGGTGCGGTGCATATGTAAAAGGGGATGGGGATGAAAAAACTGTCGTTTCCCTCCCCTCCTCAACTGGCGCCAGGTCACGTGACCTTGTTTAAGAGGGTGGGGAATCTACGTTCTACTTCGGACTCTAGTGCTACATGTAAGTTAGTGACCAGAGAGAAAGAACAGTTCGTGATTTTTGGCACAGCGAGTTCGTTACCTTAGACGTAACACATTCGACTTGTAGTGATTTCCTATTGGTTTTATAAGTTTAGCTTAGCTTAGTTTAGATGTTTAGTAGATTAGTAAAAAAATAAATAGTATTAGTGTAATTATTGAACCCACGTGTCTTGTGTGTCATTCTATATAAAACGTTACTACAATATATATATGTGAACAATTTTTTGTACGAGGGGTATTACGATAGGGGACACAAGACGTCCAACCAACAGTCATCAGTACACAAGGCCAGGTCATAGATCCTGGATAGCATTAATAATAGCTGCCAGCTTCTCGGGCCATTCTCATGTCCCTGTTATAGTTTGGTGAACTGAGAGCAAATCTGTGAGAATAAAGATGCCCTTCGTAGGCAAGGTCCCATCCCGGATTTAAATGTGCCCCTGTCTCTTAAATTGTTTTGGTAGATCTTCTCAGCCTGACTAAGTCCACAAAAACGGTTGTGACATTTCACCTTAAAACATAATTCACCAGTTTTAGATTGTTGAATGAACACTGAATGCAAACAGATATATCTGACAGATTCTCAGACAGATATATCTGACAGATACTCAGACAGATAAGAATATTGGGCAATTTCAAAGTTGAATTTCTTCTTGTTCAAAATTGTAATGGCTAAAATAGTTCCAATGGAGTTATTTATAAATATACTATTACACTGTATTCTAATAAATTCATGTAAAATACGGGCAATACGGCATAATTATATCTTCACACCACATAATTCATTGATCATTCCTCTTAAATAAATTAAATTGAGTTTAATTTATTTAAAGAATGACAATGTTGACGTCAAATATTCTTCCCACATCCATGGAGGG
This sequence comes from Bulinus truncatus, assembly GCA_021962125.1. Classification (NCBI taxonomy): domain Eukaryota; kingdom Metazoa; phylum Mollusca; class Gastropoda; family Planorbidae; genus Bulinus; species Bulinus truncatus. Next base: position 15,517,337 of record JAGDYQ010000004.1, on the reverse strand, counting down.
CATTTACCCCCCCTCCCCCCGCTCACCCCTACATTTTGGAAAAATGTTATAAAGTTGTCACAATAAAACTGAACTAAATTTCCTGAATGTTTATTACATTGAAGAACATGTACATATATCAAACATAAAAAAGAAATATATCTGCATGCATAACTGATTACATTATTGTAATTTTTAAAATAATGGTTTCAGTGTCGAACAGTTACTATGCTAATAAAAAAGAGTATAAAATTATAAATTAAACTGATACAGAAATAGCATTGTAATTTTTAACTATTTATTTTGGAGCAAAAATAAATTATAAACATCTTGGTATTTGTTCGAATCGATTGGTAACATTTTCCTTAAATGTTTGATACTCATCATACAAAGACCAGACAAACGATCATGACAAGCTGTTAAGCGTAGCCACGTTTTTACTGGTCTTAGAGAATGTAAGGACAGTGAAAATAGATAGATAGACACAGATAGATAGACAGTCATATTGTTAGATAGATAGACAGATAGATTGAGTGATAGATTGATAGACGGATAATTAAGTAGACAAACGAATTGCACGGACAGTGAAAATAGGTCAGGACGGATGATTAATAGCAGCAGCATGTAGAGTTATGTGTTACGTAATTAGACAGGTGGGAAGACGAAGGCGGGGCGAAAGGGAACAGCGTTGGTCAGTTGTAGGGACGCGGAGATATACAGGTCACGACAGAAAGAGAGGGGGGCAGTGTAGTTTTTGTTAAGTTTGAAGAAGGTAGTTAATTAGGAAGAAAATCAGGAATGAGTAGGAACAGTAGTATTGTATTGACGGAACGACAATTGATGTAGTAATTTATTGTGTAGAATTGATTTAATATTTGATGTTCACTCTTGGATATAAGTGTTTTAGATCATTCAATAGAGTGATTTTAATTAATAGAACGGAGTTTGTGAATTAGCATTAGTTGTGTGTAAAGAAAGAAAAGGAAAGGAAGTAATTAAATATAAAGTAGATAAAAGAACAACCATCGAGATACATAAAACCAACCATAGCCATCCCTGACAGAGAGCTAAATGATCTGTCGATTGTGATATTTGTTAGTGGATAAGCCATGGGGGCGAATGGTCGTGTGATAAAGCACTCGACTGTCGACCTGATGGTCCCTGGTTCGATCTCCGGTGAGGACCAATGGATATTAGAGCTTAAGTCCCAGCTATATCTACCGTGGTGCCGCCATGACACTTGCACTATCGGCTATGGTGGGGATGAAAGAATGACACCATAAAAACCGTCCCATTAGGGGTTTAAAGGATCTAAGAGATTTCATCTCATCCTTACATGGACTTCACACACTAGAAGAGCCAATGCTGTCAAAAGAGCCATCTTAATCATCGGGAAAAAATTGGTTCATTTAAAACCCCACCTTGATTCTGTTTTGTCCCCATTACTACTTTTACATTTCCATATATTATATCAGATTTCACTCTCCTGGATTGAATTCTCAAATGCGTAATAATCAGCAATAGTCCCGGTTTGATCCTTTAAATGCGAGTTTCCAGTTTAGTCATCAAAAAGGGATTCAAAACAAAAAAGGAAAATGCTGGTTTATTTTCTACTCAAAAACGAATTTTCAACGATGAAATAATAAAATGAAGGTTGGGTATAAAAACAGTTATTCTAAAATAATCATCAGGCAAATCAACTTTTGGATTTTCTCTGTTTATTTGTTTTCCAGCTTATCGTGGAGGTTGAATGTCGACACCAGTGTCATCTGCAACACCTTTTATAACTCTAAAAAATTCCTTATACCTCTCATTACAATTCTGTCGATCAACAGCCAATGCAGTCAACAATTCTTCAATGTATGTTTGTACTGCCAGTAAATCTAAATGCAGTGACTGCAATTTTTGGGTCACAGCTTCTAGCTTTGATTAATATTTTTGAATAATAACTAAACAAACAACAAACATAGGAATATATCCGAGGAATTCTTCTGTAACCACCATTTTCCCATTTTGTTCTTTGACAAATCTAACACCAAGTGACATCTGCGCAACGCATGAAATGTCAGTTGTCTCGTTGGCAAGTGTAGAAAATGCAACTGAATTATTTTGCTTCACCAACAAAGTTTTCGCGCAAGACAGACCCACAAATTTCGACTAAAGTGTTTTGAGTATTCGCCGAGATTTACTTAGCACTACAAGAACCAATTGACAAATGATTACCAAGAACCAGGTCATATTAATTACCAGTCATTTTTTATTCTTTTCCACGAATTGTAGAAATGATGGAACCCAGTTAGTTACGATTTTCGTGAAATTGTCTTCTAAATGATGAGTTCAGCTGCTCATCTATATAAACTGCTTTCGCTTCAAATCATGCAACAAAATTGTTTGCATCTTCATTAGTCTTTTCGCTATGTGCTTTGCATGTGACTAAGTGCACCTTCGTTGAAATCTATAAATTTTGTGCATGGTTTGATGACAAATGCTCCTGATTTGCTCCAAATTACTTCTTTGAGGAAACAACACGCAATATTTGCAAAAGGCACCTTTTAACATACAAGACACCGTGAATAGTCTGATAACCATGCATATCTAAAAACTCTGTTTCCATTATTAGCAATTCTAAAATCATACTTTTTATCGGGGGTCTGAATTAATTTAGCGTTTAGCATTTATTAAAAAATTCACTCAGTGGTAGAAGATTATAAACCAACAAGAGTTGACAGATAAATAAAAAGTTGAATGCCAAGAGCATTTTTGAATCAAGTTATAGTTGGCCAAATTAACAACAAAAAAAATTAAAATTGAAACCTTCTTGTTTTTGTTGTTAAAATGTTTGAATTTTCAAATGCATTTTTTATGTCAATACTAGCTGCAAGTACCCGGCTTTAAAATAAGGTTTTCTGTTTACCTTCTGTTTTCTCGCTACCCCCTCTCTCTCTCTCCCTCCATCTCTCTCTCCCTCTCTCTCTCTCACCCTCCCTCTCTCTCCCTCCTTCCATCTCTCTCTCCCTCCTTCCCTCACCCTCTCTCTCCCTCAATCCATTTCTCTTTACCTCCCTACCTTTCTTTATCCCTCTCTCCCTCCCTCTCCCATATCCCTCTCTCTCTCCCTCCCTCCTTCTCTCTCCCCTCCCTCTCTCCCCCTTTCTCCCTCCCTCCCTCCTTCCCGCTCTCTCTCCCTCCCTGCTCCCCTCTCTATTTATTTATCTCTTTCCCTCCCTTTCACTCTCTGTACAATTTCTGGATCTTGAGTTTACTTCCCACTTTTGTTTAGTAAAGTTTTCTCTAAAATGTTGTGTTCCGTGTACCAAAAGTAAAAAAAAAAAACTACTTTATTATGCACAAAGACAAGTAGGTGTGGCATGATACAGCACCAAATAAAAAAAAATGTATCGTCGGCGCGCAAGTTCATGCATTATCGGGAAATGACGTCACTGAGGATTTTTGTTTATGTCAATGGCGTTCCCATTACCGATAATATGGTAAAATACTAAAATAATTAATTACAATTAAACTACCCATTGAGATTGTATTAATAATGTTAATAATGTCACAGAAACATTTTAATTAACGTATGTCGGTTTATTAATGTGCACCTTTAATTTTAATCTTCTGAATACATAAAACGATAGGTAAATAGATATGCAATTTGCGATTCCCACGTTTACATTGGAGTTTCTTGTTTACGGAAGTTACCCTTCTTTTTTGCTTTAGAAACAAAAATGCAGTAAAATAATTTTGCTGAGAATTGTTTATTCCACTATTGATTTCAATTGAACATGTTTACAATTGGAGTTTCCGGAAGATACAACTCTTTTGCTTTAGAAACAAAAATGCAGTAAAATATTTCACTCTCCCACTGATCTCTTATCATAATGATTAATTACAATTAAAGTACCCATTGAGATGAAACTAAACCTGTTTCATGACCTTCCCGTGTAATTATGTGTACGTGGACCAAATTTCACGTTATTTGGTTGTCTGAATCTTGAGTTATAAGCAAACAGACGACAGACAGACAGCAAATGTGTCTTATAAGTATAGAGATAAATAATTAATGTTATACTTAACTTAAATTAAATAGAAAAATGATACTGCATGGCATCGACAGTTAAATTTAAAAAAAAAAGTGTATTTGTGTCCCCCTCTGGAAAAATATCTAGCGACGCCTATGCCCACACCCCTCTTCAATCTCAACTGTCAATCTTTATCAGACCCACCTCCCCTCTCTAAAATGTTGACGTTAATTAAAGACGAGCCCTTAGGCTATCCCTACCTTTAATAATTGTTAATGAATTTATTTCAACTTCCAGGGAATCGCGTTGTTCTTGATATGCATCTACATTTCATAGAATTCAAACAATTATAATTTTATACATAAATTTATTTAACTAATCCTTTAATTTGATTAAAAAATGCTGAAAATTTCAAAATATAAAATATATCATTTTGTGTGTGCCTCTATACTGAAAAAAAAAATTAATATATAGGCCGTCTTACAGAAAATGTGTAACTTACATTAAACTAATACAAAAGGTAAATGAAATGTTATTGGTATGAACTGGTTAATATAAGAACTCAATTCTTGTCCATGGTTCATATGATATATTAACGACACAATAATATAAATAAACAGAATAAATCCAATGAATTATACTTGTAAACAATGAACTTAACTGATCAACTAAAACTTATGATATGTACTCGAATACTCTCTTAATATTCACTGAACTCAAATAACTTCGCTGACTTAATCGACTCAACTCTTTTCTCTATCTCAATCTCTTGAACATCGTCTTTATATAGTTTCCTTCCATCCATCTCGAACATTCCACATCGCTCTGTCTCTCACTCATTTGGTCAATACAATTTACAAATAAACAACATATTTATTTTCCATTAATATCTAGAATAATAAACAACATATTTATTTTCTATCAACATCTCGAATGTTGACCCCTTGACCACATGTTGACCTAGTTGGCCAAACTCCAAAGATACACACACACCTGTGTGCGTAGTACTCATAACTATACCATGACACCTCCCCCCTTTTCCTTAAAAAAATGTTATACATTTTTTTCTTAAACGTAATTTAAGTGAATGTATAGTGTGAAAAATATGTACATATACAATGCATACAATCTTGTGATTAAACACAAAAATAAGAAGTACATGTAATCATAGATCAGATTGCTATAAAACAAACAATGTGATATTTTACAATAGTTATTTTAACTTAGGTCAATCTAGATAATATATCTGGTATGTACATCAACATTTGTATTATCGGTTACAATGATGTTTACTTCATTCACACTGTTAAAATCTTTTCCTTTTTGTTTTGGATTCATGGCTATTTTTCTCAAATTATCTATATGGAATGTGAGTTTTCTCCCTTTTATTTCTACTACATAATTAACTTCTGAAATTTTTTCAACAATTTTATGTGGTCCTTGCCAAGTGTTACCAAAATGACCTTTTTCTGGTAGAAGTACATAGACCTGATCATCAACTTCGAGTTCTCTGAGGTATCTATTTTTGTTTTTTATGTTTCTATGTTTAGTACTGTTTTGAATTGTGCACTTCTCTGCTATTTTGTTAGCGTTGACTATCATTTCTTTGGTGTTGTTGACTATTTCATGTGGCGACATGTCATCTCTATTTTGTGGACATACGTTCTCTATAAATAGTCTAAGTGGTCCTCTTGGATTTTTTCCAAACATTAATTCATACGGTGAGAAACCAGTTGATTCATGTGGAATCTCTCTGTATGCGAACAGTACAAGAGGTAAATATTTATCCCATTCTTGTCCATATTCTTCAATTATCTTTCTTAACATTGTCTTTATTGTCTGATTTGCTCTTTCTATCATTCCATTCGCCTGTGGTCGATATCTGGCTGCAAATGTTTGTGTGACTTTTAGCATTTGCATAAACGATCTTGTCATATGGGATTGAAATTGTCTACCGTTGTCTGACAATATGATTTCTGGAAATCCAAATATGGTGAAGACTTTTAATAAGGAAGTGCATACTGATTCAGCTGTAATATCAACCAATGGTATGGCCTCTATCCATCTGGTCGCAAAGTCAATGATGGTTAGTAAAAATCTTTGTTTTCTGTTTGACATAACAGACAATGGTCCGACTATATCAATGGCTATTTTTTTAAATGGCTCTGATGTTGTATCCATTTGTTGGAGTGGTGCTGTATGCTTTGGACCAATACTATTGTGTTTCTGACACAACGAACATGACTTGATAAATGATTTGATGTCTCTGAACATATTAGGCCAATAACACACATTTCTAATTCTTTTTAATGTTTTCTTGGAACCCATATGTCCTGCTAATGGAACAGAATGTGCTGTTTTTAGTACTTCTTCTCTCAAAGTAGATTGGATTATTATCTGATCTGTATGACTGTTTAGATTTGAGAACCTTCTCATCAGCATACCATCTCTGCAATAATATTTGATTTGTTGACTGTTACTAGTGCCTTGTTCACAGTGTTGAAAATATCGTTTCAAAGAAGTGTCGTCTCTCTGTAATTTACCTAACTCATCAGAGTTGATATTTAAATATGGAGATAAAACATTTTGATTGTCGGAACTGAATTCTTTGTCTTTATTTTGTTCTTTGACAGATGTCGATCTTGTCACAACGTTTATATGTTCAAGTTGTGTTTGTTCAGCATTAGCTTTTGTAGTTAGTTTTTTAATGAGTTCATTTCTCATCAATTCATAATTATCTTTGTTCTTTAGAGCAATATTTTTTGCTAATCTGTGTCCTTTCATTTTGTTTATCATAATTTGGGCTCTTTGCTGTTCTTTAACATTCTCTTGATCAGCAATTATATCTAATCCTTGTATGTAATCGCCAATATCCTGTGTTCCATTCCAGTTGGACATATTGTTTAGTAGTGAGCACGTGAAATCTTTGCTCTGTTTTGTTTTCTGTTCCTGTATGTTTTTTAATTCTAACTGGGTATATATATCCTTCTTTTCCAACCATTCATGAAACATTTCTTGTGAATTATTGTCATTTATATTGGGAATATTTCCCACTATCAAGGAAGTAACTGGAGACGGCATTACTATAGCTTTCACATGTCCAGTTATCCATGGCGTGTCGATATGAATGTTGGCGGTCCTACATGTTATGACCTGTCCATTTCCCAGTTTTATGTCTTCTTTTTCATTAGTCCAGTGTTCTTCCTTAACTATTTTCTCATCAACCACTACAGATGTACAGCCTGTGTCTCTGAGACATAATACAGCCTGATTGTTAACAAAACAAGGATAGAATACCAGAGTGCCCTTGCTCTCTAATATTGTTGCAACTGTGTTTTCCTTGTTTTCTTTTCTTAGTGGAGTTCTACCCCTTTCAGTTTGACATCTTTGAGGACTTATATTGGGTGATATCCTTCTTTGATAGGTGCTGCGTACCGGTGCTTCCATGCTATTTCTTCTACCATCCTGCGATATGCCTCTCTGATTTCTATTGTGAAAGTTTTTCTGTTCATTTTCTGGACCTCTTTGATATGTCCTCTTGTAGTAGTTGTTACGTTCAACACGCCAGTAATTTCTTGAAGGACTGTAATTGATTCCATATGCTCCTGCTTTGTTTTTATATGAATATGGATTTCCTCTATTCCGATAAATACAGTCATATTGTAGATGCCCGACTCTCTGGCATATGTAACATGTTTTAGGCATCCTAGCGGGTAGACTTGAGTATCGTTGTTTATTATTGGCATGCATGACATTACATGACTTTTCTTGCACTGTATTAAACAAAGGCGTGTCTATATGACTATCTTTGAAATCAGACATGGCAGATATAAGTTTTTCTTTACAGTGCACTTTGTTCTGTTTTATGTAAGTGTAAAGCTGCATGCTGCTGTGTGTCAAAAAAATTTTATCTACTAAGATTAATTCAATTATCTGCCTTGCATTATTATGGTCAATTTCTGCCATTTTGAACCAATTAAGGAGATAACTTTCCAAATTGTTGACATATGCTTGTGGATGTTCATCAGCATTCATTAAAGTATTGTGGAACTTATTCCTGTAATGTCCCCTCTGTTTTGTTATAATGTTGCAATAAATATTTTTTTACAACATCATAGTCTTTAGCAGCTTCACCTTTGATATTGTTCAAAGCAGCTTGTGCTTCTTGGGTCATGGCTTCATAAAGATAAATTATCCAATCCTTTTTTTATTTACTTATAAATGCAAACTGTGTCTCCATGACAGAAAAAAAATTGTCTATGTCACCATGTTTGCCGCTGAATGGTTGTATTCTTATTTTATGTTTTAAAGTTTGTGACTGAGTTGTCATCTTTGTCAAGCTCCATCAATCGTGGGTCTTTTTCATGGCATCAATTTCTGCCATTTTTAATGCAAATTCATGTTTGCGGTCTAATTCTTCTTTTTCCGCCTGGCGTAAACGATCTTTTTCTTTTTCTTCTGCCTGGCGTAAACGATCTTTTTCTTTCTCTTCTCGTTCCTTTTCTTTTTCTTCTTTTTGCATGATTCGCTCCTTTTCATCATTCAAGCAGTCGCGAACATATTTCGCTAGCTGTGTTCCTTCTAGTCCTATTGCTCTTCCTAGCTCAAGGAATTTATTTGCATCCGCATCCATGTTATATAGTTTTTACAATGATTTCAAGTGTGTAGCAATCAATCCAATGCACGAACTAAAATATTAATATTATCAAATCTATATAAAAAATATAATAATAATGACATCAAAATAACAACATATACAATGAACCATGAAATTATCTAGGACAAGATGAAAGAATGTTACAAGAGGAATACAAATATTAATAAACAAATGTATAAACAAACTAGACATATACCACTAAACAAATATATAAATCTAGTGTCTAAGTGGAGCCTTAAATTCACTCAAAAATACAAAAATGTATATATAACTCCAAAAAGACAATAAATTAATTTCTAATAGCAAATGAAATTAGCTAGTCTAATATTCATTTGAAAAATACATGTAACATGCATAAAAAAAAATTAGTACATTGGAATCATACACAACGATTTTCAATTAAATTAAATTATCTCAAGTTAATAATAATTATGTCCCTTGTTTACTTGACCTTCTCCTTTGTTCTCGAATAAATTCCAATACAATCGTTTACTACAGTTCCTGTACTATAAATAGTCCAGTCCAGCACAGTTATAAATAACTTGAAAGTTCATGAAATTTCTGACCTGCTTCGCAAGAATAAATTACAACAATGTTCCACTTGACTGCACACGTTAAGTGCGTATATTCTATTCAGGTCAATCCACTGTCCAGCGACGAATCAACGAATGATATTATTATTCCAATCAATGTGTCCTCGGAGACGGGTTCACTAAGTTGCTGGCCACCATGTAAATGAAATGTTATTGGTATGAACTGGTTAATATAAGAACTCAATTCATGTCCATGGTTCATATGATTTATTAACGACACAATAATATAAATAAACAGAATAAATCCAATGAATTATACTTGTAAACAATGAACTTAACTGATCAACTAAAACTTCTGATATGTATTCGAATACTCTCAATACTCTACTGAACTTAAATAACTTCACTGACTTAATCGACTCAACTCTTTTCTCAATCTCTAACTAACTTTCTCAACTGTACATCGTCTTTATATAATTTCCTTCCATCCAACTCGAACATTCCACATCGCTCTGTCTCTCACTCATTTAGTCAGTACAATTTACAAATAAACAACATATTTATTTTCCATTAATATCTAGAATAATAAACAACATATTTATTTTCTATCAACATCTCGAATGTTGACCCCTTGACCACATGTTGACCTAGTTGGCCAAACTCCAAAGATACACACACACCTGTGTGCGTAGTACTCATAACTATACCATGACACTAACTTTAAATAGATGTCGTTTTCCTTAAACGAAATTCCTTTTTTTTTAATTCTTCTATTATAATCATGGTTTAGATTGTGTAAAATAAATATCTCAAATAAATATGTTTATTCTTGAATTATGATATCGGGCAGGGATGTGGGAAGACGCGAGCTACATTGATTTCGTAAATTTAACCGGCGGGCCGGACCACGAGCAGATGGATGGAGCGTCGACGTGAACAAGTTTAAATTAAATGTAAACGTCATACCATAAAAGACTGGTTCTTTCTTTTACATGTAGGCTACTCTTAATTAAAGGAGTAGCGGGCTATAGCAGGGGTGGGCTAACTACGGACCGTAGGCCGCATGCGGTCCGTAAGAGTATATTATGCGGACCGTATGCACGTTGCGATACTCTGTTTAGTGTTTTCGCTGTGTTTTTTAAATTTTATTCCGACTACTTGATTCGAATCTAGGGATATTAAATCGGTTTTATGGTTTGAGAATATTAGTTTGAGCTGATTGACCTATAAGCATATTATGACTGGAAATATAAGTGCAAGGAACTTTATTTATTTTGTAATCAGCTAACATAATTATTTTTTTTATAGTTCCTGTAAAAATGAAATATACCCACCATAAATTAATATCCAATAAAAAAAATAATTCGCAGCATTTAGATTAACAGCAGACAGTATTTAACACCACAGATTAGATATTGTATACAGATTGTACAACCCTCGTTTTGAAGCAATGTTGTCAGCGTCGCCATCAATGATATTTACTCTCATCAGTGAATTCATTGAATAGAAATGTTTATTACATATATAAAGCTCCTAAAATCCCATGAACTCATGAATTAAATAATATATTATCGCCTTTTTATATGTATAAAGCAAATGGGAAGCTTTTTCATTCATATTTCATGTCTTGAAGAAAAAAAACAAAGAGGTGTAAATAGGTCTGTGTGTTTTTTGTGAATGGAAAGCGTCATTGGAAACAAAAGCGAATAACAACAATGGCGCGAGAGTTTTTAACATAAAAACTGAGGACATTTATATAGCGATGCGATATATGTATATTATATAATCTTTGTTCACAACTATGTGCAATAATCAAAATACAAATTATTATCATAACTAATTATCTTTACCACCGTTCATCAAATGTAAACTACATTATATTATATTAAATACCTTTTCTTTGTATTTCTTTCAGGATATAACTATACCGATCTTCTAAGGATTTCAGAAACCAATTAAAAGCTTCTCCTGGTCCACATCTCTGTAATGTACTCAATAATTCCTCATTTCTTTCCAACTGAGATTTTCCTATACAAATTTTTTCCTTGTCATCGAGTGAAATGACTTCATGCTGATACAAGAAATTGACGATATCTTTGGCTTCTAATTGTTCTTGGATGTACATGTAGTTCACTCGTATACATTTTTCATCTTCTGGTTTCAGTCTTCCTCTGGACATGACTCCTGAAATGGAAGTAACATTATTTTGACGGGCGGAGGCTTTTTTAAAACGTGTAATCAAGTGTTCAAACGTAGTTTCCCAAATGTCTAGATAACACCGGTCACAGCCAGCATTAGGCCGGTTGCTCCTAATTGGGCCCCGCGCCTGGCAGGGGCCCCGCAATTTACATTTGTTTTTATAGCAATAGTTGTTAATGTAAAAAAAATAGAAGAGGGGCCTCGCAAGCATCCGGTTAATTGGGCCCCGCTATTTGTAAGGCCGGCCCTGACACCAGTTAACTAACACTTTTAGCGCTACGGGGCGTCTGTGTATAGAGCGGTCGACTGCTATCAGAAAGTTTACTAGCTTGAACCGCGGTAAAATCATGGTCATTTCTCCGGTCTGATCACTGTCCCTTGTCGCACAAAGCCTCAAATTAGTACCCGACGTTTGTCGAGGAAAGTAGAGGCGGCTGGGCATTGTACTTGACATGCAGCCTTACTTTAACCCTGTATCGCGACCAATATGGAAACGCTAAAGGTTATTTGTTTATTTGTATACAGAAATATTTTAAACGTATTACCACAGCGTTCCGGCTTAATATTTGATGTTCATGAATTTAGCGACTATACAAAGTACATAATTATAAATAGTTCTAAATATCTTAGCAAAATTTCACACATACCTTTATTTTTTTAATTTTTTTTTTTTCGTTTAGAATTGAAGGGGGCGTGTACAACTCGCGGAAATATTTTCTTCACAGATAATACAGGAAATTTCCAAATATGTATTTATAGCACAGACGATGTATTTTGTATAGAGATAACATACTGCAGTTTTTCCCCAACTTTTGACGTCCGTATAGGCTACCCCCTTCTTTTTTCATAATAAAGTACCCCTCGTAAAAAAAAAATTACTAATATATATCTATCTATCTAACATGATGAGCATGATAAAAAATTATGTAAATAAAATACTACCTCGTTCATTACAAAACTAATTAAAATAAAGCTACAAAAGGAAAACATGACTTTCTTTATTACACATGTTGAATTGCATTCAAATACACTAAGCATGTTATTTTTTTCAAATTTCTGTCTGAAGATAAATCCAACCATTTCTTTCCTTCCGCATGCGATAACTTTCTGGCATGGATGGTTTACTCTTCAGTCTTCTCTCTCAAAATTCAATATACTCTCAAAACTAAC
>JAGDYQ010000004.1:15259574-15504277 GCA_021962125.1 Bulinus truncatus | reverse complement strand
TATAAATGTAATTTTGGTGGTTGTCACAGATAATGGGTCCCTGTCAGGACTTTTATTTTGCTATAACCATATAGAATAAAAAAAATGATGTTTTGCTATTACAAGAGTCCTAAAAATAGACTATAGGGGAGTTGAACATTCTGGCAGGATTATATTGCTAACATTAATGCTAGCCGCAAAAGAAAAGATATTTAGGAACTTGTGAAGGGCCTCTGGATAAATTGGCTAAATCTTTAGTTGGGATCAGGAGGGCCCCAGACGTCAAAGCTTATTGTTTGGTCTAGGATTTGAATTAGGTAGCCTTTGACAGCGTTGTGGCTTAGGGCCCTTTAAAAACAAACGTCAAATCACCTCTACCTGTAAGTTATTATTGACCATGTCAATGTTTTGATGTAAAATTACGCAGGGCCCAGGTCTCTGAGTCTATTAAAATAGACAACAGCATAGCTTTACTTTGTGAACAGTATTAAATATGTGCGCAGTGAAACAGGTTTGCCTTGGCGGCTAATGCCCTGGCGCTTGCCCTGCTCCCTACACAGTGTCAACAAAGCTATCGTCATACATTACAATTCTGGGCACGAAGGCCACCAGAATGTCATCAATTGCTGGCAGAAAAAAAAAACATCGCTGAAAACTAGAATAACTCCACCATTAGCACAGTCATTTTATAGTCGTTTAAGGAAAACTATGCCGCCCACCCCATCTACTAAATTTCGAGTACAGAGCGCTCACTTTCTAACACTTTGAGATTATCTTGGAAAAAAAAATTGATGATCAAGGCTAGTAAAAGCTCCTTCAATGACGACCAGCGGTAGGTTGAGCGGTATGTCTACATGTGATAGTTTCTGAGATCAATGGGAGGCATCAATTTAAGATGTACGCAGCAGTTATCTCAATGTTCTTTAAGGATAACCCATAAAGTGAATGCGCAACTCCGAGCACCTTATTTATTTTAGGGGGGGGGGGCACAGTGAATTAATAGCTCTTCAAACCCCATCACTGCGGTCCTGTGTATGGAAGGTCGAAATAATAAAAATTGTGTACATAGCTTGCAAGAATAAAAACCCATCTGTTCATGTGAAACGTTTACTGCATCATTTACAACTAAAATCCTGTATAGTCAGCACGAAGATTCAAATGTTTATATATTTTTGTTGATTGACATCATTGTTTGCTAATTGTGCTTGGTTCATTAAAAAAAAAGCAAGTATGTTTTCCAGCCCATATTTATAAAATTGTTAACAAACCAACATTGAGTTCTATAAATTCAATCTTCCGATGATTTTTATTTGTAACTAAAAATCTTACATATTTTATGGCTAAAAACTTCTTAAAGTTATTTATAGTATTTCCATCACTAAACATTATATAATTAAATCAAATACATGTATAGTATTAAATTATAAAATTGAAATGCACTACATATTAAATAAATTAAGAAAACGTATAAAATTGAAAAAAAAAACCAGCAGAGCTTAATTGTAAAAAAAATGTTTTTCTTTAATTTGGCGTTATTAAAGGTTGTACTAAAATGAGGCATAAAACAACTTTTTAAATTACAAGTTAAGCATTTTAAAGTATTTTTCTGAACCTAAATCAAATTAGTTAAATGCACAAATCAATTTATAAAGCTTTAGCTATCGATTTATTTTGTTGTATTTCTTTTCTCAAATATTCACTTAATGAACTAAAGAAACCTTTGTTGTTCTTTTCTTTCGCTTTTTGATATTGTGCCATCAATTCTTCTGTAGTCTTTTTTTCCTGCCGCTCTTTTGCCATTGTCTGCTCAATTTCCCTTCTCAACTTCTCTGTCTCAGTTTTTCTTTCGATTTCTAATGTCTGTAGCCGTTGTTCCAACTCCTTTAGCTTTTGTTTACCTAGACTTTCCTCGATTTTGTGAATCTCTATCAAGTGTTGATACTCCTGTTTCAGACGGTTCAGTTCTTCTTCATATTTTTTTTTGCTTTTCTTCCGTGAGCTTTCTTACTCTTTCTCGGTCTTCAGCCAATCTATTAATTAATTTAATTTCTAAGTCAATGGAACTAACTATATCTTGAACTGTCTGAACCAAATCGTGCAGTGCTCCTGTCCCATTGTCTTGTGATTTGATTTTCACATGAAGAGCTGTGGCTCTCTTCATTAGCACATTCAGCTCGAATATGTTGTTTTTTTCATCAGCGGTTGTTTGAAATTGTTGTATTTTTTGTATAATGAGACTTGTCTCTTTTAGAGTTTCGTTAGAAATAATTGGCTTTTTGGCTTCTAACATTAATCGTTGGCGGGCCTCCCGGGCTTTCATAAAATTTTCATCTGTATAACGATGTCCTTCAAATGTTAGATTATCCACCATTTTGAAGAGTGTTTCTATTTGTTTGTGTTTTTTAGTTTCGTCCTTAGTTTTATTATCAAAAAGAACTACTCGTTTGTTACATTCATTCATCAGTTCAGAGAAAACACCCTGCTGATCTTCACACCATTCTTCAAATGTCTGTTTCGGCTCTTCTGATTCATTATCGAAAATGTCACCACAATTCACAACAAGTATGCAGAATTGCTTGACAAAATTTTCACCAAACAGTTTTTTTAAGAAATTTATTGTCTCTTTATCTTCTAAGGTAAATCTCGCACCAAACTTAACAACAAGTAAAAACGCATGAAAACCGCGATCATTTGCAGCTATCGCATCAGCCATTGCTTCCATAACCTTTTCTGTAGATTCTACACTGTCCATACTAGTATCTCCCACTCCTGGCCCATCAACAACTGTAATGATGCGCCCGTTAACCTCACTGTATTCACTTTGAATGTCATGTGTAACAGAAGTTGAGCTTGACTTGCTTAAAAAGACATTTCTATTTAAAATGCTATTTCCTAATGCACTTTTCCCATTTCCAGTTTTTCCTACCAAAAGCAAGTCGATTTCTATTTTATCTTGTGTCATCATTGATCTAAAATTTGCTGAGGAAAAAATAGTTAAATAATATAGATTAGGCTAAATGTATTAATGAAAAGAATTAAGTCAAAACTAATAAGCGCTACTGATTAAAAAAGGGGGGACAGATGGTCGTGTGGTAAAGCGCTCGTTCTTCGACCTGAGGATCCCTGTTTCGATCTCCGTTGAGGACCAGTTGATATTTTCAGTTATGGCTATAGTCCCATCCATATATCCTGTGGTGCCTCCATCGCCATTGCACTATCGGTTTTGGTGGGGATGAAAGCAGGGCACCATAAAAATCGTTCCATAAGTGGTTTATGGAAACTAAGAGAATTCATCTCATCCTTAAAAGGGATTACACACATATTTGAAAAGATATGCATGTGAGCTGAAAAAAAGTATGAACTTATCTACATTTAAATATAATTTATTCAGCCTTTATATTCAAACATAATAATTGATAGAGCAATTTAATTTGATTGTTTGTCGGGAAAATGCATGGTCCTTATAAGTTTAAATACTATTAATAATGTGTTTTTTTTTAAATGTAATTCTTAGTTTAAAATTAAAACTAGGATGGTAACCCCTGAAGCCACAACGTTACAGATTCGTTTAAAATTTAAAAAAAAAAAAAAAAAATCATTCCTATGAATAAAAAAAAAAAAAAGATGTGTTGTGTGACCTCAGGGTCAGTGTGGTGGGCCACGCTAAATTGTGTCTATATATGGGCATCAGTGCACTCATAGAGTACATTCATTGACTTTAATTAAAACAATCTTGCAATTGTTCAAATGGTTCTGCATGTTTAAGTATTGCTGTATTCTTCGTAAAACACTGTTCATGACAAAAAAAAACAACAACAAAAAAATCAACAACAACAGCATAACCAAGAGCCCATGATAGTTGACTTAAAGCACGAACGTAAAAAGTAAAACGGAGTTTTAAACTTATCTTCAATTTCTTTTACCGAATCTTATCATCTATTTCACAATGAGAGTTTTAAAAAATCGTGGGTTTTTTTTTTACAATTTTCTTCATCTTCATGGAATCAAAAGAGCAGAGTTGAATTTATAATGAAACTTGTGTGTATAAAATAACTGCCTCCCACTCTACGAATAAGCTCAAGTCATGGAAAATACTACAATGATTAGTAAAAAAAAAAAGGAATTGTACCCCTTTAAATAATGCTGATTTTTTGCACCCACTTTTATTGTTTAATTCGACTGCTTCATTTCTCTGGCGCGTATTCTCTGGTCAAGCAGACATATTTCATTGTCAAATATTTTGTGTAATAGAATATTTACATACACAAGCACATACACACATATAAATACATATACAGATATGTATAATAAAAAATTAGACTAACCTTATGTGAAAACCAGAGTCGAAATGAGAAGATTATGACCTAGTCAAACGCTATATATATGTACAAAGAAGTATTCATTTTTTTTACGAGATATTTATGGATCTGTTATCTCTATTCCTATCGTTTATTTATCAAACGTTTACGAAAGGTTCAGAATGGTAACATTTATCTTTCTTTCTCTCCTAATTTATATACATGATTTAGCTTGTTTTTATATTTCTTCATTCATTTCTTCTATAATTAGGCTATATTTATATATGACATATTTTATGTGATTTAACAAATATTATCGATAAAATGAGTCTTGACTTTTCTTTAACGTGTCTTTGTGTTTTACGCACACTTTATGTGTGTATAGTACCTATATGGATAATTTATTATCTTCTAGATACTATAAGCAATGTAGCCTTCTAGATACTATAAGCAATGTAGCCTTCTAGATACTATAAGCAATGTAGCCTTCTAGATACTATAAGCAATGTAGCCTTCTAGATACTATAAGCAATGTAGCCTTCTTTCACCAACACCATACCTGGTAGTGAAATGGTCTTGGATGCATAATAGGAGAGAGGTAGGTGGCTGTACACATCGGACGGAAGTTAAATACGTAGCCCGCACTATGTCAACAGAGCTGAACATCAAGTGCCATACAGCCAACGTGAACATTGTGTTATAAATATGTTATGATGCGATTAATAGGGACGGGTGGTCACGTGGTGAAGGTCCTGGGTTCGAATCTCAGTGAGAATCCTTTGGATTTTTTTAAGTCCTGGTGAAAATCCCCAAATCCACCAGCTTCAAATGGGAGTGAAGGCAGCAGTGCGTTATGAAAACCGCACAATCTCTTTAAATGCCGATGTTACTGTAACAGATGAATTCTACACTTCATCTGCCCTTATGAGTCCTTTGGTTCCAAAGAGAACTTTACTTTTTACACGATTAAAGAAGAACCATTTTTTTCGTACTGAAGTTTCTATATATGTAGGATTGTAGGTAGTAGTAGAAAATGTTTTACACTTTAAAAATATCTTTCTTACGAATAAAAAAATTTAAAACAAAAAACTTAGAAAAGAAAACCGAATAAATAAAATTAATATTTTTAAATTTGCAAAATTTTAAAAAAGAGAAATTACAGAATGCGGTTTGACAGTTATTTTGCTCAAATCAAATGCATATAACATGTTTAGACAATAAGCAACATGTATGTGTTGAATTCGATTCTGTGGTTCGGCATTCATCACATTGAAGTACCTGTTTTTTTTTTTTTAAGTTACCTGGTTTTGCTTTTTTCAATACTTTTTTAAATTAAATATTGGTATTTTTATGGCATTTTTGGTAACACGATCTTTGTCGTTAGATATACAATATTTTCTAAAGAAATACGTGACAATAAAATATAGGCCAGTATTTTTTTGGAGACTTGAATTTTTTAAACCATTTTCTCTACTCAAAAGGTCTTTTTTTTTGGAAAACAATTTGTAATCAACTTTTGATGCACTTTGTAAAACAATAGATTCAATAAATAATTTTGCAATTAATTAATTTTTCTTTTAACAAATTTGAGTTAATGAAAAAAGTTCAAACAATTAATTAAGGGATACAACCGTGTTTAAATATGATTAATGACATTAATAAATGGGCTACTTCCCTTGCACCAATAATACTACATGTTTCAGATCGTGATTTACGATGGATAGCACGTGATTACCGTGTACTGGTAGCTCAAAGCTCTTGTACACATACGTGCATACATGTACACTAGGGCGATTAAAAATATTTTTTTTTGCAATTTAATATTGCGTTGTTGTTAGTTTTTTTCTTTTTATATTTCTATATTCCAAATTTTAGTGTAATTAAATTTAATTTTGAGGTCGCTCATCGAGAATTCACTATTAAGCTAATAAAAATTAATTATATCTATACATTGTATTTGCAGATAATAAATATATTATATTTTGAAAAACCCTATCACTATTACCAAATCAATGACAGTCGAAGTGAGCCAAACAAACACACTCCAGACAATTTTGGTGAAGAGTTTATAAAGAAACACTGCATCCTATAGGTGACTCATGGGGACAAATTTGTTCAACAGAAAACAAAATAAAAACCTCTATTCATTGAAATACACATCAGTTTATTTTTTTCTGGTTGAAGCATGTAGCTAAAATCTATGATAAAATATGAGGTTATATTTCCTATAAAGTAATACGTACCAAGTGGCCTTATTTATCACTGAAGAAACATTGTGTGTTTTTGACAACAAAGTGAGTTTTTTGTACCTATATTCAAAGACTTTCAATAAATAAACAATTCAATATTCAATATTTTATGACATTTATGAAACTTCTCAATCGATATTTTATTTTTAAATCCGGGCTAACGACAAAATAATTTTTTTTAAAAAGAGCTTGATAGGAATCCCCCCCCCAACTATTATATTTATAGTACATATGCAGTAAGCACTTACCAGGAAAAAAAACATTTTTAAACCGCTAGTCTATATACGGTTAAATTGTGGCTTTATCAGTATACTATTATTAGTTTTTAAGTCACGTGTGATCATTTTTTAAAAATAGACAACTCCTTTCATTTACCACATACATGACGCTAGGAGATTGGGTTTGATTTTCTGCCCAGAAACATTGACATTGTTCAGCATTTTAAGGACATTTAGGACTATTTTGAGGTAACTATTCATAATTTTTATTTTTCATGTATAATATTACAGAAAAAAAAACTATGCTCTGTGTAAAAATGAAATAATGTACTTAAAGTAAATTGTCGAGCGGATGGTCGTGCTGTGTAGGAATTTTGGCAGTGCGACCTGAGTGTGTCGGGTACAATCCCTGCTGACAATAGTTGGGGGGAGAGCTGAGGCAGATATGTGTGTGTGAATATATATATATATATATATGATGCAGATGGTTTGAACGATCATAGAGGAGCAGGGGCGCTGACAGGATCAAATAGCCAGGCGGGCAGACTTGGCCCAGGGATGTACATTTCCCACATATGTACCAGCCAGACAATCCTTTAACTTACACGCGACTATAGAAATAGATCAATTGTAAATGTGTATGCCCCGATGATCTTAAGGGTTCAAGCGAAAACTTAATTTTATGTTAGTATAAAATTGTATTCCTTTATCCGGTATTCATAAATCTATTGCACTTATAAATCAAAAAGTCTAGCTAGGCATGGCGTTGTCATGGGGAAACATTGTATACAAAATCTATTCATACACATTTCCACTCAGACTTTCAAAACATTTTCCCTTCCTGAAAAAATAAATAAAATAGAAGCTCAATCGGTGTTAATGAGGGGGGTGGGGGTGGGTGTGGGGGGGGGGTGTGGTAGGTCGAGAGATAAAAATAAATCGCGCAAATGTCTGGTCATTGCTCTATTGGCTATTGCTGTATTGGTCATTGCTCTACTGGCTATTGCTGTATTGGTCATTGCTCTAAAAGCTAATGGTTTATTATCCATTACTCGTTTGTCCATTTCTCTTTAAGCTATTGTTCTATTAGCTATTGCTCTATTGGCCATTGCTCTATAAGCTATTGTTGTATTAGCTATAACTCTTTCGGTCATTTCTCTTTAAGCTATTGTTCTATTAGCTATTGCTTTACCGGCCATTGCTCTATTGGCTGTTGCGATGATAAAAAAAAAGGACTACGCCAACCGTCTATGATTTATATCGAATCTAAGTAATTGACTTTTATAGATTGTATATCAGCAATGAAAATAATGAGCATTCATAAAAATTTGGATGTAAATATATTTAAATATGGAAAGATGTATCTGATCAGTATGTTGTGTAGTTTGTTAATATTTAATTTAATAAATGGATGAATATGATAAAATAAAAATATTTTTTTTTAACCAATTCAATTTCCATAACTGTAAATAATGGTGAATGAGATTATCTTATTTGCTATAATGAGACAGTTGAACAAATTTTAGTAAACAAATGGTGAACTTCTATTTTAAACATGAGTAATTAAATATTGTTTCATTGCAGATGGCGGGCAAACAAAAGAATAAGAAACTTACCGTTTTAATGCTTATTGGTAAGGTAGGGAATGGGAAAAGTTCTACTGCCAATACAATTTTGGGCGACAGACTCTTTGTAAGTCATCCCAACGCCCCTGCTGCTGCCAAGATTATAAAACAAGGTGTTGTCGAGTGTTCAGATCGCATTGTGAAAGTTATAGACACACCTGGATTCGAAGATATAGAATGTGATGAAAAAGAACTTGTCACCTCTGAGATTGAGAAAGTATTAATGCTATGCTCAGAAGGAATAGACGCTTGTCTTATTGTGCTGAGTTATGATAACTTAATGACACCCAAGGAGAGCGAAACAATTAAACACATTCAAGATTATTTTGGTGAGGAGTTTAAAAAGAAACATTGCATTCTACTGGTGACTAATGGGGATAAATTTTTTGGAGAGAAAACAAATCCAACAATCAAACAGTGGGCTGAAACCCAAAATAAACAGTTTAAAGACTTGTACACGGCGTGTGGAGAAAAGATAATTTTTTTTGAGAACATCAAGGGCGAAGCAAACAGAGACGGACAAATAAAAGAACTATTGAAGATGGTAGACTCGTTGGGTGGCAAAATGTACACAGACGGAGATTTTGCCAAAGCTAAGAAGGATCGAAAAGCAATGAATGTAATATCTAATCGTCCTTCGATTCGTGACGACACAATGACCGAAGCTGGTGAAATAATCGAACAATTGAAATTAATCTATACAGAGAGATCAAACGACGTCAAGGAAGGCGAACTAACTAAACTAGAAGATAGAGCGCAAGCCCTGCTAGATAAAGTCCGTAAAGAAGATAACAAGACAGGAATACTTAATGATTTGATTGAACACGTCCAGACTATTGCAGTAAACATAGACAAAGAAATCTCATGTGTAAAGAGCATGAAGTAGGAATTAGGAAAAAATGCAGCAAGTACGGAGAAGTCTCATAAAAATCATGCTGACAGAGATGAACTAATCAATATACTTCAACAACAACACAAAGACATGATGGACCTGCAAAAACAAATGCTTCAAAATAAATGCTCTGTGTTGTAAATCTTTTCAAGGGCGACACTTCGAGTTCTACACGGCATGTGGGCAATTGAATGACCCGATTCTATTTTTTTGGGATTTTTAGCGATTGTTTCCGTCTTCAATATTTGTTCATTCATAATTTAAAAAAAAAGGAAAGCATAATATTTGAACAATGGACAGTAAATTGTTATATGTTTTCTCAATGTTGTTTATCTGGCAAGTTTTCGTCAGGTTGCCTAATGCATTTTGGCGGTTCTCGCCAACAAGCGCGTTCGGGGACTATCAGAATATTATTATTATCTTCATTTAATGATCAATTTACTTACTTAAATTACTAACGAGGCTTTATGCGCGAAAAAGTGTTTTGGCTAGGTAAACAAAGTGCGTTGGATTATTTTAATATTTCAAATACTAATCAACGCAATGAACTCACCTTTTACTTCTGTCTAGTTCTAAGTTTTAACGCTTTCAAAAGAATTTTTTATAAAAATACTTTGAACCATGCAACTTGGAATCAAATATTACACAATTCAAAATGACCACAATCAATTGTCATAGCTCTAATCAGATGCTATTAGTTGCAAATATTTTACTAATTATCTGCAAAACACTAATAACGCGTTTTCATGATTTTAAGAATTTTAAACATGATTTAACCTTTTCGAGGTGTGTGTGGGGTTGATGAGGTGTGCGGTACGCAATAACCCCCCCCCCCCCCCTTTCCAGCAAATGACGCTCTCGACTCTTTTTTTTTAAACTTACATATATATAATATTTGTTATTTTTAATATATAGAGAATTTTATTTCTGTATTGTACATTATATGTTAAAAGATTTTATTCCTACATTATATACAAAAAATATATTAATTGAAAAAAAAAACTTTTACCAAAGTAAGAAATTTGAAAATGATTTAAATTCTATGTCTTCTGTAGGCTGGTGATATTGTTACCACTTATTAATTATGAATTTGTCTTTTTTTTTCATTAGCGTATGAAATAAATTACATTTCCAAATGTTATGGTTTTATTCTAATAAAATTGCAATGCATCAGCTAAGCGTTAAAATAATTTTCCTCGTGATTTTTAAGATATTGTGTATTTAAATGTGTTTTATTTGTCTTTGTTATGTATGCTAGCCACTTTATTAAAATCATGATGTAGTTTTCGCAACGGCCTTGAATCCAACCCTGCATAACGGGTCATACATATACAGAAATTTTACACAATTTTAAAATATCGAAAAAGTGTAAAAATAAAAATACAAAAAATAAATGAAATTGGTGCTGATTTCTAACAAAGTCAATGAAATCTTACAAAATATTATGTCCATTGAATTGAAAAACCAGGACTTTCCACACGTCTATATCTAGTATAACGAAAGTTTGTTTTACAACTCTATACCTAGTGCTAACAAAAAGTTATTTCACACGTCTATATCTAGTGTTAACAAAAATGTTGTTTTACAATTGTATATCTAGTATCAACGAAAGTTTGTTTCACAGTTCTATACCTAGTGCTAACAAAAAGCTATTTCACAATTGTATATCGAGTATCAACAAAAATGTTGTTTTACCAGTCTGTATTTTATGTCTATCGTGTTAACGATTTTGTCAACATCATTTTGATTGTCTGAGGTAAAATGTTCAAGTTTGGGGATAATGTTGATCATAATTTGAGAATAGCGGAGTGAAATTAAGTTATTTCTAGAATTAGCCCATTTTATTAATTTTGTAACAGAAGTAAGAATACGAAAGGCTCTTGGATTATATCCAAAATAATCAACTGCCGTTAGTAATAGAAAAGACTGATCTTTTCAATTATTTAAAAAAGAGCATTCTAAAAGATGTTTAATATATGTTTACAAGCATAATAATATCTGAAATGAACAGTAAATTTTGACAATCCCAAATTTAGGGTATCAATTGTGAGCTTTATTACTTTGACTAAAAACGGTCGATTGATTTAAAACCGTCATTTTATATACATATCCAACATTTTTAAAAAGAGCATAAACATTCTAAAATTCGCAACATTGAGATACGCATTTTAAAACAGGGAACAGATAAACCTGACAAACATTTCAATTTTGAACCAGTTTGCCTTTTATTTTTCTTTAACACTTTCCAGATTTAAGCGTTGTAAAGAAATTTCTTGTGCCGTAAAAAAAAACAAACAAAGAACCATATTCCCTGAACACCTGAAATATTGGTTCACCTTTGATATCAGCGACTTAATTCTTAACGAAGAGTAACTCTTTTTTCTATTCTTTTCTTCTTTTACAAATCTTACTTATGCCAAAAGTAAATCTTCATTTCCTGGCAAATTTCCCTAGTCAAGCTACACAAAGAATGCACATTTAAAAATTAAAAGAATCACACAATGACATCAAAGTTTTCAGCCCATACATCAATTTTGTGCTGTGTCGCACTATTGCTCATAGGCTTACATTTAATAATATCAAAGTATATCTTCTAGCACTGAGTTGTTAGGTGTAAAGCAAATCAGTGTTTTGTTACCAACATACGCACAACAATTGCCTCGAAAAGTAAAAAATGTTGCATCGCAATACATTTGAAACAAAATTCAATGACAGCAAATTTGTTAATAAAGCAAGTGCTCGTGAACAGCAATAAAATAAAAAAAAGGAAGTTTATTTATAAAATATAATTTCATATCATTAATAAAAGATCAAAATATTATTTTCCCCATGAAGCACAGCGCTAACATTTTACGTTCTGATGTTTACATTCAATTTATATTCGCTTATATTAACACACTATCCCTTGGCTATTCATCCAGCCGCACGGTGAGCCCGTACTGACCCACGACTGAAAAAGTTTGCCCACCCAGGAATCTCGGTATACTAGATCATCTAGAACTTGAACAAGGTCTTGTCAGCGATGTACCCTAACTGAAATTTTGCTTAAAATGTTTTTATCTTAAGTTATGAAATCCAAACCACAATAAACGATGAGTAGCTGATAATGCTTATTAAAGAAAGGTATTTCCAGTTACTTTGTGCAATCAAACAAAGAGAGAACTTTAGGAATGTAAGAGTCTCTCTTTATTTACACCATGAATGAGTCCTAAGATATGAAAGGACCCGTTGATCTATTATGTCACGCAAAAAATTATCAAACATTTACACACTCTTCCATAATTTAGCGTTATTTAACGAACTTCATCATGGCTTGGGTTTCCCAGTCAATATCGGTATTGGTCCACTGTGATGGTGTAGGACAGTGATTCCCTGTGTACCCTCCTTTTATTTTTCGTAATACTAGGTACCTCTAGTAAAAAAATAAATAATTGCATTTTGTTTTTACGGTTGTTTTCCCCTCATGTTTTCCCCTCATGTTTTCCCCTCATGTTTTCCCCTCATGTTTTCCCCTCATGTTTTCTCCTCCATATTTTCCCCTCATATTTTCCCCTCATATTTTCCCCTCATATTTTCCCCTCATATTTTCCCCTCATATTTTCCCCTCATATTTTCCCCTCATATTTTCGCTTTAGCCGAGAATGTTTACCCAATGTTCTCAGCCCGATGAAGCGCGTACCCCCACCAAACTCTTCACGTACATATTGGAGTACGCTTACCACACTTTGAGAAACACTGTTGTTTTGAGAAAATCCGACACCAAGAATGCAATTTTAGAGGAAGAATTATTAATTTTTTTCTTTTCATTTTCAGCACAACGCCAGACTTTAGTGAGCCAATTATAGCGTATATTAACAGTTGTTCTTTTTTAATAAAGTAATTTCAATACGTGCATAAACAGGGCACTTAATATAAGTCATCACTACAAATTTTACAAAGCTGTGTGCTAGTTGTCTAGTCATTTTTTTTTCATATTATGGATGATTGTAACACAGAATAATATTGTCAAATGGGTGAGCGTTGTGAGAACGATAGACACAAATTGTTTCTACCTTAAGCTATGATATTTACTATCCAAACTATAACATTTACTATCCAAACTATGACATTTACTACCCAAACTATGACATTTACTACCTAAACTATGACATTTACTATCCAAACTATGACATTTACTATCCAAACTATGACATTTACTATCCAAACTATGACATTTACTACCTAAACTATGACATTTACTACCTAAACTATGACATTTACTACCTAACTATGACATTTACTACCTAAACTATGACATTTACTATCCAAACTATGACATTTACTACCTAAACTATGACATTTACTACCTAAACTATGACATTTACTACCTTAAACATTTGTACGATTTTGTGAGCCCAAGGCTGAGACTTTGAGATGTTTCTTTTTCAAAATTTTAAAAATATACCTGTCAGAAGACAATGAGCATCACATATCTATGATATCATTTCTTAATTCGAATTAACAGTTTCGGATGTATTCATGGGCTAAATGCAGCAAAATATTGTTTATTAGAAATTCAATCCCCCCCCCTACACACACGCTAACACTTAATTTTCCATTTCTGATATTTCGACATGAAATTTGTTATTTAAGTTTTTTAGTACCCGTCGTACGTGTATACTTAGCAGTTGTTTGGCATGGACTCAAGTTTTATTTATAATGTCTAGATATTTGCATTTACACAAAAACACAAAATATCTATGTTAAACAGTACATCTATGAATATAGGTATTGGTATTTCATTAAATATCACGTGTTCAATGCACGCTATTCTATTGGATTGTATTCCCCATAACAGTACATACTTTGTGTTGAACGTTATTCTTTAGAATCGGAAAAATCGTTCAACGTAAACACATGAATTGAGAAAATCTATTGACGATATTCGATAAAAGAAATTTGATCTCCAGTGATGAATACGTCAGAACAAGATAAGACTTACCGGAATCTTTGAAATCAATTCTACTCGTGAAATAACTTTTCCCCGGTTAAAAAAAATAAAAAAATAACATAAAATTCTGCATGAAATCAAGCGCGAGAAAATCCTTTTTAAAAATACCTTTCAAGGAATATTCATTGTGCTATTCAATACGTTTCAGCTCTCAACGCCGAAAATTTATCTGATTTCGTTATGTAAATGAAAGAACATTTTTTTAACATTTCAACAATAGAAGAACTTCTTCAAAATATTTTGTGTGTCTCCTAGCTTGTTTGTTAGTTCTTTCATTTCTTATTTTACTGGCAATCGTCTACTATGTCTAAAGTAGTAAACAAAATATGCAAGTCTTTATTTCACTTTTTACCAACTTGTTTTAAATGTTAGTCCAATGTTTACCCTAGTCGGCCAAAGTGTGAAGTGTCTTGTTACGACCGGGTGTCTGATGTAAACAGTATCGTGGTATGTAAGAGAAGATCATTCAACGGATCAGGTGGATTGAGTATAATGTGAGCTAATACACATTAAATATGAACGTAAAATCATAAGGTGAAAGGTTATGAGAAATGGTCTTTGAGTTTAATGGATATTGACGTCACAGACATAACGTTACACTAGTAAATAGCCAGATCAGAGTAAAGATATAAATATTGATGAAACAGTGACTGGGTGTTAGGATATGAAAGTATTATACAATATGTTAAAATTCAATCGCTTTCCGTGTGTAATTAAATAATCTCATTCTAAAGAATGTCTTATTTGACATTTGTTAAAAAAATATTTTTCAAGAACAAATTTTATTCTTTCATTCATTTGGGATATGATGGGATGGACCTGTCCGGGGTCGACATGGTGGGATCGAACTGTCCGAGGTCGACATGTTTTGTCATCGGTTAGATTTAGTCACGTGATTTCAAGTAAAGTCGATATATTATGGCAAGGTTCTTTCTTCATGTTCGAATTCCTTTACTTTCTATATCGGCCTCTCTTCTCTACTAAATCTAATGTGATTGTGTTGATACATATGTGTGTGTGATTGGGGTGAGGGGGGGGGGGCTTGGCTAGTGACAGCATTTTACTTTTCCTCCTTGTTTTCTAGATTTACTAAGCTCAAGTGCTGTCTCTCCAATGCACAGTACATACAGCTGTGTCTTAATGGACACATAATTTTTTTTATGTCTTACAACAGACATTGCTATGCCATACAATGCACCAAAAGACATTAACAGTCTTCTCCTATAGTAACATTCCTTTAAGCCGCCTTTACTTCCCCAACTTAAGTACCCGCTCAAAGCTGGTTGGACTTGTGGGACGACTTTGAAACCAATTCCATTGGGAAGATTCCAGAGGGTCCTCACCGAGAATCGAACCCAGGACTCTTATATAAAGGCATGCACAATTTAATTAATGTAATGAAAATCTTTCTTTGAGCTGTTAGTAAGAGTTAAACTATTGCATTTTTCGACTGTTAGCTACTGGAATCAAGCATCGCCAGGTGGCTATTGTTCGGCATTAAATAATAAAGATTGCCCAACTCTTTCTAACAAAAAGAAGCAAACAGATTGTAGGTTTCAAAACTATCTAAAATGCGTAAGTCAGAATAATACTTTTCAGTTTATTCATTAAGTGTACACAATTTCATATGCACAAAAAGTAAAAAAAAAAAAAAGTAAATTTCCCTTAGCCCTAACGGGTCATCGGGGCAGATGAAGTGTATAATTCATCTGTTTCTATAACCTCGGCATATAAAGGGATTGTGTGGTTAGCACAATGCCCAGCCGCCTATACTTCCCCGACTTAAAGTCAGGTACCCATTTAAAGCTGGGTGGACGTGTTGGACGACTTTGAAACACATTTAACCTGGTTTTCCCACCTGGAAAAATTCCCATCGTTCTCACCGAGGATCGAACCCAGGACTCTCAGGTCGACAGTCGAGTTTTTACAAAAATCGGCCAACCGTCCCACCAAAAAATGTACGTGATTAAAAAAAAAGTCTATTTTGGTGTCCAGTGGATGTGACTTCGAAATGCAGACTTGGTCAAGTTTATGTTAGTTAAAAAGGCTTTTAATATTAGTATACACATATAGAAATTTCTTAAGTTTTTTTTCTACATGAGGCTAGTGACTAAGATTAATTGGCAACACATAACTTTGTTTGATTATCGGATAATTTTATGTATGCTTATCAGAAAGTTAAATCTTATTTTTAAATGTAATAACACATTTTTAAATGCACTTTAAACTATTTCTTGTTTACTACAAGCTTGACAGAAATAAATTGTCAAATAATCAATATTTTTACTTTAAAATCTTTATGAGACGACTCCAGTCGATAAAGGTTAAAAAAATATATCTGGGTTAGGGATTTATTTCATTTTTTTGACAATATAATATATAAATGAGGCCAAAAGTTCATTTTCTTTTAATGGAACTATGCAGTAAGCACTTACTAAGAAAAATTATTTTTATACTTATTCCATAAATGGTAATATTTTGTCAAGAATGTTGGTTCGGAAGTCTCACGTGCCTCTTTTCAACAATAAACGACGTCAACTTTGATTTATTCATTGAAGAAACTTTTGCTAGACTGTTGAGCCTAAAAATCAACACAATAACACATTCTCTATGTTAATTATTGATAGACAGGATAATTTTTAAGGTAATATTTGAATCCTTTATTGTATATTAATAATTTTATTACGAATTTGACATATAAAAAAGAATATATTTATAAATGAGTATCAATGTATGTAAATATATCTCGTCTGGCAAACCAATGTGTGACATATATATCAACCACAGCTAACTAGACTTTCTTTTGTTACCATACAAATGCACATTGTTATTTTCTATTTCAAAAATACTCCTGTTGAACAGTTTCGAAAGGTGAATTGACAACTTCCTTTTATTAACCGTTGAGTTTTACATAGCCTCTATTTCGTAAATAAAATTGACCTATTAAAGTTTTCTTTGATTAATTGTAAGCGAATTTTTGCATTTTTGCAGATGGCATACAGCTTAAAAGAAAAGAAATATACTGTATTAATGATTATTGGTAAGACAGGGAATGGCAAAAGTGCTTGTGGTAATACTATTTTGGGAAACAATACTTTTAAAAGTAACGCCAATGCCATGTCAGTGACAAAGAGTATTGGAGAGGGTGTGGCCCGGTTCGGTGAACGGATCATCAAAGTGATTGACACACCGGGATTTGAAGACACGCAATTTAACGAAGAAGAAGGTTTGAAGCTTGTAACCTCTGAAAGTGAAAAAGTTTTGAAGTTATGCCCAGATGGTATACACGCCTGTCTAATTGTGCTGAGATACGGTAGCCGATTTACAAATGAGGAGAAAAAAACTATTCAACGCATCCAACAAATTTTCGGCGAAAACTTTTTGAAAACTTTTTGCATCATAGTAATGACGTACGGTGACAACTTCTTTGATGACCATCAGGGTGACCTGACATTTAAACAGTGGGTCAAACAACAAGGGACAGATTTTAAAAGTTTGTATGACGACTGTGGAGGAAAGATGATTCTGTTGGATAACAAGAAAACAGACAGAGATGACCAGGTAAGAGAACTGTTTAATATGGTGGACAAGTTAGGTGGAATCTACACAGACAAAAATTTTGAAAAAGCCAGAAAGACTCGAGAAGCAATGATGGTGGCAGCCAGACTTCCAATCATCCGTGACGAGACCATGACTGAGGTCAGTTACATTTTTCAAGAGTTGTGCAAAATATTTCAATTGAAAACCAACGATGTTAGTGGAAGCGATCTGAACAAATTGAAAGCTAGAGCTGAAGACCTGCTGAGCCGAAACATTGAACAAGACAAAGGTACTGATGTACTTCATGACTTAATCGAACACGTCACGTCACTTATATCAAATATTAACGGAGAAATCAGAGCGAGAGATGAAATGAATAAGCAAAAAAGTGAATTACAATCGAATGAAGCTAACATGGTAAACTTTCTTCTTCAAAATGAAAAGGAAAAAGAAAGATTATTCAAGGCCGTTGAAGTAATACACAATGACATAATGCAAGTGAATCGTACACTACTGAAGGAAGAAATTGATAGGAGATGTATTGTGATGTAATTTTAATGACATAATGCAAGTGAATCGTACACTACTGAAGGAAGAAATTGATAGAAGATGCATTGTTATGTAATTTAAAAACAAATAAATCACCTAAAGTTATTCAAAATATCAAAATTATTAATCAGTCGTGTTTTTTAAAATAACTAAATAAGACTAAACGTTATTTGTGTCTTAGTTTATTTTAAGCTAATAGCAACATGTGATAATTATATTGATAATTATGACCATTCCAAAACTATAAATTGCATTTTTTAAAACATTTTGTAATTTTTTAAATATTAAAATCATTGATCCTATAATACCTTTTTAAATGCTTGTTGCTCGCTGTACACATCTTGATTATGTTGACATAATTTGCATAATGACCTACAAATTGAAAGTTCTAAAGGGAAAAATTGACCCTCTATACGCTCAAAACGTCGTTCGCATCTCTTTAGTCGTGGTATCGATGTATGGAGTTAATTCATTGAATGCATACATGATTTACTTGGAGTGCCCGTCGTTTTATTAGTTTTTTAATTTAGTGAAATTATAAAATGTCTTATTATTTGAAGAAAAACATATTTTTTTATTTAATTCCTTATGCATAAGGTACGACACTTGGACTTCCACGTTGTTGTATCCCATTTATTTATATAGATTGTATTACACCAACAAAGGTAAAGTTAGTTATATTGCAGAATGCTAGAGCGCGTAGAACGAAATTCGATAAAACAGGATTTTCGTGCCTGTTAAAATTGCTGCATTGTACTTAAGTGTTAGCAAATCTAAGTATATTTGATACTATTTAGTGTAAAAAAATTGTCTTAGCTTGATACACTTTTTTTGTATTTCTCTCTCTCTCTCTCTCTCTCTCTCTCTCTCTCTCTCTATCTCTCTGTTGCCATTACCTGTTGTATCTTTAAAATATTGTTATTACTTTATTAAAATACATTACATTTAGATTTGTATTACTATCATGTAGGTTAATTTACCTTGCTTGCCAATCCCGGAGATAGCTTTTGAAATAAAAATGAAATTCGAATACTTGAGTTTTGTAATTTTTATAGTAAGGTTTATGACAAGAAGAATTCATTGTCATCATAAAATAAAATGTTTTTGTTTATATATTCCTTTCAAAATCAGCTAAAACTTTACTGGATAGTTAAAACTATACTCGATAAATATAAACACATAGAAAAAAGTAAACATGTAAATAGTATAGTAAAACACTTTAGTAATTAGCTTAGGACAACAACTTATCAACTTACGATCAGCAGTTACAATTTTGCCTGTTATTAAGTTTTTGTTCCTAACGTTGATAAAATGCTTACCATAAAATACCTACATTCTTAGCCAAATAATTTATTCCAATGATACTGTTGATTGCTTAAATCCTTTGCACCCAAATCCCATTATCCCCAATTTAAACAACTGTCAACTTTTTTCACCCTCCCCCCCTTGCCCACTCCAATAAGTAAATTGACGGATAAACCCCATGTCAACAACAATACAACTTTTTCACCCCCCCCCTTTACCAGTACAATAAGTAAATTGACGGATAAACCCCATGTCAACAACAATCTAACTTTTTCAGATCCCCACCCCCCCTCCCTCAATTAAATTGTCGACGTAATAAAAAACTAGTCCTTAGTCTATCACTTGCCATTCATAACTATCTGATAGTAACTATAATAGCGCACACACACTCACACATTTAAAAAACGATAAACGGAAAAAAAAAAAAATAACGATAATATCTTTGATTCGTTTATTTGGTCAGCCAAGTATCAATTTACCTTAAATATGCATCATTTTATCTGATCACAATCAACTATTTAGACAAAGCAGTTTACCTTTAATTTATTTGTAATTTAATTTTAAAAATACCAAATATTTTTTTACATTAAAGCCTTACAAAACCTTCAGCGAACTTAAGGTGTGTTTATGAATGGAATATTTGTAAGTTTGGGCGTAGAAAACCTGCCAGC
Organism: Bulinus truncatus; assembly: GCA_021962125.1. Taxonomy (NCBI): domain Eukaryota; kingdom Metazoa; phylum Mollusca; class Gastropoda; family Planorbidae; genus Bulinus; species Bulinus truncatus. Next base: position 15,483,961 of record JAGDYQ010000004.1, on the reverse strand, counting down.
GTGCTTCTAAATACGGTTAGTTAACTTTTTTTTTTGAGCTTTCAACGTAGCAATAGTCTGCGTTATCGTGAATATCTGTCATTGAATGTTTGAAGAAAAAACAATTATCTCATCTTTACAAAAAAATCTTTTATTAATTAAAAAATATAACAGAGTTTAGGGTTTCAGCTAATTACAGCAACACCACAACAAACCCAACTAATATTGCTTATTAATGACATTAAAATAATTAAATGACATTGATTAATTTAGTTGATTTAAAAAAGTACTTATCCCAATTCTTGATACATTAATAATTGTTGTGATATTTAGATCGCCATTTCAGATCTAGCAATGAAAATAATATGAGTATGTTCTGTTTGAATTAAGGTAAATGTGACTAATAGGTGGAAGGAGTTTTCAAAAGTTTATAACATTTACCTTCATGAGGAAATGTACAAACAAAACTCATTGAAGAGCTGCATACTTGTTAATTGACATTCGACGTGTTCCAGTTTTTCAATTTCAATGATTGCAATAAGGGGTTGGAGTTTGAAATGCGTCATTTAACTTTTTTTTTGAGAGGAGGGGGTATTTTTCCCTTATACTTTTTCTACGTTTGTAAACGTCGGTTTCCTAACCGATCCTAGTCAAAAAAACATGAGCAGTTCCACCTTGCAGAGCGTTGGAGCTTAGGTAAATAAATGAACACAATTGAAAGCTGCTTGGATCAATCTGAAGTTATTTGCAAAGGCGCTTAAAAAAAAGGTTGGGATATGGTCACGTGGTTTTATAAAATAGGAGAATCAGTTTAATGAAAGTAATATACATCTTTCTGAAATACAGTCATTAATACCATCGTTTTTATCGCTGAAGTATTTTAAAGTATTTTTAAGTACTAGTGCAGAAAAATTCGAAATATGTACCATTGCTCATGGTGGAAGTCTTGGTAGGAGGGAGGGGGGGGGGTGACACCCTGAATTTTCCACACTCCACTGGGGATAAGTTGTGCTAAAATTTGTTGAGGCAATTAAGAGAAGAGCCCTAACCAATGTAAGTAAGTAAGTAAGTAAAGTTCCCTTAGCCCTATCGGGCCATCGGGGCAGATGAAGTGTAGAATTCATCTGTTTCTATAACCTCGGCATATAAAGGGATTGTGTGGTTAGCACAACGCCCAGCCACCTTTACTTCCCCAACTTAAGTCAGGTACCCATTTAAAGCTGGGTGGACTTGTGGGACGACTTTGCACCGAATTTCACCTGGAAAAATGCTGGGCCTCACCGAGGCTCGAACCCATGACAGTCGAGTGTCTACACCACTCGGCCATCCGTCCCACCCTAACCAATGTACTGTCGCGATAAAAAAAAATATGACAACAAAAGAAAAAAAAAAAAGCTTAATTGGACTACGGCATCATGAACTGACAGCCCTTTAAGAAAGGAGAAAGCACGTCGATGTATTGTGATGTAAATAAAAATTTCCCATTCACTAAACTTGTACAACAAACAATAAATGAATATTGACTCATTTTTTAATAAATGCTGAAGGGGGCAAGCTTGTTTTCAATAAGTTATTTTCTTTTTTTTTTTTTATTTTGAATAATTAGTTTTAAATTCATCATTATATTTCAACATAGCTAAATCAAAATATTGTGGTGATTTTGCAAAACTGTATTATTTTTAGTTTATAAAACAATTTACTGCGTTTTCCCCATTTCTTTCAAAATAAACTTTTGCTCTAGTATTTAACAAAAAAAAAAAAAATCCTTCATTTAATTAATAAATGGACTCCTTGAAATTTCAAACCAAGATACATCTCTAATTAGAGCCTTTTTGGAAAAAAATGAATTTTATAAATAGGTATTATGTCACTTTTAAAAAAAAAATTGGTGAAAAGCGTATAGCTTTTTTAAGGTACCTCTCACATCACCATATGAACTATTATTAATTCATCCAATTAGACAATTTTAGAAAATAGAAAAAAAAATCATCTTTCTATTTTAAAGATCTTTAGTTTTTTGACAAAATTCTTTTGAGAATCTTATTATAAAAACCTAATATCATCTACTTAATCTGAAATAATTTTTTTTTAAATTATATTATTTTTTTTGATGTCTTTATTTATTTAAATCACTTTGTTAAAATTAATTAATGAATTTTCTTTTCAACAAATTTGATTATAAAAAAATTCTCATAACCAATTAAGGGATATAACCGTGTTTGAACTATCACGAAGGCACTAACAGGGTAATTAACAATACTCTTAAATTGTATTGTCAATACCAATACTTCATGAAAAAAGTATCGCCAATACCAATACAAATACTCAAGTAAAAATGTATTGCCACAATCTATACCAATACTTTTGAGAAAAAAATTTTTTTTTTTAAATAAAGAGTTTTTATATAACTGATAGATCGATCGAAAAAGAATAAGTTTTTTGTCGTTCATTGCAACATTGAACAAATAGTTGATAGAAAGAAAGTAAATGAATGAAAGAAAACATAAGAATAACATTTATAGATATCGGCGCGCAAAGCAAAAACTTCAAAAGAAAATTAAAATTTTATTTTTCCTTCAACTCGCCGACGTGGATGTAATGGTGGGAAATTTGGTGTTGTTATTATTGGTAGGTTGATGGCTATGATTGCTAGTAGTGATTGCATTAATGTAGATTACTTTTAAAACAAGGTATTAAAATCGCTATTGTTTTTCGGCAAAAAAAAAAAATTCCGAATTGTATGAACAGTACAATTTGTGATATTTTGATATTTTTTCAAAACTGATAAACATACAACTAGTTGGGTAACATACAACTAGTGGGGTAACATACAACTTTTGGGGTAACATACAACTTTTGGGGTAACATACAACTAGTGGGGTAACATACAACTAGTGGGGTAACATACAACTAGTGGGGTAACATACAACTAGTGGGGTAACATACAACTAGTGGGGTAACATACAACTAGTGGGGTAACATACAACTAGTGGGGTAACATACAACTAGTGGGGTAACATACAACTAGTGGGGTAACATACAACTAGTGGGGTAACATACAACTAGTGGGGTAAAATACAACTAGTGAGGTAACATACAACTAGTGAGGTAGCATACAACTAGTGGGGTAACATACAACTAGTGGGGTAAAATACAACAAGTGAGGTAGCATACAACTAGTGGGGTAACATACAACTAGTGGGGTAAAATACAACTAGTGGGGTAACATACAACTAGTGGGGTAACATACAACTAGTGGGGTAAAATACAACTAGTGCGGTAACATACAACTAGTGGGGTAAAATACAACTAGTGGGGTAACATACAACTAGTGGGGTAACATACAACTAGTGGGGTAACATACAACTAGTGGGGTAACATACAACTAGTGGGGTAACATACAACTGGTTATTCTATTGAGTTTATGAATTACATTTTTTTTCACTTTGAATATTTTGACATACAACGTAATTTTCTTTGTTAGAGTTTGTTCAAATACATTCTTTTAATACCGACAGACTGACAGAAAAGTATTGGTATCGATTATCGAAAATTTTTCTTTTAAAATGTATCGGCGTTACACATATCAATACTTAATACAAAAAAGATCGGCAATACAGCAACCAATACTAAAAAAAGTATCGCTGATACTGTATTGGCCGATACCGATACTTCGATACTAACAACCCTGGGCACTAACAAATCGCCTATTTCTCTTGTAACAATAATACTGCATATTTCAGATTGAGACGCTTGCTAGTAGGGGGGCCGTTTACATATTATATAACGCCAAAATGTTCATTTTTTACCCTCCCACCCAATATATCATTATGTAACACTAGAAAACTTCCCCAATATAACAAAAATAACCAAATTTCATCCACCTTCGCTCCCCCTTCAGCGTTATATAATATGTGAACGGCCCCTTGGAACACACGCATGTAAGCATTTACACACCATGCTGAATTGTATGTCTCGTTTTCTATTTAATCGGCACGTCTTTTAAAAATGTAAACAGAACTACTTGTTTTTACCTTTATTAGGGTTAAATGGGTATTAGGTGTTCACTTAATTAAACATGGTAAAATACTTTTTTTTAGAAAAAGTTTAGTTTTAGAAACCTTTGTCTTATCGTTTCTTGTTTTTATTTCTCTTTGTTCGCTTTATTAAAAATCATTGAGTAATTTCTTATTCTTTTGCTACATATGATTATAGATTTTCAACCCAAAATTGTGTACTGTAATTAAAATTAATACTTAATTGCATTACTAATATTAATTGATATTAGCATGGAATAGGTAATGTCAAATAAAAAAAAAACATCATCGGAGTATGCCTCAATGATATATAATATTCATTGAGGCAAAAAAAAAAATAATGATTAACTTATTTTGTCCTTAATGTCAATAAAAGATTACTGTTTTTTGTTTGCTTCGCAATTTACAAAAATAAAATTCTACAGCCATGAGTACGCATTCTAATGAACTTCATGATATAGTAAGGTGGACAAATTGTGTGAAAAGAATTTTTTTTACGCCATGGAAATGGCTTGAATCTCACTGCTTGAATATTTGCACTTTCAGGCTTTATTTCGATAATTTGTAAATTATCGTGCTATGGTAAAGATTGTACTACGCGCCCTATTAAAAACTAATGCGGATTTAAAAGAGCAGCAAGAAAAAGAATTTCTGGACATTAACCAAAAATCATTTGTAAACAAAAAATGCACCAAAAAGTGAACAGTGGAAAGCTATGAGAAATGAGACATTTTTAAAAATGGAAATCTGATGATAATCAAGAGTCGGCCTTCAATACAATTGCATTTATTTTCGGTAAGAAATGGATGGTGTTTTCAATCTCAAAGACTGCAAATTTATGATCGCAAACTGCTTATCCGGCCTTTCAATCAATTCTCACATGAAAAAGGACGAAAATCTGGCTTAAAATGTGCTCCGAAGAATTGTTTGACCATTCTTAAGCCTTACATCATTCTCCTGCGCGTCGCCAAGTTTCTTAATAGCGGCTTTTATAACATTTAAGATAAAAATATAGGGGTTTTAAATGTATTTTTAGCATTGCTTAATATTAAAGGTTTGTTGTTCCATTTTAAAAATGTTAAAAAATAATCGGTATATTTTTTTTATTCAAATTTACTGTTTTATGTATTCTAGGTTATTTGGTAAAATGTCCGTAAAAATAATATTCTTTTATATTTAAAGAAAATTAATAATATCTTAAAACAGCTTTTCTACTACTTGAGTTCTCTCTATTAGACTTTTATTGGTTGATATAAAACATTTTGCTCTACAAAGCCATTGTAAAATTTTAATTTGTAGGCAAATCTTTTCTAATGATGTAACTACTTTATCATTTATTTACCTATTTTTGCTGTCTTTAAGTAATGTTATGTGTTAAATATTTGTTTGTTGGTATAATTCTTTTAAAGAAATGTATAAATTAATGTACAACACTTATTTACACCATAGTAAGGCTGTCACGGGCCCCTTGCGGGATCCATGTGGTCATTGTCTAAGAGCATGATCACTTCTTGAGTTCTGGCCAGTATTTGTATTTGTCCCAGCCAAGTGTTTCCACAGGACGCACACAACACAACAAGAAATGAGCACAAAACACACATGTAAATACACCGAAGATTTATTTACGTAAAAAGGAACATCATTTTGCCCTAAAAAGGGCAAGTAGCTTTATCGTCTACTACCACAATATTATAGAAAACATAATACAACAAGACCAATTGGTCCCTACCTGGGGCTGGTAGTTTAATCATGAGCTCAGAACTGAGCGGGTCGAAACTCCTGGGAAGACCAAAGCCTTTGACCATCCTCTTTATTATCTCCCCCTGTGTCGACGACGCTACACGAGAGGAGGGGGGCAAGGTAGACAGGGTAGGGCTTGAATTCACCCCAACCTCACAGAATGTGACAACGGCATTGTATATGGTTATAATTGTGCAGTTTAAATTTAATGTCTGCATTGTACACAGGTTTGAAGTGGAAAACATATTATAATCCTGCAAATATAGCTAAAACTAAGACTGTTTCCGTAAAATATTATATTTCTAAACACTTGAGATTCATCACTACAATAGTGATTTCCAAACAAAACAAACCCCATGAAACTGACGTTATCTGTGAAGCAAAAAACGCCATAATGCGTCTAACATCGACGGAGTGGCTTTTTGCGGATTAATGTGCAAACAAACAGACGCAGAAAATATTAGCACTGAAAAGATACATATATTTTATGTTTTTTTTTTTTTTTATATTTTCCGCTATTACTATAATAATGCAGAACTACTTGCAGATGATGCAAAAATACAGAAATTAAAAAAAAATTCTACCTTTTAAATCTATATAAAAGTATGAATAATGATTTGTTTAGGACGATATGTTTGAGACAAGGGTAATTACTATTAAGAGGGCTGATTAGCTTTTACTATACATACTAATAATATGAACATCTAGTTACTTTTCCCCTATCTCCACTTAAGTCTATCTCTATCGTCTGTCTAATCGTATAACAGTCTATCTGTTACATCGTTACCCAGTATACTCAATATCTATTTTTGAGAATCTTATATGATTGGACTTTTACATTTGATGTGTAGTAGCTCATTCATATAGTTAGTTCACCTGCTCTCGACAAGGCCTTTTTGATGAATTTTTGAGCCAAGTGCGGCCCAAGATTAAAAAAAAAACGACACTTTAGCATGACCTAAACCAGTGGTCCCCAACCTTGTCACGCCGTGGACTGGTCAATGATTTAAAAAATTCCCCGCTGCCCACTCGGCAATTTGTTTTTGAGAAAATGACTTAAAACTTGACTTTCAAATTTAGGATACTGTTCAATATTCGGACATAACTTTTACAAAAATTATCAAATCCATCTGTAACTTCAGATTTCCTCATCTAAAAGGCTAATAATCATTCTGTGAAAGTTTCATTGAAATCCGAACTGGTCGTGCAGCAAATGTTTAAAATCTGAACAAATTTAATTTAATCTTACCCTGCTGCTAAATATGTTATTTCATTCGTATGGATTAATCATGCAGTCGATAAATTCTGTTCTTAAAATAAATGTTTGTTTAAGATCGTGATAAATTTCTCCATTTTTTGATTAAATGATTTGTTTAAATGTTTATAAGTGTAACATCCTGCTTTTTTTTGTATTTTATCCACCAATTCGACCAACTCTGTCATCTGTTTATCTCTGATTTCTTTGTCCGTTGTCTTATTATCAAACACCACAACTCTCTTTTCACATTCTTGACCCAGTCTTTCGATTTCAAGTGGTAATGTGTATTTTAATTCTTCTCTTAAACAATCACCATATGTTAGCACCAAAATGCAATGATTTCTTATAAAATTATGACCAAATATATATTTCAAGATTTCGATACATTCTCTAATTTCTCTCGAAAATTTTTGGCGAACGTTTAGAACTAGTAGTAAAGCATGGTATCCATTTTGATTTTCTTTTAAAGCACTTTGCATTTTCTCTTTGAACATAGCTATTCCATCGCAGTAACTGTAATGAGTATGGAAAAGACCTGGTCCATCAACTACCCTAATAATCCGATTCTTATATTCGGAATGTCCATGTGCTATATCATAAGTCTCTGACTTTATACTCTGACTAGATTGGAAAAAGTTTTTTCCCAAAATCGTGTTTCCGGTTGCACTTCTCCCATCGCCAGTACGTCCGATGAGCAAAAGATCAATCGGATTCCCAACAGCTAACTGAAAAATAAGAATAAAACATTACATACACACAAGCATATCAGTATCGGCCTTACGAATTGCACGGCCCAATTTAACGGATGCTTGCGATCTTCTCTTCTAATTTTTTAAGAATAGCAACTATTACTTTTAATATAGATGTAAATTATGAGCCCCTGCCAGGTGCGGGGCTCAATTTGGAGCAGTCGGTCATGATATATATATATATATATATATATATATATATATATATATATATAACTTCACAATACAAGTGCTAATTTTGATTGTCAGATTGTTGTGAAAAATGTGGGTTCACAGTGTTACTAATTAAATGTAATTATAATAGATAGAATAACCAGCTATGCAAAAGTAATGAAAAATAGCTTCGCATGTACAATTTGCAAATCTTTTGACTTTCTAAAAACATAACCGCCAAAATTGATGTATGAATCAACCAGCATCAATTACAAAAACCCTGGCTCTATTGTCATGAAAAATACCTTGAAAAAAGTGTATTATTCTCTGAACTACATTTACTCTGGAGTCAGATTTCAACAAAAAGATAATTTCCTAATAATAAATTTTGAGCTAAACGAGTATTATATAACGCATATACTTTTTAAAAGTATTCGTTTCATAAAAATCTAGAGCTTCAAAAGAAAAACTGCTGTAATATTTTTAGAGCGAAGGTATAATTTTTTCTCGAACACGTTTTTTTTTTTTTTAAATTTCAAAAAAAGGTATGAAGAAGCTTTTTTAAATGAACAAAGTAACCGAAATTGTTCTTAAGTCTTATTTTGTTAGATAATCATTTCCAAACATGACAAGTACTTATAGAAGTTAGGATTACTTTAATAAGTAAAAGGTCATGGTGCCTGTTGAAAAACTTTTACAAATCAGAATCATTCATCACCTATATTCATTGCTAGATTGTACCCAATATACTGTAAAAGGATTGTTTGGAAATTTATTTCTTGATAAAATGACAAACAAATAAATTAAGTTAATGCAGAGAGGATGGTGCTAATATTGATTAAGTAATACTAGCTGTACCCAGCAAAACCATTGCATAGATTTATATCCACTTTGGCTTGATCAGTAAGCTATGTTATTTTTAGTTTCGGGCAAATCCGATTTTTTTCCTTAGTTGTATTTTAAACTGGAATACTGTTGTGTTATTTTTTTTTTACTTTCGATTTAATATATATATATATATTAAACAGAACATGACTACCTATGACTAAAAAATAACGCCATTTATGTTAATTTCCTTTTTAATAGTGTAGTACCTAATTATTGATACTTTATTATTATACACATTTGGCGACTTTCGGAAAAACAAATTTTAAAATAATCAGTGCGCATACAGCTTGCACGTATTAATTTTTTTTTTTAATATTTGTAGACAGAAGTTTGACTTTACTTACTTTTGTCACAACGGGATCAATCTTTGTACTTTTATCTGGTGTCTGTACTTCTGAATAAATTAATTTGAGGAAAAATTATTGGAAAAAAAAATAATAACAAAAATAAATTTGATGCGAGAAACTAATTAATTATCATATTATTATTATTAATTGATATATTTAAAACACTTTACTAGCATCGATAATTACATTTAAAATTGTACTTATTAGTTTCAAAGATTAGCACATTTAAATATAAATAAACATATTTCTTTTTTTTAAGACTATATAACCATACCATACAGTAAACTGTGACTTGTAATAAATTCATGTTGCAGTAAATATTCTGCACTGGTTCTGTCTTCACTTTTTTGGTTGAAATACAATGAGAAGAAAACGTTTAAGGTTTTCGGAGGAGTTAAGGGGTAGCTCATACTGAGGGTGTTCACTATTAGTAGCTATTTGATAGCTTGCTGCACAAGGTTCCAGATGTCCGTAAGGTGGTTTAGTTGTTAGAAGCTCAACTACAGTACAGCCAACACTCCTGAAAAAAAACTAAAATTCAGTAACTATTTTATTACTTTGGCCCCTGGTAAACTGCTAATGTCCCCGTCCCTTTCATAACATGCCAGCATAATGCGTTGGCAGCTTCCCGCCAAAACTAAAGGTCAATGCCATCGCTTGGGTAGATTCCCGCCAAACCAAAGACTAAAGCGTGGTGATTTCCGCCAAACCCAATACTAATGCGTGGTGATTTCCGCCAAACCAAAGACTAATGCGTGGTGATTTCCGCCAAACCAAAGACTAATGCGTGGTGATTTCCGCCAAACCAAAGACTAATGCGTGGTGATTTCCGCCAAACCATAGGCGTATGACACAATTTCATCACTCATATGTCAAATCATACAGATAGATATTTAGAAGCTCAATGTGCTTTAAGTGCTTTACTGGAACTTAATCGCATGACTTCGAGAAATTTAAGATTTTGAGAATTTATTCTCTTCAATTAAATGTGGACAAATATGAAATGCAAAAGTAGAATTAAATGCTTAAATTATAATGTAGTTTCCATGCTGCCTTATGGATCGGTAATGCTATTTGATTTTTCAAATCAATTAGCTACAACTGAATTAACATTGTTTCTTTGTGCTTTATTTGAATGATTTTTTTCTTAATTGTGTGTTAAGTAATTAATTAAACTGTGAGAGCATTTATCAATATATATATATATATATATATATATATATATATATATATATATATATATATTTTTAAGTGCCACTAAAAAAATAGTCTGAGTTTTTATCCTGCCACCCCCAAATTGTGTTAGTAATGTTATAAGAGTAAAATTGGCAAAGTTTGAATGAATTCTGATAATATTTATTGGTAGGGTAGATCAACAGTGTCAAAGTTTTGCAATAATCAGTGTTTCGCGACATTACCATACGGTAATCGGTAATCCCGCTGTACCACAAAAAAATCAAAAGTTATTTAAAGACACATATTGCTGTAAAATAGAACAAACAACTGTTTTATACATAGCACCAGAATAGTAACTTTCAGAACCTTCAGCTAATAAACATAAAGAGTCGATAGTTCAGACTGAAAGATCACTATTTATTAATTACATGTCTTCAAGTCCAAGTAATGATATTCTAGCTGTGGCTGGGACAGGTAGGGTGGAATTGTTAGCATTAGAAAAGTCACGACAGTGTTTCTCTACTACTTGTAACAAAAACTGTTTCTGTTCCTCTTGATTGGTTAGTAATTCATTGAATCTGGGTCACTCCACGCTCGGCTGCATCATTGACGACTTTCAAACTCACAACTTTCTTCTGGCCAACAATGTAGCTGTTATCGGTGGCCCATGTGTCTGGATTCTTGTGTTATGTTCAAAGCTGTGAAAAGTTTTCCGGTGTGTTGCGATACTGAATCAGAAAGTTTATTTTGTTGTAATATTGGACAGAAGGCTATTCTGCGAGGATGATCTGTTGTTATCTTATCAAGTGCTCCAACTATGACTAACTTCATTTCAGATGAAACACCATTGTCAAGATGCATGCTAATCAAATCAATTCTCTGCCAAGTTTCTTCTCCAGAAGAATGCAGGCACCTTCAAGTATGCCAGTGTTACCAGCCGTAGTGTCGAAACACATGAACTTGATGTTATCAGCAATGTTCCATTCTTGAATCAGATTAAACACGGCAGTTGCCTCGGCCTCTCCAGTTCCATTTGGCAATTTTGTTACTCCCTGCAACTTCATTGTTCAATCACCGGATACCATAACAGCAAGACGATAAACTAACTCTATTGATGTTAATGCAGGCAACATTTCTCCATCCCAGTGCACGTTAATGCGCAGTTTGAATGAAACAATGCATGAATCTCTGTAGCTGCTAATTCACGATGTTTACGTCGACTACGTCTGACTGATTCCTTGTTCATTTCCAGGGCTGCAGTACTGTGCCCAAGTGATTCTGCTGCTGCTGCAATTATGCAAATTGCGTTCCTGTCGCTGACTTTACTTCTGTCTAATGCAGCTGCCAAACCTGGACTCACAATATTGGTGGATCGGAGAATCCTCATTGGTTTAGTAGACACTTCAGGTGGTTCGGGGAGTTCATCAGGATCAACGGGATCACAACCATCGGTGCTCTTATCCTCTGTGTCACTGTCATTGCTGGCACTAAACTCCATCTTCTTTGCCTCATGTTGTATCCGCTTAGACTCCTATTTCTTACGATATTTTATGAGACCTTTGTTCTTTCCAAGTTAGCACCATATCCACTGGACCCATGCAACCATGCCTCTCTTTCTCCCTTTTTGCTTCAAAAAATTTTATGTCTTCAGATACCTGCATCGTAGTTAAAGTTTCAGCATGTGCAACATCAAACAAATCAGTCAAACTTTCAGTAAATTGGTGCTCCTTCTCCTTTTGAGTATCTGTTCTGCGGGATACATTTTTTTCTTTTTTTCCAATCCTTTATCTTGTCAATTATGTAGCATTCTTTGCGAACTGGCGTGCATTATGCCAGAACTGAACAACTTCTTTCATCGTCACTGTGGCACTAGCAGTAATAGTCTCAGATTCAGTCTTATGAAGATGAAACAATCGCTGGAGAACCTGTTGATTTGAGGGCAGTTTGCTTCCAGTAGTTTTTTCAACAGTTCTTCCTACAAGCCATATACCACAATATTTCTTGGATTAGCGTAACAGAAATTATATAAATAAGTAACAGAAATTGCCTCCGGTTTGCCTTGTATGTCAAATACAGGCATTTTCTCATATAATATAAAACTTCGACTCCTTAGAGCTATCTCTAAATATCACTTCATCTTCATGAAACTTGGTAAAATTACTTAGCAAAACAAAAAAAAAATAAATAAAAAAATAATCGGGTGGGACAATGAAACTTAAAAAAAAATTTTTCCCATTGCATTGAGTGGCACCCTAATATAAATAAGTGCTGCTGATTAATTGTAGTTAAAGCACAAAATTATGCGATTACAATTTTCAACGCAACGCCTCAATGCGTTAATTCGACCTAAATGCATTTACTTCTGTGTTTCAAAAATAAATAAAAAATCAGCGAATAACCCACTAATCCAGTACCATTAACATAAATTAGCAGGTTACGGTCTGGCAGCTATTGGTTTTATCTTAGGTCTATTTATATGATATTATTGATTCGGAAAGATGTGGTTATTTTCTTTAAGTAACAGCTTGAGGCTGTATGTGAATGATTTAGGTCTATAAAAATTGATCAGAGAACCCACTAAAGAAAACGCCGACCTTGTCATCTTAACTCAAAATTATAGCAGTTACATGATATAGCAATATTGCTGCAAAATATGATAGGGATGGAAGGGATTTGAGAACCTAAACTCGGGGGAAAACATGCTTGGCATTGTTGTTAATACAAAAAAAAAAAAAAACCTCACATCACTTGAATTGATTGACAGATGTCATAAACTATTCTGAATAACATTAATTTGATTAGTTTATTGCGTCCATGTTTTGATAAAATACAATGATAAACTTGTTTTTACGCATAAAAAAAAATATTTTGTGTCGATAATTTCGATCCATTTTTTTACTCGCATATATATATATATATATATATATATATATATATATATATATCTATACCTATAAGAGGCATTTGCTGTCTGTCTGTCTGTCTGTCTGTTCCCTTATAACTCAAGATCCAGATAACAAAATAATGTGAAATTTGTTACACATACACATAATTACATGGGGAAGGTTATAGAACATGTTTCGTTTCATCTCGATGGGTAGTTTAATTGTAATTAATTTTTTTTTATTTTAGAATTTTACTATATTAAAGTAATCTCGACGGCGCCATAGATAAAATTCCTCTGTGACGTCATTTTCCTATCATACACTTTTAAAAGAGGGGTAACTCCCGGAAACTCCAATTGTAAACATGATGAAATCAATAGTCATATCTATTTACCTATCGTTTTATGTATTCGGAAGATTGAAATTAAAGGTGCACTTTAATAAACCGAAATACGTTAGTTAAAATGTTTCTGAGACATTATTAACATCATTAATACAATCTCAATGCGTAGTTTAATTGTAATTAATTATTTTAGTATTTTACTATATTAAAGTTTTCACGATATGGGATCGCCTTCACTATAAATAACAAGCAATTAAGCCTGTTCCATTCTGGACACAGGACGTGTTAGCGCATTTTCGTATTTTGTATCAGTACGTATGCTATCTTTCAGTAAATATTTGTAAATTTTGGAAATGTTTACAAATTCAATTGTGTAATGCATATATCTGAAAAAAGATATTAAAAAGACGTTTCTTTATAATTGAAAACAAAATTATTTTCTCTTAAATCTAACTACAAGTGGTTTGTGGTCACTGAAATAGGACTCATAATTGAAACATTCTAAATTGTAGTCATTTAATCGTTTCTTAATAAATCTTGGTGAAATTACGTGCTGCAGTATTTCGCACCAAATGAACGGGTTATTGAACGTACAAGTTGTATATTTAATATATAAGCCCAGTAGGAGCCCTGAAGCCCGGCCCTCAGAGGTCCTATCGCAAAATGAACTTTTGATGTACACATGGCAGGCCAAGACCTACAAAATGATATATACATCATGGGTCTAGGACTTATAGTTGCTGAGATATAGCGCTCCTTTATTAATATAGCTTATATAGTAAAAAACGGTACTAAGGCCCCTTATACGGCCCTGAGAGGTCAGGGGATCGCAAAATGGAAAAGACATTTCTTGGCAGGCCAAGAGCTACAAAATGATATATACATCATGGGTCTAGGACTTATGGTTATTGAGATATAGGGTGATGACAGACGGACGGACAGACAAAACGGGGACAATAGAGCATTCTTTTTTTTCGAAAATGCTCTAAAAATCGCGCACCAAGTGAATGTGTAATTGAACGGGTCGGTGAAGAAAGGGCTAGGGACGGGGGGAAAAAATATTGTTGTTTTTTTTTCATGCTGCAAGTACCCGACTTTGCCCGGGATTAAAATACGGTTTTCTGTTTATTTAAGAAGCGTAATTTGACGTTTAATTGAAGAGAGAGGGAGGGGGAGAGAGATAAAGAGAGAGGGGGGCAGGGAGGGAGAGGGAAGGAGAGGGGCAGAGAGGGGAGAGGAAGGAGGGAGTGAGGGGAGAGAGGTGGTAGGGGAGGGGAGATTAAGGGGGGAGGGATGGAGAGGGGAGGGTTGGAGAGAGAAAGGGAGGGAAGGAAAGAGAAAGGAAGGAGAGGGAGTAGGGAGGGAGATAGAGGGGAGGAAGGGAGAGAGGAGGATGGGAGAAATGGGAGGGAGTGAGAGATAAAGAGAGAAAGCGGTCAGGGAGGGAGAGAGAGGGGGGGAGGGGAGGAAGGTGGAGAGAGGGGGGGACGGGGGGGTGAGAGAAGGGAGGGAGGGAGATAGGGGAGAGAGAGGGAGATAGGGAGAGTTAGGGAGGGAGGGAGAAAGGGAGGGAGGGAAAGAGAAAGGGAGAGAGGGGGTAAGGGAGGGACAGAGAGGGGAGGGAGGGAGAGAGGGGGTAGGGGAGAAAACAAAAGGTAAACAGAAAACCTTATTTAGAAACCCGGGCAAAGCCGGGTACTTGCAACTAGGTATCTCTATACTTATAAGACGCATTTGTTGTCTGTCTGTCTACCCATCTGGCTCGTCTGTTCCCTTATAACTCAAGATCCAGAAAAACATAACGTGAAATTTGTTACACAAACACATAATTACATGGGGAAGGTTATAGGGCAGGTTTCGTTTCATCTCGATGGGGTAAGTTTTAATTGTAATTTAATTTTTTTTTATTTTAGTATTTTACTATATTAAAGTAATCTCAACGGTACCATAAATAAAATTCCTCTGTGACGTCATTTCCTTATGATCGAATAGAACTTGTGCGCTGGTGCCGTATTGTGCCTTTGTGATGCAAAGAATTGTTGATGTTTTTTCATGCTCTCTGATTTGTACAGTTTGTTGAGGAAGGCAAAGAACGGAATGAAGAAGGATTCTTAGAAGAAGTGTGAAGCCATAATTTAATAAGTATATATATATATATATATATATATATATATATATATATATATATATATAGAGAGAGAGAGAGAGAGAGAGAGAGAGAGTGGAGGGAGTGGAGGGAGAGAGAGGATAAAGAGAGAGAGAGGGAGGGGGCAGGGGGGGAGAGAGAGGAGGGAGGGTAAGGAGGGGAGGGAGGGGAGAGAGGGAGGGAGGGGGGGCGGACAGGGGGAGAGAAGGAGAGAAGAGGAGGGGGAGGGAGGGAGATGGGAGAGGGAGCAGGGGGAGAGGGATGATAGTGGGAGGGAGCAGGGGGAGAGAGAGAGAAAAGAAGGGAGGGAGAGAGGGGCTAAGAGGGAGATAGAGGAGGGGGAGGTTGGGGAAAGTGAGGGCGGGAGAGAGGGAGAGAGAGAAAGTGAGGGGGCAGGGAGGGAGAGAGAGGGAATGAGGGAGGTAAGGAATAGGGAGAGAGATGGGAGAGAGGGAGATAGAGAGGAGGGGAGGGAGAAAGGGACGGAGGGAGGGAGAGAGGGGAGGGAGGGAGAGAGAGAGGAGAAGAGGGGGAGAGAGGGGGACGGGGAGAGGGAGGGAGGGAGAAAGGGAGGGAGGGAGAGAGGGGGCAGGGAGGGAGAGAGAATGGGAAAAAATGGGAGGGAGTGGGAGAGATAAGAGAGGGGGCAGGGGAGGGAGAGAGGGGGAGGAGGAAGGGAGGAAGGTGGAGAGAGGGGGGGGACGGGGGTGAGAGAAGAAGGGAGGGAGATAGAGAGAGAGAGGAAGATGGGGAGAGTTAGAGAGGGAAGGAGAGGGGGAGGGAGGGGAGAAAGGGGGGAGGGAAAGAGTAAGGGAGAGAGGGGCAAAGAGGGAAAGGGGGAGGGGGAGGGGAGGGAGAGAGGGGGAGGAGGAGAAAACAAAAGGTAAACAGAAAACCTTATTTTGGAAACCCGGGCAAAGCCGGGTACTTGCAACTAGTATATGTATATATATATATATATATATATATATATATATATATATATATGTTTCTCACCATAAATCTGCATTATATCCATATATCTCCCCTTGCACTACTTCCGGTGCCATCCAGTATGAGGAACCAACTGATGTCTTCAAACCAGCGTCACTTGTGATGTTCTGCAAATGTTTAGAGATCTCCAAAGTCTGCCAGCTTGATGTTACCGTAAGTGTCTTTAGAATGTTGGCAGCTGGTTAAAAGAGTACTTTATATATATATATATATATATATATATATATATATATATATATATATATATATATATTACTACTTTAACCAGCTGCCAACATATATATATATATATATAAATGCGCAAAAAAAAGGTAAATCTAACACAGCAATATTTTTTAATTGATATGCACACCCATCATGAAGAAATTAATAACTAATTAAAATATCTTGAGTAATTATATAATCATTTTTAGCAAGCGTAAAATAAATGATCATGTTTACCTTTTATGTCTCTAAGGAGCAATAAACTTTGAATGTAAAAACACCAGACCTTCTAAAATCTGTTCTGTGAATTTTCTCTTGTGACATTTTCTGACAATGCTCCAAACATGTCAATGTGGTGCTTTAAAGATTGCTGAGAATTTTGCATGTAAAACAACTTTAGTCACTTTTCCTATGAGATAAGGTTGTAATAAAAAAAAACTAAAAACATGAATTAAACTATCGAATTTTTTTCCAAATCTGGTCCCTTCTGCATAATCTATACATTCTTAGATTACATTCTAACCTAAATTTATTATAGAAAAATATTGTAAGCGTAGTTACCTCCCAGGCATGTATTCAAGAAATATTTGACAATTTTTTATCATTTTGTTGATATCCATAAAATTGAACAATTTTTCGTATGTTTAATGGAGCTTTTAGAATAAGTACTTCATTCATCAAAGCTCAAAAAATTCTCCTATCGGAAATACATATTTATAGTAACATATTTTAACGTCACCTATGATTATAGTATCTATTATGCTTTTATATTTTTATACATATTAAAAAGATCAAAAAACCCCAATTTAAAGAATATAAATAAAAAGAACATAGGAGTAGCAAACTTTCATTAAATTTCTCATCATTTTTGTTCGGCCAGTTTTTTTTTTTTTTTTTTTTTTGATCCCAAATCCAATAACTTCAATTTGACACGTTGGCTGTTTTGTCTAGATCTGGCATTTATTGATATTTGATTTCTGCTCCATGTTCTTATAATTTTTTTTCTTCAAGTCTAAAATGTATCAGTGATATGGTTGTTTTAACAGTTATGGTGCCTATTTTGAAACTGTATCATATATATTCTTTGTTTGCAATATTCATAAACATCTTTATGATGTTATCTATATACGTATTGTTACGACTTTCCAACTCTCTCTCTAGGTAGGCACTAAAGGAAACGTGGGTTCGTTAGTTGAATAATAAGATTTATTCACAGTCTACAATGTACAGGTTACAATACTCTAGGCGGAAACAGTCTATTGTGCGCACCGCTGCAACAACAGACCATGCGTCTCTTTCACTGATGTACAGTTTCTCTGTGTTGTCGTCTGGCACTGATACTTGGGTCAGATCCTAGCAGTTATACAGTGTTCGTCTCCACACTTGTTGTCTCTGTCATATGTCTTGATTGTCTATGAATCACAGCACAGTTCCTTTTATAGGCTGTCCCACCCACGCTTAATCCATCGTTTTCCCGCCAAAATGGAGGGTGAAGGTTATAGCGTGGGTGTACAAGTGCAGGTGGCAAATAACACTATTTCATCACTTGTACTATGGCGGGGGTGAACGACCGAATTAAGAATGTGTAGGCGTTCAAAAGTTGTGACTGCATCATTCCTCTCGGGGCAGAGGTGCGTCCCGGGAGAGGGTGAAGCAGAGTTATAACAGTATTAAGCCAGTATTTAAGATAATTATAATATAGTTATTGCATGCATGTTAACTTCGGTAAATGTTTCTTTGTTTATTCACTAAGTTATTAATACAACATTTATTTATTTTTTTTAAATATGAATATTTTACATTTTAAAGAACACTAATTTATTACCTTTGCCGCTTGGTTTTGAAGCTCCGGAACTTCAACTTCCTTTAAGGCAAACAACAAGCTTGTATCTGAGTCACAACAGAGGTAAACTTTTCCATACCCCCCTTGACCAAGCAACTTTCCAGTCGCCCAATTAGTTGGCAGCATTGGACCTATAGTAAGCTATGTTACGGAATCAAGTAGCCCAGTCATGCACCAATGTCGTCCATGACATAGTAACATAAACAAGATAAGGGTCTATGTTAGTTTAGGTGATTAAATTTCAAGAATTCAATACGAAGTTCGGTAGGTGACCTAGTTATTTTCTAAAAACAATATCCACTGATGTATTTTAGTGGAATACTGATTGTTATTCATTTTTACTTTCTTTTTAATTTGTGTAGTTCACTGATTTTATTTGAATTGTAAAAAGCGAATTCTGATGAATATATGTCTTCGATAAGTAGTATATAGTATGGTGCAATGTGCAGAAACGACGTTCGATCGAGAGAAATTTTAACACAATGCATAAGAAAACAATGTTTGGTAATGTAATCAAAAAAATAAAAAACAGTCATAAGGTGATCCATACACCGATGCAAGGTTTCTGCAAGGTTTTTTTCAATTTTTTTTTATTTTTTAAGCTACACTAGCCATTTTTGGCAATGCATACAACATACCAAATAATGAACAAAGAAGTAAAAAAATATATAAAAAAGTTATAGAAAAATGTATTATATGACTTTTTGGGGTGAAAAAGTGTAACTTTAAGATATATTTTCAAAGAATCAATTTTAATATCTATTGTAGATATCATAAAATAAATTTGCACAAATGTTAATAAGTGTGTTGCAAACAAAAGTCCAATTTTTTTTTAGAAAAAATGGAAAATAAATAATCTGTGAATTTTTTATTCCGGTACACTCATAAAAATTACAATTTGGGGTGGGGGGGGGGTAGATAAGGAAAAAAATATTAAAAAATTCTATTTAATTTTCCCAAAAAAATTGGAGAACTGTCAACGATAGATATAAAAACTAGCATCAAACTTGTAAGTTTATATCTTAAGTAGCTTTTGTGAAAGTGTCGAAAAGGTACAAGATTTTTTTTTTAAAAAGCGATTGTGAGAAAACCGCAAAAAAAAAAAATGTCAAAAACCTCTATTAAACAAAATACATGGCCTAAAAAAGATAGTTAATGATTATACCGTGATAGTAAGCCAATATGAAAAAAACATTTTTAACACTATAAAAATCAGCAGAAAAAAAATAAACTTTTTTTTTAAATCGGGAATTCCCTGCTCTATTTAGAGACAACTGGGTCACCTGAAGGCAGTGGGCTATGAATAGACTAATTCCATACAACAGGCACTATGCTGTCTTGTTCCATTGTCACAGTACGCATTGTCACTAGAACCCACGAAACCAAATGGGTCCGAGAAATTAAAAAATAACCAAAAAAAAAAAAAATAAAAAGGATGTATCAAAATTATCCTCAAGTTTGGGGGCCTGTTTCGCCTTTTTCATGTTAAATTGTCATGGTTCGTAACGAACAATTGACTGCCCTTGAAGAATTCCTTAATATTTGTAGCTAGTACTATCAAAATGGTGTGAATATAATGGAGAATAAAATGGTGGTCTTTAAAGAAAAAAATAATTAATACAAAATAACTTAAAAATTGTACATTAAAACTATAGGCTTGTTAGAGTAGGGTAGTCATCATTTTTCTCTAAGTCGTCATTAAAATAGTACGACCAACAATTAGTTAGAATTTCATTAAAAGAAACTTTTTAAAAACGTACTGATAAAAAATCAATACTGACGTTTTTTACGTCTATATATTAGTAAGTTTGCGATAAAATAATTACTGGTGTATGGCATATTACATCATATTCTCTTAGCTATTAATATAGTAGGCATATCATAATGAACATGGGTAGTATTCAGCCTAATTTCTTTGTCTTCATTTGACTTCTGCAAACCATTAACAGCGGGTCATTTAATGAGGGTTATTTACCTACCATAACTATTCTTAATCTAATAATACATACACTTTTGCCTCATATTTTCTTAAAATCTATTATTGAGATTAGTAAATAATTTTTCTTTTGTGTTCTGTCTGATTTGTGTTGTTTCAATCAATCATTTTTTGTACTTTTATAGAGGTTAATAATAATGATCTTAAAATAAGATAATTACACTTCAATGATATGAAGAATATTCGTCATCCACATATATTTTCAATATTAAACTGAAAAAATATTTCGCAAAGAGATAACAAAATCATATAATGTCATTTTTTTAAAAATCTAATTATTAAGAGAAACACTGGTGCATCACAATAAGTTGTTTTATCCAGTCAAAACTACTCCAGTGGAAGATCATATTGGAGATTCCCGTTATTAGTCATACAACTGTCAAAAGCACGGCTGCCAATTTGGGTAATTTTTGTAAATCAAGTAAGACCCCCCACTTAACGTGGGGTTCCATCAAAGTAGATCATAATATGTAAATAATGGGGTTAGGGGAAGATAAGTAGAAAATTTGTCAGTTAATTTTTCATTAAAATTATTAATTATGTTTATTTATGACAATAAAACTCAAATGTATTTCTTACAAATATAGAAACATAATAAACGAATATACAAAAAAAAAAAAAAAAATTTCTAAGCTAGTTTACATTTCGGATCTTTCAGTCTCTTCTGTATTTCCAATTTTCTGACTTTTTATCAAGAACGTATCTAATGTAATTTACGTTTTCCTTTTGCGCCCTGTAAGAAGTTGTTCGTAAGTGGATAAGGCACTCATAACAAACCCGTCTTGATTTTGAGCTTCTGTCAAAACGTTTGTTCATTTTCAATAAATTCTTGCTTTTTCCATTATAATAGATAGGCTTAATGGCATATTACGTTTATTATCGTCGTCAATCCATATCGAAAGTCCTTTTTTCCATTTCCTCTAATGTATTATTTCTAGAACGGGTAATTCTAGTTGCCAATGACAGTAATTTTTTTTATTATTAAGACTAGTCCCTATTGTTGAAGTTGCCAGATTCAATGTGGTACCGATTTGAGATTGACATTCACCAGTAAATTATTTTCTAAGACTTGCAATTTAGTTTCTAGTGAAATGTTTTTACCTGATGATTTATTTTCGTGTTTTTTAGTTTTACCCATGATAAAAACTAGAAATCTTAAGATTTGTCACTATATCAATCGTTATATTAAAGGATTAGAAATGTAGGCACATTATATTTTGAAAATAAGTACATTTCTTCGCGAAATTACCCGTCAGGAGTGTCAAAATACCATAGAGTAGGTGAACGGCGTATGTTTGGATGGGTGTGTGCACATCTTGGTGCGCATGTTATAAAACGAAACTTCTGGCGCTCTGTTAGTGAACAGCAGCAAGTGACGTGCAATGCATAGATTTGGTAAGTTTATTTTTTGCATGCCCATGCCATGTAACGGCTTATTTACATACACGATGTTTGATGTGTGTGTGTGTTTATTTTGCATTAGCCCTATTTCATGTAACTGGTTTATTTACATATAAGATGTTGGTGTGTGAGTGATAAATGATCGACCTGGAGGTATGTTGTATAGTTAAGACAATACGTTGTTTAGTGTAATATAGAAGTAGCGTTGTGTAGTTATGTGTACGTGATGTTGTTTGTAACATGTAGGCCCTGAATTGAATGTAACCTGTCCGAATAATACTTGGTCAGCGTGAATTGCCCTGCCTGAAGTGCACCTTAACAGCCCTGACACCTGGCCGTTCTGTAGGGATCTTAGACCTAGACGGCCCAGGCTTGAGGGATCACTGGACAACATAATGTAATAGCTGATGCTCTATAATATAGTCTACTTATCCTATGTTAATACTATTTGGGTCATAATGCAGTTTCTATGTTGTATTAGTTTAACTGGGTGGGTGATGGAAATTGCCACATACATATCATACTATTTTCTGTATAGTAATTTTAAAGTAGTATTAAAGTTATTTGTTTGATTATTTTTCAAGAGTTAGATTCCGGCAGTTTTAACAAATCCGGTTCCGATTCCGGTTCCGGTTAAAATGTGCCGGATTTAAGCCGGATTTCTTAATTGTTTGAAATTTGTAAGATATTTTTTTTTAGCGCAACATAATTTTGAAATATTTAGCGCTAAACAATTAAATTAAAACAATAACTTCCTTTGCTTTTTAAAAACTACAATAACGTCGATCGCTTTTAGTTCCATATGTAAGTACAAATATATTAAAAAGGAAGATTTAAATCGTATTTCGTTTGGTACAGGGGTCGGCAACAGGCGGCTCGCAAGCCGCATGTGGCTCTTTCAATGTCAAGTTGCGGCTCTTTCGATGTCAAATTGCACCCTAATCAAATACTACAATATTGAAACAACAAATTTAGTGGCTCTTTAAAAACTGAGAAAATTGTAAATTATAACTTTAGGCTCTAACGTCTCAAAAGGTTGCCGACCCCTGGTCTAGTAATACAACACCTTATCTTCCGCTACTTTTGATTCCATGTTTTCTATAAACTATATTTAGCTATCAAAGTTTAACTTCTTTAAAGAGCAGACAACGATCTATTTTCTGGTGTTTACAGTTTAAAAAAAGGTCAATAATTTATTTTTCTGCACATTTTTTAATTTAGTGGCTTTGTCACGATTGAGATAAAATTCCTCGCATATTTAGATAAATAACTTGAAGATACATTTTTAATTAAACATTAAAGTGATATTGATTTAGATTTGAAATGCGTTTTAATTTGCGTTTTCATGGGAATGATTTAAATGAAAGTATGAATGAAATAACATGGTTCTGTGACGTCACTATGGAAAACTAAAGAAAAATAAGCTATCGGTTGGTGCCACAGTATATATATATATATATATATATATATATATATATATTAATAAACATGTTTATTATACTTTCTAAGATATGTTACCCATTTCATGGTTTGATTGTAATAGAAATCAAGTTAAATCAGGTACAGCTTTATTAAAATAAATTTTAAAAACAAAGAACCTGTTATTTTGACAGTTATCTTTCTTAACTCAAGATTAGGGAAGGGGTTTTAGTCACAGTCTTCAAGATCGAAATGGTTAATACTGTTTTTTGCAATCTATAACTTAAAAACTAAATTTTTATTCTATTTTTCATTCTTTTTCATATCTTTTTTAATGTTATGCGAGAAGTTACTACTTCGTTCGGAAAAATTACAGCAGCAGAGTATTCTTCAGATTCAGTTTCCAAACCTGGCAATGAAACTTTCTGCATCTGACAGTGACACACCTCATCAGTTGCAGATGTCAGAAATTAATGTGGCCACCGGCATGATCAACAAGTACATTGCTGACATCCAATGCAATGCCATCACAGAAATGCCATACCATTTTGGTTGAGAAGCTGTCCGAAGTCGTACAGTCAACTTGTACCTATGACTCTAGACCTATTAGCAGCACCTGCTTCTCAAGCATTTGTTGAACGGCTGTTTTCAGTTTGTGGGATGCTGACCACCGGGAGGAGGAACAGAATGGAGAAGTCGCTGGAAATGTGAGTATGGCTGAAAGTCAACAGTGACTTGCTGAACGAAATTATTTAATTAAAAAGAATTAGGCAACAATTTGTTTGATGTAACAATTTGAAATAAAGCAACTTGAATTTTTTTATTCAACTTTGAAGTCACTTTACTTATTTTTGCAAACTTAATAGTTTTTAAGATTTTTTTTAAACTTATTTTCTGTTCACTTCATGTGTGGTGTGATAGTGTAGTGTGTGGTGCAGTGGATGTTGAAATTTAATTGGCATGTATCTGTCGTATGATGGGCATTTGAAGTTTTGCAGTGCTTACGAAAATTATTCAATAACTATAACTATAACTAAATAATAATAAAAATTATTGATGAAAAAACTAACTATAACTATAACTAAAATGAATTTAAAACTATAACTAAATAATAATAAAAATGATTGCTAAAAAAACTAATCAAAACTATAACTAAAATGATTTTCATAACTAGAATATCACTGGGTCCCTGTAGATGTAAGCTAACATGAGGTCCCTATAGATATCAGCTAACATGAGGTCCCTATAGATATCATCCAACATGAGGTCCCTATAGATATCAGCCAACATGAGGTCCCTATAGATATCAGCAAACATGAGGTCAGTATAGATATCAGCAAACATGAGGTCCCTATAGATATCAGCAAACATGAGGTCCCTATAGATATCAGCAAACATGAGGTCCCTATAGTTTTCAGCTAACATGGGGCTCCTATAGGTGTGGGCTCCCCGAGCAAATGGTCGGACGCTTCCTATCTCGTAGCTTACTTCATATCTTACCTTCATAGCTCTCATTTTAGCTTACCTTCATATCTTAGATTCATAGCTTACCTTCAGATCCTACATTGTAGCTTACCTTTATATATAAGCTTCATATCCTACCTTCATAGCTTACATTGCAGCTATTTAAGACCTATTGCAGAGGGAACATAAAGTAATACTTCTATACATGAGGCCTAGTAATAATATTGGACTATACCACAACAAGTGTAACTAAATGTGTCCACCAAAATAAAAACAAACATTGAAATCTCTATTCTTTAAAGCAGCTTAAGGTAGCTTTACTTTTTTTTTTTTTACTTTAAAAAAAAAATGTCTAATCAAATTGTTTTTAAAATTTGCATTAACGAAAAAATAAAATTAAAAGTCCGAATTGGGCGGTCAAATATCAAAACGTGTGCGAATATCAAAACGTGTGTTCAAATATCAAAAAGTATGTTCGAATATCAAAGACGAATTTAATATTTTATCCAGTTTACAAAGTGTTCGCCTTTTAAGACGTTCGGATTCTAACAAGATGTCCTTATTTTCAGATTCTGCTTAAAGCGAGACTTATTCTTTTTACCTCACTATTTAGGGTAGTAGTAACACATAATACTTTTCTACGTTATGTTATATTTTAATACACTACATCTAAGTCTTAAAAATAATATATTAGAAAAAGTTTTTAGGTAACAGAAAATAACTTTTAGTTATAAATTTTATGTAGGAATTTTGTAAGCATATTAATAATCAAATGTTAAGTATTTTGTTTGATATTTTAAAAGTTTTTGAATCAAGGCCAATCTTCTTTTTATATATTAGATTAGATAAATGTGTATATATTTATGTTTCTATGGACGTAAAAAGTTTAGTCTGAAATATACAAATAGTGCAATCAACGTTTTCCAAATTATTTGCTTTATTAGATGTTTTTCCCATTATTAAAAATAACAAAGATATAGATTATTTATAATATTTTTACAATTTTAAAAATGAACATCTAAATTTACTCCCTGTCAAATAATCAGATTAATGTATTTTCAAAGTATTAGTTCAATTTCAATAGCCTAGCTTCTTAGAAAACCATTTCTTTATTTTGTCGTAATAGGTTTGTTCATCTTTAGGTTTATATTCGTTCAACATTCCCTTGATACTGAAGATATAAATATCCAGCTCTGCATATTTTTCCTCTGGCAACCTTAGCATGTCTGATTTCCACTGTTTTTCTCGATTGTCAAACGTAGACCGCATATCGTCCCACAGCTGTTGGTTTTGACTAACCTCCAATCTTCTCTTATCTAATAGCCGTATGAAAGAACGCACATCTTAGTCAATGGTTTGGTATCGTTCATTTTGATTTTTGGGGGAAGCGTTGTCATCTTTTTTAAAGGATTTTCCCTTTGATAAATCTAGATTGACACCTTGAGTGGAATCTATTTCCATTGATTCTAATCTACTGGTAGATTCCCCATTCCTCTGTTTGTCATTAGCATCAACTGTTCCATGTTTTCTTTGATTCAATTCAAACTTCATATCAACATTCAGTCTCTCTTCGTTTTTGTTTCTTTCACATTTTCTCATTTTGCTATTGAGCTCCATTCTTAGAATTTTGGTTTCGATTAGGGGCTGTTTAATATTATCGGGATCGCCGTATTCCTCCATCAAAGACTGCTCAAACTGTTCAACGTCATTTAAAACCTTTTCAAAAGCTGCGTACCGCACGTCTGGATCTTCATTAGACTCTGACTGTACAGCTAATTTTCTTTTTTCTTTGATGAATGCTATAGTCTCTTCTAATATTTTTGGAGCTTTTGTTTCCACAATAAGCTTTTGCAAATTCTTAAAGGCAGCTTTGAAGTCATCTAAAGAGTATTGATCTTCTAATGAAACTATATCTAAAAGCTTAGTAGCTTGTTGATCTTTTAGAACTATATCTTTTTCTCTGTTATTAAATAATACAAATCTTTTGTTACATTCTTGAAACAAAGCTTGTATTTCACCTTGTTGTTGACTACACCACAATTCAAAGTTCATGTTTTCTTCTTCAAAATCAGCCTGGAAATTATCTCCATGTGTGATTACACATACACCAAATCTTTTAATAACATCTTCTCCTAGAATCCCTTTGATAATTTTGATCATCTCACTTTCTTGCTTGGTAAATCTCTGCCCATATTTCAAAACCATGAGTAGCCCCGTGAAAGTGTAATTACACAATTTCAGAGCCTTTTCCACTGATTCTATAGACAAAGCTAGAACTTCATCCGGGCTTTTTTCTGTGTCAACCCCTGGACCGTCAATCACGTTTACTGTAAGATCTCCAATAGTTCTACTCTGTTTGGAAAATTCTGAGCTGGTGAATGAAGTGCTGGCAGTCGTCTGGAAAGCTTGCCATCCCAGGATGGTGTTACCAGTTGCACTCTTACCGTTGCCAGAGCTACCGACAAGTAATAAAGTAACTTCATTTGGATTGACAATCTGAAAATAAAATGCACTGACATCCAATTAAAGACAAAAAGAAGTATTATTCATATTTAAAAAAGGTCGTAAATAATAGCAAAGAGATTAATAGTCAACTTTTGTTAAAAAATTAAAAAATGTAGCAGTGTGGTTATTATATGAAATTTTACCACCGGAGCTGTTCGTTAGTTAGCAGGGGCAAATGTAGCTAAATATCTTTCACCACTGGTGCTCCATTTACCAAAACAACTTTTGAGTCATCTTAGTACCTATTCCTAATAATTAGATTATAGCGGGCTAACTTAATGAAACTCGCCTATTGCATTTCTTGTAAAAAATACCTCACAAAGGGGACAGGGGGATTTAGAACTTGGAACCATAAATATCTGTTTATTTGATCATCTATAGCTCTGGCTGTGCGCACCACCTCAAATCATATATACTAGCTAAATCCTGCAAAAGCTTTGCATAGAGTTATATCCCCTTAGGCTTGATCGGTAGGCTAGGTTATTTTTAGGTTTCGGGCAGATCCGATTTTTTTCATGGTTGTATTTTAAACTGGAATACTGTTGTATTAATTCTTTACTTTCGATTTAACGCACACTGGAAATGAGTATTATTATATATGATTAAGTAACTACTTAGCACTGCTATGTATAATAAATGTAATACATTAAGCTATACCTCTTTCTGAATTGTGTCTCCTCCTGTAGCCACAGTTGTGCGTTGTTTTTTCATCATCAGATCCAGTATCTCTGCAATGATTTTTATTTTTTCATCTCCACCTTCTGTGTGCTGAGTTTCATAGTAAGTACGAGCTTTGGTGTAAAGTTCCACTAGTTCTTGTTCTTTGGTAAGTATTTCAGTTTCTATGTGCCCCATTCCTGCAGGTGCTAATCTAGTTTTCTGATTATTAGACTCATCATTATGATATGTTGTATCATTACATGACTCAGCTAGAGTATTTTGCTTGATACATTCTTGTTGAGGGTCATCTTGACCTGTGAGAGGTGTCGGTTCAGTTGAATCAGAAACCTCCATTTCTTCATCAGGTGTAGCCATATTACTTCAGTACACGTATGCTGCTTAAAAGTTAAGAAAACTGCGTTATGTACATTATAGTATACATAAATAAAATATATAATATAATAGTAGCGATTTGGGTTCTGCGTTAAATCAAAAGTAAAGAATATTTACAGTAGTATTCCAGTTTAAAATTAATCATGAAAAAATCGGATCTGCCCGAAACCAAAAAAAAATAACCTAGCCTACAGATCAAGCCTAAAGGGATATAACTCTATGCAAAGGTTTTTGAATGGTACAGATAGTATACTATAAGAACCGACCCATACTATGAAGCAAGGGAGCAAAGCACCCGGGCTTACGCCTTTGCGGGGCTGCAGGACCTAATTTCGAATCAAGAGAAGTGTACTTCCTATTTAAAAGAGTAAAATATGTAATGTAATACTAATGTAAACATAGATTACGACTAAAATCTGATATTTGTATTTCTATATGATTACTTCAAGAATACTTTAAACAGACAACAAGACTACTGGTGTCTTCTTGTGCATTATGATCCAAAACAACGTCTAGAGTATAATATACATCACAGCTTCATTAGTATGGTTAGGTATAGTACATTTCACACACCCATCCATATCTATCGATCTATCTATCTATCTATCTATCTATCTATCTATCTATCTAATCTCTCTCTCACTCTCTCTTGTGATATATATATATATATATATATATATATATATATATATATATATATAAAGTATGATTGAGCGGTGGTTGTGTATTCACCATTATATGAATATCATAATTAAATTCATCAGTTCTAAGTTATTTTTTATAGGAAATTTACTTTAATCATTAACACAAAAAGAAATGAAGGCAGACGTGGATACGTTGGTTGACTGAAACTGTGATTGATATTTATTGACATGAAAACAGAATTCTCCCCCGTTGGCTACGTGCCATAAGAAAGATAACATTAATTTTTAATAATGAGCATAATGACAAAAAAAATGGTTTTTAGAAACAAGATTAACTCATATATTTGGATTATACTATTACAATGAATGTTAAAAACATACATTGCGAAGAATAATTGTGAAAATATATGTAAAACATTGAAAGCAAAACAGACAGCAGCCAGTGATTAGTAGATTTCCTGAATAAATAAGAATGAATTAGATATTCTTATACCAGAATGATTTATCTACAAGTCTCATTAGTCTACCTGCTAGCTTGTGACATGGGGGCAAACATTTAATTTAAACTGCGCTGTTATGTGTAGTGGGGAGTAAACATTTAATTTAAACTGACTATATACTAGCCCATATGAGATTCACCAATATTTGTTTTTTATTCTTTATTTTATTTGTTTACCTCCTTATCTACAAGTCACATTAGTCTACCTGCTAGCTTGTGACATGGGGGCAAACATTTAATTTAAACTGCGCTGTTGTGTGTAGTGGGGAGTAAACATTTAATTTAAACTGTGCTGTTTGCCAACCCATATAAGTTTCACCAATATTTGTTTTTTTTTATTCTTTACTTTATTCGTTTACCTCCTCGTCACTAACATGACTGCATAATTTAAACTTTCATCATACAGTTTCTAGTAAAAACAAGTCATATTTGTTAGAAGTGTAGACCACACTAAATTATATATATTTAGGTAATACTAATAGCAATAATATTTTCTAAAATCCTTACCTAATTTTATCAAACCTACTGAATAGTCAGCCTTCCGATAAATTCCCCTTCTTTTTTTATATATATATATATATATATATATATATATATATATATATATATATATATATATATATTCTTTTTGTAAATGTCATATTTCTGTCATAATAAATGTTAATTCTTATAAGAGTGATAAAATAGTGCCCAAAGAGTTTAATATTTGTAAATATGACTTAGCTATTTGTAAATTAAAGATGCATGTTCTGTATTTAAAGACAATATAAGCAATTACCTGTTTCATTATACATTAAATGCGCAAATGTTTACCATTAATATAACCATGGCCGTATAAAGCCGCATTGCCCTAAAAAAAAATAATAGATTCCCGTTCATCAGAGTTTGAAGATTATTCGCGAATGTTCCCCCGCCTAATTCAAACATGAACACAGTTAGTAATCTGAATAATACTTGCGAATTAAGAAACGCAGTTGTTACTCGACCATAAAACTGGAATAATAATTTTTTTTCCGCCGACCAGCAATAGATGTGCGCATGGGCGACTTTTTTTAGGGGTCTATCTATAGATATAGCGCATGCGCGACTAGACGGACTCCGTATTATTTTTTTCGGGATCCTGCTATAGATATTGCGCCTAACCTAACTCTAACCCTATTCCTAACCCTAAACCTAACCCTAAACCTAAACCTAAAACCTAACCCTAACCCTAGCCCTAACCCTAACCTTAGCCCCGAAAACAAAAAATATGCAATAATATGCAGTCCGAGTCCGTCTAGTCGCGCATACGCACATCTATTGCTGGTCGGCGGAAAAAAAAATTCCAGTTTGCTGGTCGAGTAACATTTGCGATTAACAAATCATTTATATTATGTGAAGTGTGGAAGGTCACAATATGCTTCACAGGTGAACGTTTTGTCATTTTGTTACCAAAAATTAGGCCCTTATCGGTAACAATCCTCAGGCACACCGGGCCTCAGATCCTGCCTGTGAGGCGAGGTAGACATTTCCAGTAAGGAAATTAAACAGGGCAAAGTTCTATTGACATGTTTGTCTAAAAATAGACACAATTCTGTCCTTGAGCTCAAAGAGTACGATCTGACACTGGTGAACTATTGATGTTTTTAGCTGAAAGGGCATTCAATTTGATGTAAGATCTATATATCGGAATCGCGCATCGAATGGGTATCAACAGTATAGACCAATGGTTCTCAAACTTTTAAGCCGATTCGATTACTGTTTTAGTTTTCGTGACCCACCTACGATAAATGAAATGGGATACAAGCGCCATTTGCGGATTTACGAACTTTTACTTTTAAAATATAGAGAAATTGAGTTGCTAAAAGTAAATTTCGATTCGGATGCGACCAACGTTATATTCGTCAGAGACCTTCACCTTGAGAACTACTTGTATAGAGAAGAATCGGTAAAAAAATGTGTTTAATGATTTGTAATCTTTATCTTTTCGTTAAGTTTTAAACCATAAGCCTTTATTTGAACTAGTCACGTAATCGCTGACCTTGCTATTGCTTTGACTGCACCATCGGTGACTAATGTCTTGATAATCCCACTTTACTCAAACAGTAGTTTTCAGTTATTTCTGCAGCCTTTACAACCAGTCGCAAAAGCTAATCCCGGACCTTCCGGGGTACGCGAACCACACTTTGGGAAACACTGATCTATTCAATGTGAAAATCGATATTCAATGTCTAATTTTCTTCTTATTCCCTATTTTTTTTTATCATATTTAAAAATACGTCAGTACAGTATATTAAGAAGATGTGTGCAAAATATCAATCTATGTAGGTCAAACCTTTCCTATTTGCAAGCCACTAAGCTATATGTTCGATCTGTGGGACACATCAGTAAAAATGTAGGATACAAATTAAGAAAAATTAAATGTATTTATTTCAAATATTTAAAAAATTTCGGCGACCCCCCCCCGCCCCTTTCAAATAAGCTCGTCATCCACCAGAGGGTCGCAACCAAAACTTTGAGAACCAGCGCTCCAGGTCAGGGCTTCTTAAACTATGGGTCGCGACCCCACTTGGGGTCGCGTAGCAAAATTCTGGGGTCGCGAGAGATAAAAATACAATTTAATATTCAATGTTTTATTAACTTTAAAATATTAATTTATTTTTCTTTT
This sequence comes from Bulinus truncatus, assembly GCA_021962125.1. NCBI lineage: Eukaryota > Metazoa > Mollusca > Gastropoda > Planorbidae > Bulinus > Bulinus truncatus. Next base: position 15,451,592 of record JAGDYQ010000004.1, on the reverse strand, counting down.
ATATTTGTATGGGGTCGTCAAGAAACTCGCAATCATAAATGGGGTCGTGAATTACAAAAGTTTAAGAAGCCCTGCTCTAGGCAGATCTTTACAGCTACATACCTGTACCCAGGACAGCCCAAAACTGAAACATTGTCGTGCTAATAGATGTGATGTCGGAGCCGCTCTGGAAAAATCAAGTACATAGAAGTTTGCGCGCCTCTCATAAAGATTTGTGAAAGTTGTAAAAAAAAAGAGTAGTGTGCAGTGACCCCCTTACCCATCCCCACCCCCTCTTTTTTTTTAACACCACAACAATATAATCCCCCCCACCCCAAAACCAACCCAATAACCATCCCCCACCCCCTCCCCCTCCCCCACCCCAAACCCAAACCCCACCCAAAAATAATCACCCACAAAAAAAAAAAACCACCACCCACCATCCCAACCCCAAAAAAAAGCCCCTAAGGCCCCTAACCCCCTTTTTTTGACGCCCCCCCCCCCCCCCCCCCCCCCCCCCGCCAAAAAAAGCCCCCACCCCAAGGGTGGGCGCCTCTTTTGATTTAAAAAAAAAAATCAATGATTAAAATAGAGCCAAATCTTCAGAGGCGACTCCACTAGCCATTGTACTTTCGCCTAAGGTGATGGATGAATGAATTCACTAACAAAAAAACCGCCCACCTGGTAATTTATAAGATCTGAGAGATTAACATATTGTACTTAGAGGGACTTTAATTGTTAATACTAATTGGAACATACAGATTTGTCAATATAAAAATAATGTAAATTTTTTTTGGCAGCCATAACTGGAATGTCTTTTTGTGCCCCCATCCCCTCCCTCTTCCCTTGAATTTCATTGACCTTGTGCACCAGGTGCACCTACCATAATCTTTTTAAAAAAAAAAAAACATAAACAAAGCACAAAAATTTAACTATAAAAAGAAATCTGCATGAGTGACTCTTTTTTCATAGATATTAACATAAAACTAAAACAATAACTACAACGAAAATTCTCAGAAAATGATTTCTTGTTCATACAGTAGAACTGTGTTTTCCCTAGGAAGCTAAATAGGCCATTAGTCCCCTATCTGACCTAACACATTGTTAGATTTTCATCCTTGAACTTGGTGCATGTTAAAGTAAAACACCTGATCTGAGAACGATTGAAGGAAGAATTGTATTTTAACGAAACATTTCCTATAACGATCAATGGTACAGATCAATAACCGTTTCCTTATTCCTACTTATTGAAACAATTCATTGACTGGTGCCATTATAGATCTACACCTGTGCCATTATAGATCTATACCTGTGACATTAATAGAATAATAGATTCATAGATGTGCCATTAATAGAATAATAGATTCATACATGTGCCATTAATAGAATAATAGATTCATACATGTGCCATTAATAGATTTAGACCTGTGCCCTTAATAGATTTATAACTGTGCTAATAATAGATTTATACCTGTGCCATTAGTAGATCTATACCTGTGCCATGAATAGATCTATACCTGTGCCATTAATAGACTTATACCTGTGCCATTAATAGACTTATACCTGTGCCATTATAGATCTATACCTGTGCCATTAATAGACTTATACCTGTGCCATTATAGATCTATACCTGTGCCATTATAGATCTATACCTGTGCCATGAATAGATCTATACGTGTGCCATTATTGATCTATACTTGTGCCATTATTGATCTATACTTGTGCCATTATAGATCTATACCTGTGCCATGAATAGATTTATACCTGTGCCATGGATAGATTTATACCTGTGCCATGAATAGATTTATACCTGTGCCGTGAATAAATTTATACCTGTGCCATGAATAGACTTATACCTGTGCCATGGATAGATTTATACCTGTGCCATGAATAGATTTATACCTGTGCCATGAATAGATTTATACCTGTGCCATGAATAGATTTATACCTGTGCCATTAATAGATTTATACCTGTGCCATGGATAGATTTATACCTGTGCCATGAATAGATTTATACCTGTGCCATGGATAGATTTATACCTGTGCCATTAATAGGTCTATACACAGGGCCGGCCTTTGGCCGATTTAACCGATTGCTCCAAATTGGACCCCGCGACTGGCAGGGGCCCCGTTATTTAAATTTACCATATCACTGTCAGTCATGGCTCAGGCTTTTAAAGATTAGAAGAGGGGGCCTCGCAAGCATCCGTTAAATTGGACCCCCCCCCCCAATTCGTAAGGCCGGTCCTGTGCCATTAATAGATCTTGACCCACGTGGTTCTTGAAGGTCAATCATAAATCGGCTAACTTTATTTTTCTTCTAGTTCTACTTACCAAGTCGATAATAAACAGAATTGTATGGCAGCAGGCTTGGCTCTGCATTTGAATGAAAGTCTAATAAACAAACAAAAACCCACTGATATGTTATTAAAGTTAGTAATATTTTAGTCAAAACAGTGTGACAAACTGCCTAGAATTCTACCAAATCGCCATTTAGAAACTGCATTGTATTTTTTTACATTTCGTTTTCATTACTTCATTAAATACAAATTAGAAATAAATATATGATAACTTTTAATGAATGTAGCCTATATTTTACTGCACATCTATGTATTTGTGTTTCTTAGGGTACCTTTTTACTATATAAGCTATATTAATGATTATGTCATTTCATGGCTTCTAAACCTTATACGTAGCGATACGAGAATAAGGGCCCTAGGGGCCTCAAGAATATCTATCCCTAACATAAATTTGGTTTGATTAATTTTGGTCATGCCCTCTGCGCTGGGCATCAGTGTTTCTTGGCAGGTTTTTTTAAATATTTTTTTCAGATGTATGCATTACACAATTGAATTTATAAACATTTCCGAAATTTACAAAATACTGAAAGCTAACATACGTACTGATTTAACACGAAAATGCGCTAACACGTCCTGTTTCCAGAATTTAACAGGCTTAAGATGCTGGTGTTTAATAAATATTCATTTTATTTTCACTGAGTTCGTGACCGATTGTTTCTTTAATCGAACAAAGTCAACAGCAATCATTTGACAGATAAGATAAATTGTTCATCTGTTGCCACAATGTGATTCAATGGAACACATGTTTGACAGAATAAGATACAATTGTTCTATTTGTAAAAAATTCGAATGTGATTCGTTAGCTTTTTTATCCCTTATTGACGTATAAAATTTTAATCGCAAATCCAAGAAAGACATATTGGCTTAAAGAAAATGGAATTACAATTGGATTCCTAAAAAATCACAACATTATTTAATTTCTGCCAGTATAGTGAAGTTCATCTTTTAAACAGTAAAATACATGTACGGAGCTGCTAAACAAACATCTCTCACTGACTCTATCATTGACTCACTCACTGACTCGCTCACTCAACACTAAATCTCCAACTTCCGGTGTAGATAGAATGTTGAAATATGACAGACTCATTCATTACCGGTTTCAATTCAAATTATACACGTAACGGTCACAACGGTCGCCATATACTCATTTATTGGACATTTATGGTCAATTGGTGGTCGCCATATACTCATTTATTGGACATTATATGTCCAATGGCTGGGCTGCTGAACAAGTTACAGACTTACTTTACATGGTTAAATTACCTATCAAACCTACAGTTTTTGTTTATTATAGTTAGTGTGAAGGTACTTCAAAGTTACTTATCGCCATTTATCATTTAACATGTGTATGGAGGTGCAGCCCCGTAGCTGCATTATGTTTGATGTGGGGGCACCAGACGGTGGTCTAGTTAGCCCAACCATACGAACGGCCCTGTGCAGTGTCCTGCCCAAGATACATTCTTAGCCCCAGTTTATCTTATCTCTGTGAACTATTTAATTAGTTGATGGTGAAAATGATCCAGTCTTGACTTTTATTGAAGACCGGCACCATGGATCTACGGGGTTTATTTGTCTGTTCTTTGTGGCAGTGATTCCTTCTGTATCGGGGAAATCTTTGGTGTTGACAGAATGCAGTAAGTAGACTTGATAGACATTGCTCCACTTTACGTCATAGGCGACGGATTGGTTCAGCCCACACCCGAACCCTCTTAGGGACCCTCGTCTCTGTCATAAATTTGTCACACCAACGGACTCGTCATTTAGGTCTGTCTTATTTTTATTAACGAACTCTTCGTGTAGGTCTGTTTTACATATTATTTAGTAAAGTTTTGTGGTTGGACTAAACTTTTTCTGTCAATTTTAAACTCGGCAGAAGTGTGAATGCTACATTTCGGTAAACCCAAGGTTTTGTTTCGAAAGGTTTACACAAAAACTTTGGGGTGGGGGGAGGAGTTTAATTATTTTAATAAAACACTCATGAAAATTTTGATTTACACTCGATTTATATAATAACTATTAAATAGGCCCGATACCCGGACCGGCTATTAGGCACGCAGTTGGAGTTGAAAATGGTGATGCGCTCACACCATATCATTGACTAATCTTAATTCATTCATAATATTTTAAAGGACTCTAATAGTTCTTTTTTTATAATTTATCAATTCTCTTTCACTTAGCCCCACACCCATCCTTCCTCCTCCACCCCCGCCTTCTACAAGACATGCCCGAGTCGCAGTGGGTCTCAATGTACAAAATTACAAAAGGGGCATTTAGTATAACTGCATGTTCACCCTGTTAACAATACCACGTGACACTTCTCCCTACCTCCTCCCCCGTTAAAAACTCCTTCCCCAACCCTACACACCCATTCCAACAGTTCTTTTTTTATATAATTTTATTATTTATTATGTTTAGCATGAGGTATTTAAAAAAAGAGAGACGTGAGGTTAAAATATTAGCGGTGTTGCATCTTGAATCGTCTGCTTGACTCCCCCTTTCCGCAACCATTTGGTTTATTCCCACCCCTATTCCAACCAACTCTGTAATATATATTTGAGCGCGTTAACAATCAGTCTATATACAAAAAATAGCTTTTTATATAATTCATCCCAAAGAAAATAATCCTCATTATGGGTACAGAAGCTTAACAAAAACGACCCCCGACTATTAAACATAATTTGCGCACACTACTCCATATCATTTAAAAATCTTAATTCATTAATAAGAAATCCTTGTTGTGTTTTGAATTCATTTTTATTCAAGAAAAAGTGTCTCTTTTCTATTTCTATACTTTTGGAACTCCCAGACTATTTTTATACTGACGGTCGACGCGCGCTGTTTTTAGAGCATTTTCGAAAAAAAATGCTCTATTGTCCCCGTTTTGTCTGTCTGTCTGTCTGTCCGTCATCACTAGATCAACAACCATAAGTCCTAGACCTGATGTATATATTATTTAGTAGGTCTTGGCTTGCCATGTATTGCAGCAAAAGTTCATTTCGCGATCTGACCTCTGAGGGCCGTAAAAGAGGGCTTATAAAGTACCGTTTTTTTTACTATATAAGCTATATTAACAAAAAAGCGCCCTATATCTCAGCAACATAAGTCCTAGACCCATGATGTATATATCATTTTGTAGGTCTTGGCCTGCCAAGTGTACATCAAAAGTTCATTTCGCGATCTGACCTCTCAGGGCAGAATATAAGAGTTTCTTATATACCGTTTTTGCTTATATTTTAAATATAAATAATAAAAGCTAATCAAAGGGGCGTAATCATTATTTATCTTTGTAATAGTTATTCAACATGATTACTTCCCTCTCTAAATTTATTTAAATCCATATGCGTGGAGCAATATTTATTGCTGTCCCGGAAAAAAATACGGATTCCGTCCGAAAATGCTCTAAAATGTCCTTTGTCCGAAACGGAAAAGACTTCAATTGCTTGTTTTTAAACTCCGACGGTGTGACGTAGAAAATCTCTTGCGCTGTTTTTTTGGCGATGTACTCTTTCATCTCGTGCGGTACCAGGTATTTGTAACGTGCAGACATGTGGCTTTATTGCCATGAACATCCTTACACCGCACGGTATGAAGGTCTGTCAAACGGTCCACCGTCTATGTTAGCCGATTATGTATATAGATATTTTGTTTAATGGAATTTTTTGCTGTTAACACAATTTGTGTGTCTTTAAATTGAGTAGGAATTTTGAAACATGTAGTAAAATAGAAACTTTTTCTAAATATCTTTAAATTGAGTCAATGTCATAGAGTAAGATTTTCTACGTTTCTATATCCTGAAAAAAATGCACAAAAAAGTTTTAAAACAAAAGAACAATTCATTATGTCGTACAAATATATTTAAAATATAAGCGTGTGTTCCCACCTAGAAATGATAGATTTAAAAAAATGTGTGCTACTTATCAACTAATATAAAACAAGTTTAGTTAAATAAATTATAATTACCCACGCTTTCAATGTTACTAATGATAGTTTATATAAATACTTTATCGCATAGATTTGAAAAAAATTAAACTTTCTATTGTTTTTATACTTTGAAATAATTTAATTAATTTTGCAAGTCTTATTAAAGAAAAAAATAAACAAGCTTCACAATTTTGCGTTTTTTTGCACCAGTGCACAGTTTCGTATTTGTATTGACCATGGCATAGACATCATCATCTCAATTCGATTTTTCCAATTTTAAGAATTATTACAAAGTAATTTGCTTCATATCTCTACAAAATGTTTATTCATATTTTTGAGTTTTTAAAAAATCATGTACACGTACTATCATTTAGAATCTACACGTGTGCCAAATGTTTTTTTATTATAATTATAGTTAATTTATTAATTATCCATCTGCTATGTTAGTCCCCACAGACTTTTTATAGGAATATTTACTTACTTTCTACTCACTATCAGGTACACACATACGTTTTATTTTCTACTCACTATTAGGTACACACATACGTTTACACACAGTATGAGCACAGTAACAGGTAACAGATTATTTAATGATTGGATTGTGTTTCCTTCTTTCAGATACCAACATCACTGAGCCATTGTTTACACTAAATAGCTACAGTTTCACACCTATCCCATCAATGTCCCTGGTCCCTAACTGTCGCTTCACCGTTCACTCAACAGGCCAGTACCAGTCGGTGGACTCATCTGAAGGTGTTTATTGCAGAAGGAAATATTGTTTCACATCACAGTACCATGCTGATAACATTGGTAGCTGGTGAGTACATTGTTTCACATCACAGTACCATGTACTGATAACATTGGTAGTTGGTGAGTACATTGTTTCACATCACAGTACCATGTACTGATAACATTGGTAGCTGGTGTGAACATTGTTTCACATCACAGTACCATGTACTGATAACATTGGTAGCTGGTTGAACATTGTTTCACATCAGTACCATTTACTGATAACATTGGTAGTTGGTGAGTACATTGTTTCACATCACAGTACCCTGTACTGATAACATTAGTAGCTGGTGAGTACATTATTCACATCACAGTAGTACCATATACTGATAACATTGGTAGCTGGTGTGAACATTGTTTCACATCACAGTACCATGTACTGATAACATTGGTAGCTGGTGAGTACATTGATTCACATCACAGTACCATGTACTGATAACATTGGTAGCTGGTGTGAACATTGTTTCACATCACAGTACCATGTACTGATAACATTGGTAGCTGGTGAGTACATTGATTCACATCACAGTACCATATACTGATAACATTGGTAGCTGGTGAGTACATTGTTTCACATCACAGTACCATGTACTGATAACATTGGTAGCTGGTGAGTACATTGTTTCACATCACAGTACCATGTACTGATAACGTGGTAGCTGGTGAGTACATTGATTCACATCACAGTACCATGTACTGATAACATTGGTAGCTGGTGTGAACATTGTTTCACACAAAATACCATATACTGATAACATTGGTAGCTGTGAACGACAATGCATGTACCACATACTGATAACATTGGTAGCTGGTGATACATTGTTTCACATCACAGTACCATGTACTGATAACATTGGTAGCTGGTGAGTATCACTATTGCTTGTTTCAATATCTCCTTTTTATCAGTACATTCAATATTCAACTGATTAAACACAGCATCATAATAGATATGTAACAGTGTTAGAATATTTTTCCAAACCTAGAAATAACTATGAATATGTTCACGTCATTAATTGTGCAACATTGTTAATTGTTAGCACCTTTTAAAGAATAACAACGTATCTCCATTATTATGAACACACCATTGATCAAAAAACCCTTTTCCATGTTGGCATCGTATGAAATGCATGTGTTACCATCTAAGTGCTGGGCTGATAACTTGTCGTCTGTTCTAACATGTCATTTAATCCTTCACTTAACTATATTTTGTGTTCTCATCTATACATTTATCTGAATATTTTTACTGTTCTCATTTTTATATATCTGAATAGCACCTATGACGTGTGCTCCCTGCTGGACACATTCAAAAACACCAGCTGCCCACAACAGCTCATTGATAACATCCACCTTTATGATACGATACAACCTGGAACTGCCATCGTAAACCAGACATTTGAGGTGCCAGACATCACAAAGCTGACCAGTTGGTCCTCTTTGGTTCTGGTATGCTACATGTTTAGTTTTAAAACTGTTTCAACTAGCTACATGTTTAGTTTAATAAATTCAAATTTGTACCCGGTCTCCGCATGGGTTCGACCCACCCACCCACACTTCGTCCTCCACAGTACCCACCCACCACACATCTACTCTGTCACCTGTACCATATGTGAAGGATTAAGCTATTCACTCTTGTAGTTCTCCTATGCAGTATACTTGTAGAAGTGTTAGTTTAGAACAAGGGAATTATCTCAATTTAAATTTAAAACTTTAGTGAGCTATCCAAATGCTTTCGTGAATTTCTTTAATCATTTGAAAATTAGTTTGGCTTAAAATATAAAAAAAAAATAATAATTTACATTTTAAAAAATAAAAACACTTCAATTGAAAGAAAATACACCAATTAAATTGTTTCATGGGACGTGAAGCGTGAAGAATTGATTTTACTTTTAACAGCTGGGGGGGGGGGGAGGGAGGAGAGAGTTTCTTTTTAGATGAATGGTTAAGGGGAAGATAATGTCGGTTCAACAAATGACGAGAAAAGTTATAAACTAAACGAATAAATCAAATTAATTGTTTTTTCGTGAGTGTTAAAATGTTGTTGTTTTTTTTTATTATAAGCGTGCAAATTAGTTTAGACCAAGACAGAAATATTTCAGAGTTAAATGATTGAATCCATGCGATGACAAATAAATGATGAATCACGGCAGAAAGTCTTCAGCCACAGATAGGCGGTTTATAATTTATAAAAGTTTGGAGCCCATTCATCAACTATCAGGTCATTTGAAACTAATTTATGTCAAGTCTTTAGAGGCTCAATGGCTGGAGCACTTTACTTTTGTTTGATTTGTCTCCCCTCTCGGCGGTTCTGAAAATATAAATGTATATAAATCTGTCCACTCTTACTGGTACACCACTATCTAACAACACCATCCTAGTGGTATCTCCATTATCTAATAACAATCCTAGTGGTATCTCCATTATCTAATAACACCAGTCCTAGTGGTATCTCCATTATCTAATAACACTATCTAGTATTATCTCCATTATCTAATAACACCTATACTAGTGGTATCTCCATTATCTAATAACACCTATCCTAGTGGTATCTCCATTATCTAATAACACCTATACTAGTGGTATCTCCATTATCTAACACCTATCCTAGTGGTATCTCCATTATCTAATAACACCTATACCAGTGGTATCTCAATTATCTAATAACACAAATCTAGTGGTATCTCCATTATCTAATAACACCAATCCTAGTGGTATCTCCATTATCTAATAACACCAATCCTAGTGTTATCTCCATTATCTAATAACACCAATCTAGTGGTATCTCCATTATCTAATAACAATCCTAGTGGTATCTCCATTATCTAATGACACCAGTCCTAGTGGTATCTCCATTATCTAATAACACCTATACTAGTGGTATCTCCATTATCTAATAACACCTATCCTAGTGGTATCTCCATTATCTAATAACACCTATACTAGTGGTATCTCCATTATCTAATAACACCAATCCTAGTGGTATCTCCATTATCTAATAACACCAATCCTAGTGGTATCTCCATTATCTAATAACACCAATCCTAGTGGTATCTCCATTATCTAATAACACCAATCCTAGTGGTATTTCATTATCTAATAACACCAATCCTAGTGGTGTCTCCATTATCTAATAACACATATATATGGTATCTCCATTATCTAATAACACATATACTAGTGGTATCTCCATTATCTAATAACACATATATTAGTGGTATCTCCATTATCTAATAACACCAATACTAGTGGTATCTCCATTATCTAATAACACTAGAAACACACACTCACACACACATATACGATTGAATACGTTTTCTCGTTATTTCCAGGGGATTACAGAGTTCATTTTGATCTTCTGGACAAGGAAACAGATACAGAGGTCTACTGCCTGAGTGCACAGCTCACACTGAAAAGGTAAATGAATACAGTGGATTTCTATGTAGTATATTTGGACGTAGAGCTCTTAGAAATCTTGAATCACTTGGTTCTTTATTGTTTCAATGGATATGGTAAATAAAATGAGTATAAACATGAGAGATGATTATCTTACTTAGGAATTCATTATAATGTTTGGTACATTTGCTGAAATACTGGGAAATCATTTTAATGTTTGGTACAATTGCTGAAATACTTGGGAATTCATTATAATGTTTAGCACAATTGCTGAAATACTAAATTCATTATAATATTAGCACAATTGCTGAAATATAAATATGCTGACTATTACAGAGTTGTCAAAGAAATCTTTTAATAGATCACCTTGACAACCAAAAACTTTATTTGATACTAAAGAAATAGAAATAACAGTATTTTAAAACTTTAAAAAAAAATAAACAGGAAAATATATGAATGTATGTATATATATATATATATATATATATATATATATATATATATATATATATATATATATATATATATATATATATATATATATAAACTTTAAAAAACTTTTAGGCCTATTAATATGAATTACATCATACAAACATTTATTTCAATTTTGTTGACTAAAAGAAAGCTTGAGTACCAATTATGGATTAATTATTTCTGGCGCCCACGCTTTTATAAACTATAGTGAAAAGCCTGCTGAAGCTGGCTGAACGAAATCCGACAGAAGGGATAAAAGAAATATACGAAATAATGTGGCCTTTGGCACATGAACAGAATAAGATGTGAACAGAAATAACAAAGAAATATGAAATACTGTAATAGAAAAAAACATTTGGCTTTTGTGCCAGAACACAATACGATATGAAAACTACCTGCGAGGAGACACGTGGTTTTAACGCAAACACCGCATGATATGAAAACTACATGCGAGGTAGACACACAGGTTAGACGACTATGTATTTAAGGATAAGGAACAGCCCCAATAAGGAATATATTATTTCATTTATTTAGACAATAAAATTCAAACAAATATTTGTATCATCTAAGCCATTTAAATAATTTAATTATATATATATATATATATATATATATAATTCGATAATAATTCATTGACACGAACGTTTTAAAATAATGCATTGTCAAAGAGAATGCAGAAATGTTCAAAATTTCAAATCGATTGGGCTTCGAGTAGTTAGTGAAAATTGTTGTCCAATTTCATAAAATCTGTCTACCGCCAGAGAGGACTGTGATTAAAAAAACAGTTTGATTGGATAATATTGTTTGCACAATCTTACAATGCGACTATTAGAAACAAACTATGCTTGGGTTAATTGTTTATGTTACGGCCAATGTTTGCTAGCCGGCCAATGTCTGCTAGCCGGCCAATGTCTACTATTCCAGTAACAGCCGGCCATGTCACCGGCCGGCCAATAGCCTGCGGCCAACTGCTAGCCGGCCAATGTCTGAAATTCAAATCTGTTCATTAAACTATAGCAGGGGTCAGTCGGTTTTCAATTAACTTCTTTACTTTATAGTTTCCCAGACTCAAAAAGTTCATATTTGATTTTCTCTGTTTCACGATACTGTTCACGCCGTCACTTCAATGACCTGTCACACCGAGCCAATGATCACATGGCCGGACAATGTCTGACAATAGCCTCTCATACACTGGCCTGTCACACGAGCCAATGATCACATAGGCCGGACAATGTCTGACAATAGCCCTCTAATACACTGGCCTGTCACACCGAGCCAATGATCACATAAGGCCAGACAATTCTCTGACAATAACCCTCTCATACACTGGCCTGTCACACCGAGCCAATGATCACATAGGCCGACCAATGTCTGACAATAGCCTCATACACTGGCCTGTCACACCGAGCCAATGATCACGCATAGGCCGGACAATGTCGACAATAACTCTAATACATGGCCTGTCACCGGTACAATGATCACATAGGCCGGACAATGTCTGACAATAACCCTCTCTACACTGGCCTGTCACACCGAGCCAATGATCACATAGGCCGACCAATGTCTGACAATGGCCTTCCCATACACTGGCTGTCACACCGAGCCAATGATCACATAGGCCGGACAATACGGCAATAACCCTCTAATACACTGGCTGTCACGAGCCAATGATCACATAGACAAATCAATATCAACAATAACCCTCTCATACTGGCCTGTCACACCGGGCAATGATCACATAGGCCGACCAATGTCTGACAATAACCCTCTAATACACTGGCCTGTCACCCGAGCCAATGATCACATGCGGCCGGACAATATACTGACAATAACCCTCATACACTGGCCTGTCACATGAGCCAATGATCACATAGGCCGACCAATGTCTGACAATAGCCTCGTACACTGACCTGTCACACCGAGCCAATGATCACATAGGCCGGACAATGTCTGACAATAGCCTCTCATACTGGCCTGTCACACCGAGCCAATGATCACATAGGCCGGACAATGTCTGACAATAACCCTCTCATACACTGGCCTGTCACACCGTGCCAATGATCACATAGGCCGGACAATGTCCGACAATAGCCTCTCATACATGGCCTGTCGCCGAGCCAATTAACTATCTGCAACTTGACAATGTCTGACAATACATTGGCTAGCAAACATTGACCGTAACATGTACACTAGTCTTTATTAATGGATACTATCAGAGTTAAATGGAAAGCAAACATATGCACATTATTTGACTAATTACAGTAACAATTGACTAATGTCTCTTTAACCCATTATATCTAAATAATGACTCTTTAACCCATTAAGTCTCTGTGACTTTTAAAACCCAAAAATAGCAACATTTGACGTTAACACAATAATTCTAACGATTTTCTGCGTATCTCACTTCGACATAATACAGGGTTGCAACTTTTTTAAATCAACACACACACACGCACACACACACACCACGTACACACAAACACATAAATGTGACCTACACACCTGCCGCAGGAAAGGTCAACCCTTGAACCCGATAGCATCAGACTTGTGATATATTTTAAAAAAGAAACCTGTCAGTAATGAAGAGAAGTTGACAGATGTATTGACCTTTGACAAATATTTCACAGTGGGGCAGAGTCAACAAACGGCGCGTGTTGTTAATTAGCACTTAATTGGATACAGACAGAGACTTTGTCATTACATGGCTGAACAGTACTCACACAATGAACCGTGTCTACAGAGGCGACTCCGCATATCACTTTAACAGGCCGGATCACAGTCATAGAGATCCTAATGAAGATCCGCCACTCAGTGGCAGTTCACGTATAGGCACTGGAACTACAGCACCCATATTTTCGTTTGCTGTTATCGATAACATTCAATTTAATTAGTCCCTTTTGTTGTTTAATTCTTCTTCATACTGCGAATACTATATAACAGTGGTCCCAATCCCCATTTGGTGACATTAGGGGTGGGCCACGCCTCCTATACAATGCACGTAGTGTCTACATTAAAATAGCACACGTTTATATGACATCGCATGCCACACTGCAATATCTTTTGTAGCAATATCTTTTACTTCTAAAATGTCATTTTATGTTGATGTTTTAAAGAGGCTCTAAAATAGCAGACAAATTAACGCAGAATATGAAAACGATAAGGAAAACAATCTTGAGTCACCATTATGATTAGTCCTTTATTAAACTATTTTTTCCATTTCCGGCATGGATTATCCACAGTGCCTTCCGCTGGTAAGAGTGTTGGTAAGGCCAACGCATGCAAATATTGGGCACCGTCTGACAACCCGGCCAGCCACCTAGTTTTCCGACCAACAATCCGGCCATCCACCTAGTTTTCCGACCCACAATTCGGCCATCCATCTAGTTTGCCGACCCACAATCCGGCCATCCACCTAGTTTGCCGACCCACAATCCGGCCATCCACCTAGTTTTCCGACCCCAATCCGGCCATCCACCTAGTTTTCCGACCCACAATTCGGCCATCCATCTAGTTTGCCGACCCACAATCCGGCCATCCACCTAGTTTGCCGACCCACAATCCGGCCATCCACCTAGTTTCCGACCCATCCGGCCATCCACCTAGTTTTCAAACCCACAATCCGGCCATCCACCTAGTTTGGCGACCACAATCCAGCCATCCACCTAGTTTTCCGACCCACAATCCGTGCATCCACCTATTTTGCCGACCCACAATCCGGCCATCCACCTAGCTTTCCGACCCACAATCCGGCCATCCACCTAGTTTTCCGACCCACAATCAGCCATCCACCTATTTTGCCGACCCACAATCCGGCCATCCACCCTAGTTTACCGACCCACAATCCGGCCATCCACCTACAGTTTGCCGACCCACAATCCGGCCATACACCTAGTTCTGACCCACAATCCGGCCATCCACCTAGTTTTCCGACCCACAATCCAACTCCACTAGTTTTCCGACCCACAATCCGGCCATCCACCTAGTTTTCAAACCTAATCCGGCCATCCATCTAGTTTTCCGACCCACAATCCAGCCATCCTCCTAGTTCCGACCACAATCCGGCCATCCACCTAGTTTTCCGACCCACAATCGGCCATCCACCTAGTTTGCCGACACAATCCGGCCATCCACCTAGTTTTCCGACCCACAATCCGGCCATCCCTAGTTTTCAAACCCACAATCCGGCCATCCACCTAGTTTGGCGACCCACAATCCGGCCATCCACCTAGTTTACCGACCCACAATCCGGCCATCCACCTATTTTGCCGACCACAATCCGGCCATCCACTAGTTTTCGACCTAAATCCGGCCATCCACCTAGTTTTCCGACCCACAATCGGCCATCCACCTGGTTCCGACCCACAATCAGCCATCCGCTGAACTTTCTGACCCACAATCCGGCCATCCACCTAGTTTGCCGACCCACAATCCGGCCATCCACCTAGTTTTCCGACCCACAATAGGCAAAAACCACCTAGTTTGCCGACCCACAATCCGGCCATCCACCTAGTTTGCCGACCCACAATCCGGCCATCCACCTGGTTTTCCGACCCACAATCCGGCCATCCACCTAGTTTTCTGACCCACAATCCGGCCATCCACCTAGTTTGCCGACCCACAATCCGGCCATCCACCTGTTTTACGACCCACAATCGGCCATCCACCTAGTTTGCCGACCCAATAATCCGGCCATCCACCTATTTGCCGACTACAATCCGGCCATCCGTTTCCGACCCACAATCCGGCCATCCACCTAGTTTTCCGACCCACAATCCGCCGTCCACCAGTTTTCCGACCCAAAATCGGCCATCCACCTAGTTTTCCGACCCACAATCCGCCATCCACCTAGTTTTCCGACCCTAATCATCCGGCCATCCACCTAGTTCGCCGACCCACAATCAGCCATCCACCTAGTTTTCCGACCCACAATCCGGGCATCCACCTAGTTTTCCGACCCACAATCCGGCCATCCACCTAGTTCCGACCCACAATCCGGCCATCCACCTAGTTTGCCGACCCCAATCCGGCCATCCACCTGGTTTGCCGACCCACAATCCGGCCATCCACCTAGTTTGCCGACCCACAATCCGGCCATCCACCTAGTTTGGCGACCCACAATCCGAAAACCATCCACCTAGTTTGCCGACCCACAATCCGGCCATCCACCTAGTTTTCCGACCCACAATCCGGCCATCCACCTAGTTTTCCGACCCACAATCCGGCCATCCACCTATTTTGCCGACCCACAATCCGGCCATTCACCTAGTTTTCCGACCCACAATCCGGCAATCCACCTAGTTTTCCGACTCCACAATCCGGCCATCAACCTAGTTTTCTGACCCACAATCCGGCCATCCACTAGTTTGCCGACCCACAATCCGGCCATCACCTAGTTTGCCGACCCACAATCCGGCCATCCACCTAGTTTGCCGACCCACAATCCGGGCATCCACTAGTTTTCCGACCCACAATCGGCCATCCACCTAGTTTGCCGACCCACAATCCGGCCATCCACCTAGTTTGCCGACCCACAATCCGGCCATCCACCTGAGTTTGCTGACCCACAATCCGGCCATCCACCTAGTTCCAACCCACAATCCACCCAGCCACCCGGTTTTCCGATATAGGAACGGCTTTCAGTAAAGAAATGAATTAATTCAGATCAGACAGACATCTTGTCATTATGATACGAGGTTATCATATTGGACACAAAATGTCTACCTACGCCTCATATGTCGGCAACATACATGGAGAGAGGCTAAATTACTTCCTGAATATCTGCCGAATAGAACTAAACCATTTAAAGTTTATCTGTGAAAATTAATTTATTGTGTACTGTAATTCTTTGCTATTGCAAACAACGGCATGATTTTGTCTGGTTTAGATAATAAAGTACATTATAAAAAATATTTGAAAAGAAAACAACGTTTTTCTTGCGTACTAAAAACAGAAAATAATTTCTGAATAATTAGTAACATGGTAATAGTAATAGACTTTAAAGAGCTTTGATTTTTATAAACTGTGAAAAACGTTGGGCGCATATTTTATATTATAACTTGAATGTTTGTATTACAGTATTAGAATCATCAAATGTTAACAATTGTCCCAAAAGAATTATTACAGAAGGTTTCGAAATATAAGGATATTGCAGACCATTTAAAACAACTTAGTTGATAACCAAATGCATATGAGTATATACAATTCATTCTAGTGTTGTATAACATGCGCCCAACGTTTTTCGTTTTTATAAAAATCAGAAGCTCTTATAAATTATTTTATTACCATGTACCAATTTATTTAAAATTATGTGCTTTTTGGTAGAATGTGGCAGGAACTTTAACTGGACCTGACCATCAGTTGGTCATTGTCGGTCTAAAGACCCTCAAGTCAACAGATTAGCGCTTTTACCCCATACCATCAGTATTTATGTGGTTATTTATTTCTTTTCTCTTGTCATTCATTACTATTTCTGTTTTATTCTGAATTCAGTTTAGGTTCTGGAATATTCTATTTCTGTACTTTTCTAATTCCTGTTTCTGTCGTTCTCTATAGTTCTTTAAACTGATATATTCTATTATCTATGGTATAGCCACTGTCAAACGTTCTATCATCCATTTCTCTAAACGGGCATATTCTATTATCTATTGGTGGCATTGTCAAACCTTCCATCACATCTAAAAGTCGAACACACCAACACTCACGTGTTAAAACGTTTGCTCACTCATAATTCGAGAAAAAAACTTGCAACCAACAAAACTGAGTCGTCATTCTGCCAGCTGTTTCACTTGGTGAGTTGTTGTGACAGGTGCAGTGTGAGACGGATGAATCATGGAATCGTCAGATGTAGCATTTACACCAAGTTAAAAAATATTTAACTGTTTTACTTTATATACAAAGGTCATCTGAATAGGTCACACTGATCAATGTACTATATCTTACACTCACACTGTCACACACTCACACGCGTATATAGTCACACTTACATGCATATATACCCACACTGTCACACACTTACACGCGTATATACACCACACTGTCACACACTCACACGCGTATACCACACTGTCACACACTCACACGCGTATATAGTCACACTTACACGCGTATATACCCACACTGTCACACACTCACACGCGTATACCCACACACTGTCACACACTCACACGTATATAGTCACACTGTCACACACCCATGCGTATATAGTCACACTGTCACACACCCACACTGTCACACACTCACACGCGTATATAGTCACACTGCCACACACTCACACGCGTATATACCCACACTGTCACACTCACACGCGTATATACCCACACTGTCACACACTCACACGCGTATATACCCACACTGTCACACACTCACACGCGTATATAGTCACACTGTCACACACCCACACTGTCACACACTCACACGCGTATATAGTCACACTGCCACACACTCACACGCGTATATACCCACACTGTCACACACTCACACATATATACCCACACTGTCACACTCACGCATTATATACCCACACTGTCACACACTCACACGCGTATATAGTCACACTGTCACACCCACACTGTCACACACTCACACTCGTATATACCCACACTGTCACACACTAGCACTGTCATATATAAACAAAATATCCCACATACACACTGTCACACACCAACACTGTCATATACAATAACAACATACATCCAAGCTGTCACACAGAATCATAATGTCACACGCCCACACCACAGGAATGCATGACGTGTTTGGAGGGAGTGGAGGGGATCAGTCTATTTTAACGGTTATAGATTCATGCAGCTAAATAGAAACAAATAGGCCTACATCTTGCATTGAAATGAACATTTTCATTTGTTAAAAAAAATTAAAAAGTGAAAGAAATGTTCATACTTTAAAAAAATTGTATGAGATAACTGTTGATGAAAATAATCAAAGCCCTGGTTTGATCCTTATGTTACATCATTTCAAAATGATTTCATCACAAATGATCCATTACCCCAGTGACACATTTTGAAATGTTTACAGTAACTGGTTGATTGGGCACGGAGTGTGAGTTGACAGGACTCGGTGGTACAGTGTTTAGTTGTTTAGACTGAAGCAGAACTCTTTTGTGTCAGCCACATAAACTTTGACCCTTACAGAACTGAAATATAAGGTAATGAAACTTTATATGGGTTCTAAATTTTAGGTTAATAATATATTTTGTTGTTATTTCCACTGCAGTTTACAAGGTGTTGGTCGTTTTCTATAGGCCTCTGCTTACCTGAATCTTTAGTTGAATCTGAAGATATATGTAGCTTGTGACTACATATTTTGTATTCCTTCTCTCAGAGTTTTATGTTTGAAGTAATTCATAACACTAAAACTACTATGAAATGTATTAGTAGTAATACCTGAATGAAATGTATTAGTAGTAATACCTGTTTGAAATGTATTAGTATTAATACCTGTATGAAATGTATTAGTAATACCTGTATTAAATGTATTAGTATTAATACTATATAAATGTATTAGTATTAATACCTGTATGAAATGTATTAGTAGTAATACCTGTATGAAATGTATTAGTAGTAATACCTGTATGAGAAATATTAGTAGTAATACCTGTATGAAATGTATTAGTAGTAATACCTGTATGAAATGTATTAGTAGTAATACCTGTATGAAATGTATTAGTAATAATGTATGAAATGTATTAGTAGTAATACCTATGAAATATTAGTAGTAATACCTGTATAAATGTATTAGTAGTAATACATGTATGAAATGTATTAGTAGTAATACCTGTATAAATGTATTAGTAGTAATACCTGTATAAAATGTATTAGTAGTACCTGTATGAAATGTATTAGTAGTAATATCTGTATGAAATGTATTAGTAGTAATACCTGTATGAAATGTATTAGTAGTAATACCTGTATGAAATGTATTAGTAGTAATACCTGTATGAAATGTATTAGTAGTAATATCTGTTAAATTATTTTAAAAGGATCTGTTAGTTTGGTGTTACTATTGTTTATAAAATATCATTTTGTTGTTACAAGGCAAATCACGTGTATTTGTAAACCTATAGTTCTCAGCAGCAGAGAATATTTTATGGAATTATGACTTAGAGACATGGGGGGGGGTGGTTTGGAAGGGAGAGAGAGAGAGAGAGAGAGAGAGAGAGAGAGAGAGAGAGTTGTATCAGTTTTAAAAAAAGCAGCCGGTTTCCTGTCGCTAAAAAGTTCAATAAAATTTTAAAATAATGACTTATTGCACGAAGTGAAATCAAATCTTGACAAAATGTAACACAAACATGATATTTCTAATCGATTTGTTATTCGATCGAATAGATTTAATAAGTTTGAAAAAGAAGTGGACAATTTTTACATTCAAAATTATTGGAAAATTCTTCACAAAAATCCCAATATAATGATCAGCCTTTTTGTTTATGTTTCCACTTCTTCGTTTTTTTATGCCCCGTAAAACATCAAAACATTTTGCTAATTTGACTGTTGTAGCTCAAAATATCATTTAAATTGATATTTTTTTCAAACAAATGAATATATGACAGTTACTTCACATGAAAACATCATTTCTTGAATCCGGAATAAAAAGTCAAACCTTTTATTATAATGTCTCAATGTAAAAAGATGTGTGGTATTAAGACAACTTTACATTTTAAAATGAATCTTAATAATATCAGTTGCAAACTGGTTTATAAATCAACGTTTACCACTATTCTTATTGTCTCCATGTCCCGGGAGTTAGATAGGTTTAGGCCCCTAGCTCGAAGTAAATTTACGGCCTTAATAATCGAAAGGTAGAGAATAAAAAATTATACAGGTGTTAACCTGATGTATTCGTGGCACTTTCGAAGTCAGGTATCAGAGTGCTCACAAAGTGGGCCGTTGAATCACTTCTGGTCTGTAGTAAACTAGGATGCTGGTCACCGTTAATAATTACAGGCCAAACCTTTTACCATGTTTCTTATGTACTTTACAAAATACTAAACTGTAGGGGCGACCGATATGCCTTTTTTACCGATAGTCCGATACCGATATTTTCCCCCAGCATTTTACCGATACCGATACCGATACCGATATTTTCTTTTTAGACTGTCCATTATTTATGTCAACAATTTTTGGCGATTTTACCTCCCCCCTCCCCTTGTCAACAACTTGTCAAACTTCAGAGACCCCTATAAAATTACGTCAACATTTGATTACCCCCTAAAAAGGTGGCTTCCAAAATGTTTATGTGGCAAAATTATTAGGAATATAGTTAGTTTAATTAAAATACTGAATGTTAAGCAGTAACACAGAACTACAAACGCTGCTTAATTTTCCACTTTATTAAGTAATTATATTAAATTTAAAAAAGTAACATTGTTGACGTCAACTTTTCTTGACCTCCCCTCCCCCTTGTCAACAATTTTCAAAAAATTTCTGACCTCCCCTATTTTGTTGACGTATTAATGGACAGCTTAAGCAACAACAATGCCAAACACGTGTTATTCGTGCTGAATGACGTATTTCAACCCATGTTTACATATTTTGTAACACTTCGCCCACGCGTTCTTGTTCCCCCCCCAGATACCGATATTTTTTTAATCAATAATGCCAAACACGTGCTTTTCGTGCTGAAGCTAATGACGTATGTCAATCCATGCTTACCCCTTCCCTGTCATATTTCGTGACACTTCGCCCACACGTAAGTCTTGTCCCCCCCCCTCCCCCAACTTCCCATCCCAACAAAAAATACACACAGATGTTCACTAATTGTATCATTCAAGGTCATACATTAGAATTAAGAAATGCCAATCCTATTGTTTCAAGGTCATATCTCTGATGTAGACATGACAATTTTTGTTCTGTGTACGGGTTTTTTTTTCCTTTTTTAAATCTTGTCTGATCTGGTTATAAATTGGGTTTTACTGATTTTTTTCTACAACTCTGTTTGAAAAAAAAAAAAACAATGTATCGGCAGCCAAAAACGGCCGGTCTGACAATTAACCCATAGTGCAATATCGGTTCGACTATCGGTCGCTCCCTACAACAATCGGCCGATCCGATATTAACCGATAGTGCCAATATCGGTCCGATACCGATACCGATCCGATTATCGGTCGCTCCCTACTAAACTGTTTAGACATTTAGAGTAGAAAGAATTCAGAACATGTTCACTGTATCAGTATGTAACAACAATAAATTATTTCTGTGAGTGTATTTCTGTAAGTGTATTTCTGGTGTATTTCTGTGAGTGTATTTCTGTGCGTGTATTATTTCTGTGTGTATTTCTGTCAGTGTATATCTGGTGTTATTTGTGAGATTATATTTCTGTGAGTGTATTTCATGTGTATTATTTCTGTTATGTATTTCTGTCAGTGTATTTCTGTCAGTGTATTTCTGTGAGTTTATTTCTGTGAGTATATTTCTGTCAGTGTATTTCTGTGAGTGTATTTCTGTGAGTGTATTTCTGTGAGTGTATTTCTGTGCATGTATTATTTCTGTGAGTGTATTTCTGTGAGTGTATTTCTGTGAGTGTATTTCTGTGAGTATATTTCTGTGAGTATATTTCTGTGAGTATATTTCTGTATATTTCTGTGAGTGTATTTCTGTGAGTATAATTCTGTGAGGTGTATTTCTGTGTGTGTATTCTGTGAGTATATTTCTGTGTATATTTCTGTGAGTATATTTCTGTGAGTGTATTTCTGTGTGTATTTCTGTGAGTATATTTCTGTGAGTATATTTCTGTGTATATTTCTGTGAGTGTATTTCTGTGAGTATATTTCTGTGAGTGTATTTCTGTGTGTGTTTCTGTGAGTATATTTCTGTGAATATATTTCTGTGAGTGTATTTCTGAGTATATTTCTGTGAGTGTATTTCTGTGAGTATATTTCTGTGAGTATGTTTCTGTGAGTGTATTTCTGTGAGTGTATTTCTGTGAGTATATTTCTGTGAGTGTATTTCTTTGCGTGTATTTCTGTGAGTGTATTTGTGAGTATATTTCTGTGGTGTGTATTTCTCTGAGTGTATTTCTCTGAGTGTATTTCTCTGAGTGTATTATTATCGCAATCAAGAGCAACAAACTTGATGTTTAAAATGTAAATAAGTAGACTTCACTGCGGTGAATCATTAGTTTTCCGAGTAAACATATTTCGTCATATTTCTCTAACGTATACTGTATTTCTGTAACATGTTTCTTTAAGATTCAGGTCAACATGACATCTCCAGTTACTCTCTTCAAAAAGATGAATCTCATTAATTCAAAAACCAGGTCATTTGAGTTGTGATCTTAGGTCAAAATGGAGTTGGCAAAACAGGTAAAAATAGACAGTTTTAGTATTGTACATTACATATCAATATAACAGACAGTTTTAGTAGTCTACATGACATCTCAATATAGCAGACAGTTTTAGTATTGTACATGACATCTCAATATAACAGACAGTTTTAGTATTGTACATGACATCTCAATATAACAGACAGTTTTAGTATTGTACATGACATCTCAATATAACAGACAGTTTTAGTATTGTACATGACATCTCAATATAACAGACAGTTTTAGTATTGTACATTACATCTCAATATAACAGACAGTTTTAGTAGTGTACATTACATCTCAATATAACAGACAGTTTTAGTATTGTACATTACATCTCAATATAACAGACAGTTTTAGTATTGTACATTACATCTCAATATAACAGACAATTTTAGTAGTGTACATTACATCAATATAACAGACAGTTTTAGTATTGTACATTACATATCAATATAACAGACAGTTTTAGTATTGTACATGACATCTCAATATAACAGACAGTTTTAGTATTGTACATGGCATCTCAATATAACAGACAGTTTTAGTATTGTACATGACATCTCAATATAACAGACAGTTTTAGTATTGTACATGACATCTCACATAACACAGTTTTAGTATTGTACATTACATCTCAATATAACAGACAGTTTTAGTAGTGTACATTACATCTCAATATAACAGACAGTTTTAGTATTGTACATTACATATCAATATAACAGACAGTTTTAGTAGTGTACATTACATATCAATATAACAGACAGTTTTAGTATTGTACATGACATCTCAATATAACAGACAGTTTTAGTAGTGTACATACATATCAATATAACAGACAGTTTTAGTAGTGTACATTACATAACAATATAACAGACAGTTTTAGTAGTGTACATTACATCTCAATATAAAGGCAGTTCTAGTAGTGTACACATCTCAATAACAGACAGTTTAGTAGTGTACATGACATCTCAATATAACAGACAGTTTTAGTAGTGCACATTACATCTCAATATAACAGACAGTTTTAGTGTTGTACATTACATCTCGATATAACAAATATTTCATTAGGTTATTGTCTTCTACTTCACACAGCAAAAAAAAATGAAGCACATTTCAACAGGCATCAGAATCAATAGACAAACTTGTTTGTGACTAATACCTCTGCCAATGTGCCAGACAAACCTGTTTGTGACTAATACCTCTGCCAATGTGCCAGACAAACCTGTTTGTGACTAATACCTCTGCCAATGACAAACCTGTTTGTGACTAATACCGCTGCCAATGTGCCAGAAAGGAAACTCCCATTGACTTATCTGTCCAATGACATTTTTAAAATATAAGACTATATTAAAAAGACTACAAAACCACATTTGAATGACTATCTACATGTGTCCATTTTCTAAAGTATATCTACTATTCTCTACTTCATTGTCTTATGTTGAGTTCAGGAAGTCTAAGTAAATAATTTATAATTAGTGTTTTACAAAATACCAAGAGGCGCGAAAATAATATGGTCTAGTCACGGCTCGTGAACAGTTTATACGTTATAGGGCCCTAGACAAAGGTACATTTGGGGGTATATCAAAGTTACATTTGGGCCCTAATAAATAGTGGCTCTCGGCAGAGTAATTTTTTAATTGGCGGGTGGGGACACGCAAGAACGAAAATTAGGCGCCTCTTGTAGACATTAGGCCCCAAATGTTTTTAATTCTGAGGTCCCCCTGAAAACCTTCAACTATTGAAACATTTTTTTCACGGGGCCCATGAATAGGGCCCAGATTGCCTTCCTTTTTGACGAGAAAAATACCTAACAGTGGGGACGGGACCATGGCAGACGTCAAGTTCGCCTACCATACATAAGACTCTGAATATGTATACAAGTCCCCTGATTGTATACAATGTTGTATTGGACTTTATTAGGGATTTACATCAACTTGTAACCAATCAAAATGTGTCTAGTGTGAAGTCATCAGTACAAGAAGGTTAATAGATGCTGGACGGCGGCAGCTGTTTCATAAACAAAACATTTTAATATGACTCAGTCTAGTTGAATGTTTCAATATGACTCAATCTATTTAACATTTAATATGAAAGTCTAGTTTAACATTTTAATATGACTCAATCTAGTTGAACATTTTAATATGAAAGTCTAGTTGAACATTTCAATATGAATCAATCTATTGAACATTTTAATATGAAAGTCTAGTTTAACATTTTAATATGAAAGTCTAGTTTAACATTTTAATATTACTCAGTCTAGTTGGACATTTTAACATGAAAGTCTAGTTTAACATTTCAATATGACTCAATCTAGTTGAACATTTTAATATGAAAGTCTGTTGAACATTTTACATATGAAAGTCTAGTTGAACATTTTAATATGACTCAGTCTATAAACATTTCAATATGACTCAGTCTAGCTGAACATTTTAAACGATCAGTTCGACGCTCAAATATGATCATCTAGTTGAACATTTTAATATGACTCAGTCTAGTTGAACATTTTAATATGACTCAATCTAGTTGAACATTAAAATAACTCAGTCTAGTTGAGCAGCTTTCAATATGACTCAGTCTAGTTGAATGTTTCAATATGGCTAGTCTATGAATGTTTCAATATGTCTCAGTCTAGTTTAACATTTTAATATGTCTCAGTCTAGTTGAACATTTTAACATGAAACTGATCACAGTTGAACATTTCAATAAAGTATGCTCAGTCTAGTTTAACATTTTATGCAACAGTCTATTGAACATTTCAATAAATCAGTCTATTGAACATTTAATATGACTCAGTCTAGTTTAATATTTCAATATGACTCAGTCAGTGAATATTGTTGTCTTTATGTCTAACATAGGCGCATAATTCGGTTATACTCTTTCGTTCATTAACTTGTTTTAAGGTCCAGTCATTAACATGCTATTAAAAAAGCCATTTTGGTTAAAAATGTTTAGAAGCATATTTTAAATACAATTTGCTAGAATGTAATGGTTTGTACAGATTTAATAGATAGAGCCGACATGATAGATAATAACAAATACTTGACATAAGATCACAAAATCGACATAACTTTATGAAATTTTTGACAACTGTTTACCCTTAAACAAAAAAAGTCAATAGTTATGGTGGCTAATAAAAACTTACATTTAGTTGTATATACATACAAATGATGTTATGTTGTTTAATACACATAAGAAGTCTTTAGATGTTTGTATGTAGAAGTAATTGTAATCGATTGCAATCTCAAAAAGGTTATCAAATGAGATGTAAAAATACAATGGACGGCAGGTAATCGAAAATTTTGCACTAAAAGTATGTTTGTTGTTTGTGTCGTGTAAGTCATCCAAGTTTTTTTGTTTTTTTTTTCCAAATAAGCATTGTTTGGTTAATATTTTTATTTATAAATATTTATACTACAATGTTGATAATCTGGATATTGAGCATGTCTGATATCAATGTTGGACTATCCACAGCACTGAGTAAGATTCTTAACCAGACGATACATTGGCGACTCATCCTTTATTAGGTCAGACCATTTTAGTTAATCTTCTTATTTCATTTTAGATATAAACAACGTGAATATGGTTTACTGTCTTTCTCACTACTGGATAAATTATGTTTAAATGTAAATAAAATGAATTGCAATGATAATAAATATAACCCATTTTACACAGACCTATTGATACCCTTATACACGGTATAATTATGTTCATTTTGAATGACCTATTGATACCCTATATACGGTATAATTATGTTCATTTTGAATGACCTATTGATACCCTTATACACGGTATAATTATGTTCATTTTGAATGACCTATTGATACCCTTATACACGGTATAATTTGTTCATTTTGAATGACCTATTGATACTCTTATACACGGTATAATTATGTTCATTTTGAATGACCTATAAAAATGTATGCCTTACGCTCTATATTCAAATAAAACATGTTGTTTTACTTCTGTTATGTAAACTTACAAAACGAAAATTTTCTATTTATCATTTTCAGAGGGGTGTACACTTGTCAAAGGTGTTTAGATGGAACAAATGTTGAATTCGAAGTCTGGGATACTGCAGGCCAGGTTGGTAACATTTACATTTTGGACTAAAGTTAAAATATATTTTTTGGCACAAAGATAAGACATCTATATGTTCGTTGTAAGACCACATCTTTATAATGGTACAGAAAAATACATATCTATATGTGATCCAAAAATCACACACCTATATATTGGTAAAAAAATCACACACCTATATAATGGTCCATAAATCACACCTATAATGGTCCATAAATCACACCTATATAATGGTCCATAAATCACAGCCTATATATTGGTAAAAAATCACACATATATATTGGTAAAAAATCACACACTATAATGGCCCATAAATCACACACCTATATGGTCCATAAATCACACACCTATATAATGGTCCATAAATCACACACCTGTATAATGGTCCATAAATCACACACCTATATAATGGTCCATAAATCACACACCTATATAATGGTCAATAAATCACACACCTATATAATGGTCCATAAATCACACACCTATATAAAGGTCCATAAATCACACACCTATATAAAGGTCCAAAAACTTAAGTCTATAACTTGGTCCAAAGAACATGTATCAATATCTTAGTTCAAAAAGGTGGTCTTTGGGCTCGTCAATTAATTACGTCAACAACTTATTGGGGTGGGGGGTGACAGTTGGGGGGTCTTTGGGACGAAGTAGGGTGAATATTATTTAAAGTCAACAATGTCGTTCTTTTGAAGGATGAAGTCAATGATTTATTTTTCAACCAAACACTGAAAGTTTGTTGGACCTAATACAAATAGAACTTTAGACAAATATCATTTGTAATTTCTCAGATCGATGAAATAAATCCGTGGTGTCTATAATACTATAGTGGCAAATTTTATATTAAGTTTAGTATAGTTTACAAGTATATATAAAATAAACTTCACTGGAGCTATTTTTACAAATTTGAAACTATAATCCAGGGGTGAGCAAACTACGGCTGCGGCATGCATCGGCCCGTCGGCGTATATTATGCGGCCCGTTTGCATGTACAAGTTACGATCCTATGTCAATGTTAATTATCTTTGTTTGGAGTTTTTGCTATATTTTGTAAATTTTAATCCGACTATTTGATTTGAATCTAGTGATATTAAATCATTTTTATTGCTCCAGAATATTAGTTAGAGCTGCTTTTTCTAAAAGCAGACTATGACCTGAAGGAGAAGTTGAAGTCATTTATTTTGTTGAAATAATTATGAATAGTAAAGTCTTATTACCTAAATTAGAAACTGATTAAGTTTGTATTTTAAAATGTGTAGATGTGTGTAATAGAGTGTGCATGTGAAATAAAATGACAAATTATCTTAAATTAATTTTCATGCGTTGTAAATTGTAATTCAAGTAGACAAAATATATATGCAGCCCGCCAATAAAAATCAAGTTTTCAATGTGGCCCTCCGTAGAAAAAGTTTGCCCACCCATGCGATAACCAATTACATTTTGACATTGCTTAATATGTGAATCGGTCGGCGTATTCTGTCAGATATTTCAGTCGGCATAGCGGCTCATTCACCAATATAAGATGAGTACAAGATGTTTTATGATGTGAAATGTCACAACCGTTTATTGTGGACTTGGCAAGTCTGATATGAGATAGAAAAACAATTCATTCTGATCCCCCTCGACAACACATTTCTTTCAATTAATTTAATTTGTCTCTTTTTAGCTAAAACAGATTTCTAACTCTAACAAAATATTATTGTTTTATTAGAAGAGACAGTAAACACAACATCTATGGTAAACACTACCTGACCTAATATTGCCCAATGACATTCGGCATTACCGACAGTGCCAAAGCCGGATTGGCTGATTATCTCTACGTCATAATTATTAGCCTTAAGTATCCTAATAAATCATAACCTTTAACTTTTTTATTACTGAAATCATGTTCAAATTTCTTTGGTTGTTGTTGTTTTTTATTTGTCTATTTTCATTATTACTAAAACTATCAATAATCATTCATTTTACTGCGGATAAATATTGTTTACTTATGCCGGATAGGGTGGTGTCGGGTATTAGCGAATCGAATAGTCTATACTGTATAAACAAAACTCTTATATAGGCCTAATATTTGAAAGTTGGAGATGGGTTTCATTATTTGTTAAAACTCCTTGTATGGATGGAGACTCTTTGATTTTGTTACATTAAAAAATTTATATTTCAATGTTTACAATTAGACGCGGAGTTTGTTGGGAGAGAAACGGAAACGGGGGGTGTTTATACTTTTTTTCGTTTTCATAAGTTTTTATTTTTTTTTTGGGGGTCTACTATAAAATTTATATAATGTGTTGACGTAATAAATGGACGAGTCTTTGTTTTGTTTTTTCTTTCAGAATGAAAACAGTAAATTGAAGGAACAAATTCGCTGGGCAGACGCCATCATTCTAATATATGACGTCACGGACAGGTGTAGTTTCAACGAATGTAGCCAGTTGAAGTTTTTAACCCAGGAGCTCTCTCGCAGAGCCAAACAGAAATATTTCACCGATACCAGGTCAGAGAGCCTGGATCACTTGCCAGTTGTACTGGTGGGAAACAAAATAGACAAGGAAGTTGAGAGGATGGTCAGCTACAGAGAAGGGGAGACCAAGAGCCGGCAGTTGAACTGCGTGGCGTTCAGGGAGCTCTCGGTCAGTGAGACCGTGCAGGGAGTGACGTCATTGTTTGAAGAGTTGTACCTGTACTGCAGGAGCGTGAGGAAGCTGTCGCCCCACCACGCTAGCACTTCCAGGCTCAACTTGCTGGCTGACCAGCTGGCGACATGCAGCTCGTCTGTTGAAGACCTGGCGGAGAGAAAGTCGGTCAGTTTACCTGTGACCCCCGAGTCGAACGAGGCGGAGAGACTGGACGCCACCGGACTGGACTGTCTGGCTGACGACACCTGGATGAAGTCCAGATCCAGACGCAGAGAGGCGCTGTTTATGAGTTGACGGCTGATGGTGCACACCACGTGACAGAACTGATACTTGATGAGTTGGCGGCTGATGGTGCAGACCACGTGACAGAACTGATACTTGATGAGTTGACGTCTGGTGGTGCAGACCACGTGACAGAACTGATACTTGATGAGTTGACGGCTGATGGTGCAGACCACGTGACAGAACTGATACTTGATGAGTTGACGGCTGATGGTACAGACCACATGACAGAACTGATGCTTGATGAGTTGACGGCTGATGGTGCAGACCACGTGACAGAACTGATGCTTGATGAGTTGACGGCTGATGGTGCAGACACTTGACAGAACTTATACTTGATGAGTTGACTGCTGATGGTACAGACCACATGACAGAACTGATGCTTGATGAGTTGACGGCTGATGGTACAGACCACGTGACAGAACTGATACTTGATGAGTTGACGGCTGATGGTACCGACCACATGACAGAACTGATGCTTGATGAGTTGACGGCTGATGGTACAGACCACATGACAGAACTGATGCTTGATGAGTTGACGGCTGATGGTATAGACCACGTGACAGAACTGATACTTGATGAGTTGACTGCTGATGGTACAGACCACGTGACAGAACTGATGCTTGATGAGTTGACGGCTGGTGGTGCAGACCACGTGACAGAACTGATACTTGATGAGTTGACGGCTGATGGTACAGACCACATGACAGAACTGATGCTTGATGAGTTGACGGCTGGTGGTGCAGACCACGTGACAGAACTGATACTTGATGAGTTGACAATTTTTACTTAAGCACCCACTGGACTGGTCCACCACTGGAAGCCAATCTGCCACGGTTTGGTGACCACTGGAAGCCAATCTGCCACGGTTTGGTGACCACTGGAAGCCAATCTGCCACGGTTTCCGTCATCAAAAACAACAGAGTGAAACTTTCACATCCATTAGGTCACTCATGTCACATGTTGGTGACCACTGGTGTTGATGTCCGCAGGTCACTCATGTCGCATGTGTCACAGTGTGGTGACCACTGGTTTTGATGTCCACAAATAACGAGATCAATGTCTCACACTGAAACTAAAAAGATGGACATAAAAAAAGTTTTAAACTATGCATAGTTGACAGTAGACCAATGACATTTAATAAAATAAATTATTGGTAATGGATGATGTCAGTTAATGATGTGTACAGAAGATTTGATCTATAAGTGACCAGTTGACCGCTTGCTACCAACAAACGAATACAGAAATTAGGCGCAAAAAAATCATTTCAATTTTCTTTCATTATGTCCCTTTGATCAAATTTATTTTTGACTTCCCTGTTTTAATCTTCATTATTAGTGATCTCAGTTTTTTCTCTGACCGTTTTAAGTTTTAATAAAACGTACAAATATCTCAAAACTAATTCATTTTAGTTTTTTTCTTTTTTTACTAAAATGACTTATATTGTGTATCCATTACATTGCACATAACTAGTGTTCCCTTAAAACTGTGCGTGTGTGTGTGGGCAGGCTACTTAGTTACACAATACACGTGCTGGCTACTTAGTTACACAATACACTTGCAGACTGATTAGTTACACAATACACTTGCAGACTGCTTAGTTACACAATACACGTGCTGGCTACTTAGTTACACAATACACTTGCAGACTGCTTAGTTACACAATACACTTGAAGACTGCTTAGTTACACAATACATGCTGGCTACTTAGTTACACAATACACTTGCAGACTGATTAGTTACACAATACACTTGCAGGCTACTTAGTTACACAATACACGTGCTGGCTACTTAGTTACACAATACACTTGCAGACTGATTAGTTACACAATACACTTGCAGGCTACTTAGTTACACAATACACTTGCAGACTGCTTAGTTACACAATACACTTGCAGGCTACTTAGTTACACAATACACTTGCAGACTGCTTAGTTACACAATACACGTGCTGGCTACTTAGTTACACAATACACGTGCAGGCTACTTAGTTACACAATACACTTGCAGACTGCTTAGTTACACAATACACTAGGACTGCTTAGTTACACAATACACGTGCTGGCTACTTAGTTACACAATACACGTGCAGGCTACTTAGTTACACAATACACTTGCAGACTGCTTAGTTACACAATACACGTGCTGGCTACTTAGTTACACAATACACGTGCTGGCTACTTAGTTACACAATACACGTGCAGGCTACTTAGTTACACAATACACGTGCAGGCTACTTAGTTACACAATACACGTGCAGGCTACTTAGTTACACAATACATGTGCAGGCTACTTAGTTACACAATACACGTGCTGGCTACTTAGTTACACAATACATGTGCTGGCTACTTAGTTACACTATACACGTGCTGGCTACTTAGTTACACAATACATGTGCTGGCTACTTAGTAACACAATACACGTGCTGGCTACTTAGTTACACAATACATGTGCAGGCTCCTTAGTTACACAATACACGTGCTGGCTACTTAGTTACACAATACACTTGCAGACTACTTAGTTACACAATACACTTGCAGACTGCTTAGTTACACAAATCACGTGCTGGCTACTTAGTTACACAATACATGAGCAGGCTACTTAGTTACACAATACACGTGCTGGCTACTTAGTTACACAATACACTTGCAGACTACTTAGTTACACAATACATGTGCAGGTTACTTAGTTACACATACACGTGCTGGCTACTTAGTTACACAATACATGTGCAGGCTACTTAGTTACACAATACGTGCTGGCTACTTAGTTACACAATACATGTGCAGGTTACTTAGTTACACAATACACGTGCTGGCTACTTAGTTACACAATACACGTGCAGGCTACTTAGTTACACAATACACGTGCTGGCTACTTAGTTACAAATACACTTGCAGACTGCTTAGTTACACAATACACTTGCAGACTGCTAGTTACACAATACACGTGCAGGCTGCTTAGTTACAATACACTTGCAGACTGCTTAGTTACACAATACACTTGCAGACTGCTTAGTTACACAATACACGTGCTGGCTACTTAGTTACACAATACATGAGCAGGCTACTTAGTTACACAATACACGTGCTGGCTACTTAGTTACACAATACACTTGGAGACTACTTAGTTACACAATACATGCAGGCTACTTAGTTACACAATACACGTGCTGGCTACTTAGTTACACAATACATGTGCAGGCTACTTAGTTACACAATACACGTGCTGGCTACTTAGTTACACAATACACTTGCAGACTACTTAGTTACACAATACATGTGCAGGCTACTAGTTACACAATACATGTGACTACTTAGTTACACAATACACTTGCAGACTGCTTAGTTACACAATACACTTGCAGACTGCTTAGTTACACAATACACGTGCAGGCTGCTTAGTTACACAATACACTTGCAGACTGCTTAGTTACACAATACACTTGCAGACTGCTTAGTTACACAATACACTTGCAGACTGCTTAGTTACACAATACACGTGCTGGCTACTTAGTTACACAATACATGTGCAGGCTGCTTAGTTACACAATACACGTGCAGGCTACTTATTTACACAATACACTTGCAGACTGTTCAGTTACACAATACACGTGCTGGCTACTTAGTTACACAATACACGTGCAGGCTACTTAGTTACACAATACATGTGCAGGTTACTTAGTTACACAATACACGTGCTGGCTACTTAGTTACACAATACACTTGCAGACTACTTAGTTACACAATACACGTGCAGGCTGCTTAGTTACACAATCCATGTGCAGGCTACTTAGTTACACAATACACTTGCAGACTGCTTAGTTACACAATACACTTGCAGACTGCTTAGTTACACAATACACGTGCTGGCTACTTAGTTACACAATACATGAGCAGGCTACTTAGTTACACAATACACGTGCTGGCTACTTAGTTACACAATACACTTGGAGACTACTTAGTTACACAATACATGTGCAGGCTACTTAGTTACACAATACACGTGCTGGCTACTTAGTTACACAATACATGCAGGCTACTTAGTTACACAATACACGTGCTGGCTACTTAGTTACACAATACACTTGCAGACTACTTAGTTACACAATACATGTGCAGGCTACTTAGTTACACAATACACGTGCTGACTACTTAGTTACACAATACACTTGCAGACTGCTTAGTTACACAATACACTTGCAGACTGCTTAGTTACACAATACACGTGCAGGCTGCTTAGTTACACAATACACTTGCAGACTGCTTAGTTACACAATACACTTGCAGACTGCTTAGTTACACAATACACTTGCAGACTGCTTAGTTACACAATACACGTGCTGGCTACTTAGTTACACAATACATGTGCAGGCTGCTTAGTTACACAATACGTGCAGGCTACTTATTTACACAATACACTTGCAGACTGTTCAGTTACACAATACACGTGCTGGCTACTTAGTTACACAATACACGTGCAGGCTACTTAGTTACACAATACATGTGCAGGTTACTTAGTTACACAATACACGTGCTGGCTACTTAGTTACACAATACACTTGCAGACTACTTAGTTACACAATACACGTGCAGGCTGCTTAGTTACACAATCCATGTGCAGGCTACTTAGTTACACAATACACGTGCAGGCTGCTTAGTACACAATACACGTGCAGGCTGCTTAGTTACACAATACACTTGCAGGCTGCTTAGTTACTCAATACACGTGCAGGCTGCTTAGTTACACAATACACTTGCAGGCTGCTTAGTTACACAATACACGTGCAGGCTACTTAGTTACACAATACACTTGCAGGCTGCTTAGTTACACAATGCACTTGCAGGCTGCTTAGTTACACAATACACGTGCTGGCTACTTAGTTACACTATACAACAAAGCGCACAAATAATTTGTTTAGTAGTCTCTTATAACGCTTTATTACGTATACAGATGTAAATTTTCTTCCATAGTTGTTCACAGCCAATAAATGTTGCCGCATACAGCAATCGGTATACATAGGGCACGTTGTTCAAACTTTACAAAGTAAAGCATTATTTGTGTATTTCATTCATAGTCAATATCTCCAGTAACAGACAGCTATAATATTCGATCCATGACAATTGAAATGAGCATTCAGATTTAATAAACAGTTTCATTATTTGTACATTCTCTACTAAACATGTTATTATGAATAGTGTGTAGACAGTGTATTTACTTTCAATCTTAAATATTGGTTTACTGATAGCGTCTATGTACTTTCACGGTTAAATGTTGGTTTAATGATAGCGTCTGTGTATTTTCACGGTTAAATATTGGTTTACTGATAACGTCTGTGCACTTTGACGGTTAAATATTGGTTTATTAATAGTATGTAGGCGATTTCAATTTCTAATTAAAGATGTTTTATTATTGGTGTTTAGGTACTTTAAATCCTGAAGATTGGTTTAGATATAGTGATTGTGTATTTTTCACTGCTCAAGATTGTTTTTTAGAAGTGAATATGTACTTGCAATCTTAAATATTGGTTCAGTTATTATGTTTATGTACTTTCATTGTTACAAATTGTTTTATTAATAGTGGATGGATACTTTCAAGCTTACAGATGTTTTATTGATTGTGTTTGACCATTACACTCCAAGGATAACGTACGCTGACAATATTTTACTAAGTCCATTGATAAATGTAAATTTTAATTTTCACTTTAACCAGATATTTAGCAATCATGAAATATGTGTATGTCCCTTAATGTTTCTTCAAGTCAAGTTCATTAAGTTCAACTATTTGTATGCCCCTTAATGTTTCTTCAAGTCAAGTTCATTAAGTTCAACTATTGTTATGTCCCCTTAATGTTTCTTCAAGTCAAGTTCATTAAGTTCAACTATTGTTATGTCCCTTAATGTTTCTTCAAGTCAAGTTCATTAAGTTCAACTATTGATGTCCCTTTAATGTTTCTTCAAGTCAAGTTCAATAAGTTCAACTATTGTGATGTCCCTTTAATGTTTCTTCAAGTCAAGTTCAATAAGTTCAACTATTGTGATGTCCTTTAATGTTTCTTCAAGTCAAGTTCAATAAGTTCAACTATTGTGATGTCCCTTTAATGTTTCTTCAAGTCAAGTTCATTAAGTTTCTGTGTTTTTCTTTCTACTTCTTTATAGGATTTTTTTTTCCCTTTCCGAAGATACCGAGGAAATAAAGCGAATGTTTAAACAATCAGGAAGTCGTAACATCTTTTCAACTCTCATAAACTCCTTCCCCCCAATCCACATTGCCTCTTGCAGTTGCTCTCACTGTATTCTATTGGGTAGGTAAACCACACTCAGCACATGCAGTGTAAAATCATATTACTGCTCAATTCTGGGTTGGGTTATGTGTATTGAATGACTCGTCCCCTATCTACAGCTGTTCTCTAATTGGAAAAAAACTAACAAGTCAATAATTCTGTATTTCTGTACTTTACAAGTACTTTACAAGTTCCAGTGGTGCCAACAATCTGAGCACCGCGGGCCGCGGCTACGTCATACTCTTTAAACCAAAGAACACAGATCATAGAGCTCTCGTCCCCTATCTACAGCTCTCTCTTCTCTCCAACTTCAATATACTCTCAAAACTAACTCGTCCACTATCTACAGCTGTCTCTTCTCTCAAACTTCAATATACTCTCAAAACTAACTCGTTGACTTCCACAGCTGTCTTTCTCAAACTTCAATATACTCTCAAAACTAACTCGTCCCCTATCTACAGCTGTCTCTTCTCTCAAACTTCAATATACTCTCAAAACTAACTCGTCCCCTATCTACAGCTGTCTCTTCTCTCAAACTTCAATATACTTTCAAAACTAGCTCGTCCACTATCTACAGCTGTCTCTTCTCTCAAACTTCAATATACTCTCAAAACTAACTCGTCCACTTTCTACAGATGTCTCTTCTCTCAAACTTCAATATACTTTCAAAACTAGCTCGTCCACTATCTACAACTGTCTCTTCTCTCAAACTTCAATATACTCTCAAAACTAACTCGTCCACTATCTACAGCTGTCTCTCTCAAACTTCAATTTACTCTCTAAACTAACTCGTCCGTTTAGATCACTCTTCGCCCCTGAATGATGTAGGTGGGGAGTAGGGGGAAGGGCATTCCGACATCAAAGCCTGACTCAGTTTCTTTCCAGAGTTCAGCGGCACTTTGTTGTCGGTCAATGGCGAAGGTGAGAAGTCGCACCTTCGTCCAGCTTCCGAGCACGTGGTCACTTTGATCTGCGCTCCGCTGACCACACTTTTTGTTTACCATTTAGGGGGTGGCGATGATGGGAACCTGATATGGTGGTTCTGGTATTTGAGGGACTGTGATCTTAATAATCACATATTTTCGTTCGATATGAACGTAATGCCAGTTCCATTTTTTCCAGTTGCAGGTGACCTAAATAGCTAGAAAATAAAGAGCCTCTGTCAATAATTTCCTGAGTGTGGGACAAAACCCGCAAAATATTAATATTAAATATAAGTCGATATTATTAATACTTCTATATATACGAAGTTGACCATGGGCTAAGGAAAATGTTTGTCAATATAAGAGATCATGTATGACAACACAATATATCAACATGTTCCTTCCTACGCTGTTTAACGTAAATAATGCATTGGCTTTCAACCAATGTGATTCTTATGCTATTTGTTTTTTCTTCTGCTATAAAATGTGTGAATTAAAAGGTAGAATAAAATGCGATTAGTCTTGACCTTGGGCTAAAAGTATTAATTTAGTTTGTTTCCCTGGTAAGATAAGCTGCCTGTTGACGTAAATTTAACAAGAGATTGATATATGACAACCGTTGCTTGACGGGCCAATGCAGCTTATTGGGGTACTTTGAAAAAAAATTCACTTCGAAATATACATTCTTATATATATTTGTATCCAGGTATTATATATTACATTATTAAATAAATATGGGGGCGAAAAAATAGATTGTATAACAAAAATAGGGGATAAGTCAAGTGGGGGGTTTTGTTAGCTGTCCGGATGCCATCTCTTCGCACAAACTCAGGGGTACGCGTACCACACTTTGGGAAACACTGACACACTCCATTGTTTTCGCCTTAATAACAATAATTGTAAGGTCTTCATTTACAGAAGTCTTCTATTATTTTAAGAATAATGTGATATGAATCTTAAATATAAAAATACATCTTTCAATGACATCTACTTTAAATGTGTAATTATGATTTTAAAAAAGTAAATCGGTAAAAAGATAATTAGAACAAGCCTATGATTATACATCGTTTGATGTTATTTTAAACTGTGTTCCGTCAGCCTTGATTGAATACGTTGGTTACCAAAAAAACAAACAAATCATGGATCATGTTCACTGTAGTAGCTTGACTGTGGTGGCAGGAGTAACATGCCAAGGCCTTTGTCCTCGAAGGAGTGCCTGCATATTTTTTTAGTCACCACCTAACTGTAACAAAACAAAAGGTTATAGGGCGAAGGCCTTGACCCTTTATTGTTTAATGCAGTGGCGTATAAAAGGTACTGCGGGTTGTGTGGCTGCACAGGGCGCCGAACTAGGAAGGAAAGAGAGAGAGAAAGAGAGAGAGAGAGAGAGAAAGAGAGAGAGAGAAAGAGAGAGAGAGGGAGATAGAGAGAGGGGGGAGAGAGAGAGAGAAAGAGAGAGAGAGAAAGAAAGAGAGAGAGGGACAGAGAGAAAGAGAAGAGAGAGAGAAGAGAGAGAGAGAGAGAGGAGAAGGGAGAGAGAGAGAAAGAGAGAGAGAGAGAGAAGAGAGGAGAGAAAGAGGGAGAGAGGAGGAGAGGAGAGGAGAGAGAAAGAGAGAGAGAGAGAGAGAGAAAGAGAGAGAGAGAGAGAGAGAGAGAGGGAGAGAGAGAGAGGGAGAGAGAGAAAGAGAGAGAGAGAGAGAGAGAGAGAGAGAGAGAGAGAGAGAAAGAGAGAGAGAGAGAAAGAGAGAGAGAGAGAAAGAGAGAGAGAGAGAGAGAAAGAGAGAGAGAGAGAGGGAGAGAGAGAGAGAAAGAGAGAGAGAGAGAAAGAGAGATATTGAATGACGACAAATTTTGTAATAATAACTCTTCCATAAACCTTTTTACGCAATCAACAAATTCCTTTGAACATAAATCCGTGTTCGATAGAAGACGTGCTCTAGCCCCTCGACCACACGTCAAACATGTGCATCGTCACAGGAAACGTCATCAAGAAATGTTATGGTATTAGTCATTGACAATGTAAAGTGCTGAGTGCTGGAAAATGAATGGTGTCAATCAATCAATTCTCATGTCGCTTTAGATTCGACTTTATTAAGTTGAGGTGATGTAAGCACCATTGCGTGATTGGACATAGATATGTGTGTTATGTAACAGTGTGTTTGTGCACGTTGCTGTGTGGATATTGGCTAATGTCGTTGGATTACAGACATCATCTATCTGTGGACCCCCTCCCCCCTTCCCCCCCCCCGCACCTAACTTTAACCTTTTTCTTCGATTATTTATTAGTATATTCATTGACTTCCCTACTTTAACAGATATTTTATAAGAGAAAGATTACTATGAATGGGGCAAGCAGATAGACAGATAGATGAATAAATAGTTGGATAGATATATGAATAAATAGGTGACTGACAGATTGATAGACAGACATGATAGATAGATACAACATGATAGATTCAACAAACTCATTTCAAAACAGAACAGTCACGTGATGTACACATTTAAAATAAGAAACTTTGAGTCCACATTAAGTAGGGTTTGTTATTATTTTTAAATGATTACATAACGACATGTAGAATATGTTTGGCTCTGTTTGTGTTGAGCATAGATAGTTGAACTGAAAAGACCACAGATCACATGGGTAGTTGGGTCATTCCATATCAACTCAACCAGTTTTTTGACAATTGTTCACCCGACCCTCTCAGATCTTCCTGAAATTTTTATGGCTTGTGGTACATTCAAAGTTGAGTGATTCCTGAAAATTTCAGGCCATTTTGTCAAAAACTTTCCGATATATGATTTTTAAACTTTTATGGGTAGTCGCGAGTTCGCGTGACATTTACATTTTCGCGATATTTGAACGTGAATATTTCAAAAACTAAAAGAGGCATCAGACTGAAATGTTCAGTATTTACTCATTGTTTTATCCTGAGTTGAATGATGTATTTATCTCAAGTGCAGCTTGCACACAGAATGCCCTAGAAGATTCCAAACATTGCACTTCAGACAGTTTTCATCAATATTTGACCTGGTATAGCCAAGAACCTATAAGACATGAAATGGTGTTTGTTATAAAATTAGTAAGTACCATGTATGTGTTTATTATTTTGATAGAGAATTCCTATTAATTAATAATAGTGTACTCATGGTGGGCCCCGTTAAGCATCATGGTCGTCCATTTTTGCACGCATTGCGACCCCTAGATGACCATGTGGACAGTAATTCACATTTTTCATATTTTGCACACTTGTTAACCATGGCAAGTACTAGCTATGGTGAAAATTTCATGTTGGTGTCTTAACGCCGTCTTGGTGAAAAATGGGGGGAGGGGGAAGGTGTGTGTGGGGGGGGGGCATTTGCTCCCCTCCCCTAACGCACATTTTGGAAAAAATGTCATAAAGTTGTTACAATAAAGCTTAATTTCCTAAATGTTTTTGACATTGAAGACAATGTACATATATCAAACATAAAAAAAGAATATTATCTTAAAGTATAACTGATTACATTATTTTAATTTTTACAATAATGGTTTCAGTGTCGAGCAGCTACTAAACTAAAACAATATAGTATACCATTATAAATTACACTGAGACGGCAATAATATTGTAATCATGGGCGTATTCAGGTGAGGTGGCAAGGGTGTCATTTGCCCCCCCCCAAACACACACACACATATTGAAAAAAATGTCATGAAGTTTTTTACAATAAAACTGAACTAAATTTCCTGAAATTTTATTACTGTATAGTATAATAACTAAACAAACCCAAAACCTAACCTCTAACAGCAGAAAGTAACTAATTTGCAACTTGCTTGCTTTTTCCAGATTGTTCTAAATATTCCAGTTGTTTAACAATTTTTGTCACATTTTCAACGAAAATCCGCAACCTTTTATATTTACGTGTCCATCTAGTTTCACATAGCAAAGGAACATGTAGAGTTAGTTTTCTTCGCTGATTAATTTCTCAGAAAAACACTATAATTGACTTAATTTTTCCTATTGTGTTTCGTACAGCATTCACATTATTTAAATCGTTCACAACAAGATTTTATTTATGTGAACTGAATTATTGCTTGAACTGCTCCTTCTTTACCAGCCATTGTAGAACATCCGTCTTATCCTTGACCAACAAAATGTGTCATATCTAATCAGGCCCGAAGAGTGCGGGGGGGGGCAGGGAGCATGGCCCTCCCTGCGTTTTGTCTGGCCCCCTCTGCTTGTTGTTCTACCTAGTAAAATTTATTTACTGCCCCCCCCCCGCTATTGCTTGGCCCCTGCTGTAAAATTTTCACGCTACGGGGCTGTATCTAATCCAAATTCTAATGAATTTGTAATTATGGTTTTCTTTGACAAATCTAACACCAAGTGACATCTGCTCAATGCCTGAAATTATATTATATCATCGGCACGTATAGAAATTGAAACTGAATTATTTGCTTCATGAACAATGACTTCACGCAAGAGAGACCCACACATTTCGATCATAGTGTTTTGTGTAGTTTCCGACAGACCCATGATGAATAGTCTGATAACCAAGCATATCTAAAACCTCTGTTTCACCACTGTCAGGTCTAAAAATCATAATTTTTATCAGGGGTCCAACAATCAAGGATGAGCAGCAATTTCAACTCATTTGAAAGGTCGTATGTCAAGACATACCTTCTAATATTCAATTCAGGAAATGAAGAAGTGACAGCGTCAATCAAATTAGAAACAGTTTTTTTCAGTTGTGCCTGGCTGTTAAACTTGTACTTGTGTCCTCAATGCATGTGATAATTCAGATGCTGCAGACACCCTAAAATCTTCTAATAACGGCTTTTCGGAATCCCGCGATTTCTCTACTTTTCGTTTTATTGAGCCTGAACAACAATTTCTGAAATCCATCTTTTCATATTAATTTAGGATAAATTTAAAAATTCACTCAGTGGCAGACTATTATAAACTAACAAGAATTTCCATTTAAAAAAAAAAATTGAACTCCAAAAACATTTTCAAAGGTCAAATCAAGCTACAGGAGGCCAAATTAAACAAAAAAAAATTTCAATCGGAACATACTTGTGCTTGTTGTCAAAATGTGTGAATTTTCAAATACATTTATTTATGTCAATATAAATAATTAATGTTATACTTAACTTGGATTTCATTGAGAAATAAACCTGTATGGCATTGTCAATTAAAATAAAAAACGTATTATTTTGCCCCCCTCTGGAAAAATTCCTAGCGACGCCCATGGTGCTGTGGTTCATGGGGTAAAGTAGAGAGTAACGGTCAGTTACAGACCAGTTGTGACACGTGGGAAGATCCACAATGAGATTAGTACCAAAGCGGACAAGGAGCAGATGAGTGCAAAAACAGTTTAGAGTTGGAGAACACCAGGTCTGTTGATGCAGCGAGTTCGTTGTTGGCAGTTCGCTATAACACATAAACTCGTTCAACTGGATTATTTTGAACGCACGACTGACTTTGTTTTCGCCTGGACTATTATAACCTGTACATTGTACTATGTGTAGACTGTGAATAAATCTTGTAATATTCAATTAACGGACCCACGTGTCCTTGAGTGGCTACCTAGAGAGATTGAAAGTCTTAACAGTACATAGCATGTATGCTGCCTGCTGATAATTAATATGCTATGTAAGCCATGACATATTTCTACATGTATCGATATAATGTTTAGATGACGGATTAAAAGTTTATATAAATGTAAATCAATAGACCTGATTATTTTCATTTCTTACCATATTTAAAGTCATAGTTTTATTATTTATCACTGTTATAGTAATTATCATTGTTGTATTAATCATCACTGTTGTGTTAATCATCACGGTTGTAGTAATCATCACTGTTTTATTAATCTTCACTGTTGTATTACTCATAACTGTTGAGTTAATCATCACGGTTGTATTAATCATCACTGTTGTATTAATCTTCACTGTTGTATTAATCATAACTGTTGATTTAATCATCGCTGTTGTATTAATCATCACGGTTGTATTAATGTTCACTGTTGTATTAATCATAACTGTTGAGTTAATTATCGCTGTTGTATTAATCATTACGGTTGTATTAATCATCACTGTTGTGTTAATCATCACGGTTGTATTAATCATCACTGTTGTATTAATCTTCACTGTTGTATTAATCATAACTGTTGAGTTAATCATCACGGTTGTATTAATTATCACTGTTGAATTAATCTTCACTGTTGTATTAATCATAACTGTTGAGTTAATCATCGCTGTTGTATTAATCATCACGGTTGTATTAATGTTCACTGTTGTATTAAATATAACTGTTGAGTTAATCATCACGGTTGTATTAATCATCACTGTTGTATTAATCTTCACTGTTGTATTAATCATAACTGTTGAGTTAATCATCGCTGTTGTATTAATCATCACGGTTGTATTAATCATCACGGTTGTATTAATCATCACGGTTGTATTAATCTTCACTGTTGTATTAATCATAACTGTTGAGTTAATCATCGCTGTTGTATTAATCATCACGGTTGTATTAATCATCACGGTTGTATTAATCATCA
This sequence comes from Bulinus truncatus, assembly GCA_021962125.1. Classification (NCBI taxonomy): domain Eukaryota; kingdom Metazoa; phylum Mollusca; class Gastropoda; family Planorbidae; genus Bulinus; species Bulinus truncatus. The sequence continues at coordinate 15,407,608 of JAGDYQ010000004.1, read as the reverse complement.
CGGTTGTATTAATCATCACGGTTGTATTAATCATCAAAGTCATATAAAAATTGTAGCCAATGGTTGGCCACACATGAGGTTGATGAAAGTCACGTTACAGTTCTCCATTTTGAAAAGTGTACTAAGTCAATATATTTAGATTTAGTGAAGGTAATTGCGTTTTTACCTTTTCTCTTCCACACTGAGCCATGGCAACGCTCGGCTGGAGTGTGTTAATGTTTTCCTATGTAAAATCATTGCGGTCGTTGTCTTGGAGTATGAGTGGATGACTGCCAAACTACTATTATTTCTTTTTTTCTCTGCCACGAGGCACTCTCTCTCTCTCTCTCTTAAAAGAGCTCTTAGCTATTTCTGCTAAGTAATATTACAGTGTATTTGAGGGCGGGTGGACGTGGCACCACACACCGACTACTGTATTGTACCGGGAGTCTGAACTAGTATGTACCCCTCGTGTAGTCTGGATCGTCCCGAGCAGTATGGACCACGATAAGAGTAACTCATCTACTTTTATACAGTTGGGCCCTCTGTGTGTTCCCAACTTTCCCACATAAATCAGAGCCCGTTGTCAAGACAGGTGTGGGCCTATAATTACCTCCCATCTCATCTCCTCAGCGAACGTGCAATGTACCTTATTAAACGATCAGGAATATTCAAATTGGTATCCAGAGTTGACTCCTGCGCTGACCCAAAGTAATTAAATTCCCAAAGCGACAGAAGATGGAATGTGCAATGGGGAGGGGGGAGCATTACGAGCACCGTTTTCAATGCGTCACAAGATACCGGCTCCATGCACATTTATAGGGGTGGGTGCAATACATTCATTTATGAGAAGCAGGGGTGGGGTATACAAGGGGTGGGTTAAATGATACACGGAAATTATGTTAAATTTCCAGCCTGTGACAGCTTATAAAAAATTACGTTATAGTTATATATGGTCTTGATGTTTATTATACATTTCAATTTGTCGTGACCCACGCGTTAAGCGGGGTCTTACTGTATTATCTAAGAAATTTCCAAAAATTACAAACTAAGTCAAAATGCAAACCTTGGCATTCTTAGGTATTATGTTGTTGTTATTTCGTTTTTCGGTTGTTGTTGTTTTTTCACAAAGTGCATGAATCGAAGCAAAAATGTGTTAGAACTTTAATATAATTAAATTTGACTTTGAATAGTATGTACTGTGTTGTATTACAATGGTAACTTTATTATTATTTTTCTTAAGGATATGATGTTTACCTATTTGGTTATATAAACCACTAATCTGACGATTGTGTTATTTCCTTACCATCATACCCTATATTGAGACACGGCGGAAAACATAGGTAGGTGAATGGACACTCCTTGAAATCCAACACGCAACTATATTTGATTTTAATGCTATAAAAACTAGACTGCCTTCAACTTATCAGAAATTAAATATCATTTTTCTGTCACCACAACAAATGATGAAAAAATATTGGTAAAGCCTCAAGTTTTGTGAACAAAAAAGTTATTTTCTCATAACTTTTAAAATACCTCAATTCAATTCAGGTTGTATATGTAGTTCATTGAATACTTTAGTCTAGCCTTATCTGGCGAAAACAATTCATACATTAAAGTAATGAACCACACAATGAAGTAGAGTATTTCATTTATTTCAGAAAGAAGCACAAAGATACTTTTTTCTATTACATAATCAATTTTTTATGTGTAATAATATGAACGTTAATCAATAAAGAATACATTTTAAAAAAAATAAAAGAACTAAAACTGAAAAAGATGTAGATAAAATCCCTTTGCAACTTATTACATCTTTCCGACACACATGACTACAACATGACGTGTTTTCTTGATTTATCAATTTCATGAACTATTCTGTTTCATTATCGATTCTTGAGCCTCATTCATGAAGCGTATTCGAGATCTTCTGTCTCTATCTATACAAAGGTTATCAACCATTTGAATAAGATTTTTCATTTGAAAATCCTTTTTTGATTCAACACGTGTAATGTTGTCGAATAGTACCACCCTATTGTTGCACTCTTTTATTAATTTATCTAGTTCCCCACTCTGTTGTTGACACCATTCCCGAAACGTGTAACCTTCGCAATCTAATTGATCTACACGAGTTACTACTAGTATGCAAAAGTCTTTTACAAAATTTGTTCCAAATATTTCTTTAAAAAAATGTAAAGTATCACGCTCTTCACCAGAGAATCTACAACCATATGGTATGACGAAAAGAATAGCATGGTATCCCTGCGGATTGGATATGGCATCGGAAATGGCAGCAAGTAAAAATTTATCGCCCATTTCTTTGTCCAGAAGAGTGTTCAGATAACCTGGAGTGTCAACAACTTTCACGAGACGGCCGTTAATCAAACTTGATTGGGATGTTATATTTTGTGTAACAGTTTGTCTGTCCGATGAACTTTCGAAAGCATATTTATTTAAAATACTGTTACCCAAAGCACTTTTTCCATGTCCGGTTTTTCCAATCAATAAAAGATCAATTTCTGATTTACTGCAAGCCAATTTTTCCTGAGGAAATAAAAAAAAATTCTCATCTCCATTTATTTATTTCCAACTAGTAAACGAAGGCCCGGTACCCGGACCGGCGAGTAGGCACACAGTTTGGAGTTGAAAATAGTGAAAAATATATTTGAGTGCATTAAGAATCATTCTATATTCTCTCCCCTAGAACATGAAGAGATTATTGTAGTAAAAATACATTTGAGAATAAGGACACCTAATAGTACATCAAAAAAGTTTATATGTTAAATAGTTCATCCCAAAGAAAATAATCCTCACTATGGGTACACAATCTTAACATAAACAACCCCCAATAATTAAACTCTTAAAAGCCTAATTCCTTCATAATATTTTAATGGACTCCTTGTCAAACAGTTCTTCATATGAAATACATGCTACATGTTGTGTTTAGATTTCCAGTATTGGAATTCCCCAGACTATTTTTAGCCGAGCTTGCGAGTTAACTCCCCTTTCCCACATAAATAAAACACTCCACCTCTCATCCCATCCTCCGTTTGGAATTCCCCAGACTATTTTTAGCCGAGATCTACACGATCGAACGTACGGTCTACTACGTTAGACGATATGTATTAGACTAGTTGAAAAGCCTTCTGAAGCTGGCTGCTAGATTGACGGATGCGAAAATTTCCAGTTTTATGAACAGAAATATCAAAGAAGTGTATGAAATACTGTAATAGAAAAAAATAACATTTGGCTTTTATTGCCATGACCACAATACAATATGAAAAGAAATAACAAAGAGATGCACGAAATAACGCAATAGAAAAAAACATTTAGCTTTTAAACACAATACACCACATTTTTAGTGTACGGACCATTAGCCTGACTACACATTTTAAGTGTAAGGACAATTTGCCTGAGGGAGACTGACTGATCCGAAAATTTCCAATTCTGGAATTCCTCAGACTATATTTAGCCAAGCAAGCGAACAGTGATGTACTTTTCATTTCGTGCGGTGCCGTGTATTGTAACGCGCAGACATTTGACTTTTATTGCCATGAACATCCTATTCACCGCACAGTATTAAAAGTACATGGGAAAGGGATACACATGGTCTACAAAATTGGACGATAAAGTATTAGATTAGATGTTCAATGTAATATTAGCCCTAAAATATTAGTATATTGCTTAAATATTATAGATAAACTAATTTATGTTTTCGTAGCTTCCAATAGTAAATTATGAAAAATTTGAATACATATGTTCGATATACCAAAAATGTACTTAAAGCTTCGTAAAATAAAGCAATGAAGAACAAAACCTAAATTTAGAATATCATTTTTGAAATAAGGACTTTATTTTCTTTTTAAGATAAAATGTCTATTCAGCTCAAAAGTTTGATCTTATACTCAGTTTGATTTTTAAGATAACCATTTGATGCTTGTTACCAAGTAGAGAAGCATTTTGGCTACATGCATTTTATATCACTTAATCTAAAAAATGAGAATCACCTTTATGTACGATAACGTACTTTATATAAACGGTTCTCAGCTTTTTACGCGACTTTACCCCGACTTTTTTACTTTGTATGTCAGTGGGTACCCTGCACCCGTAAGTTTGTGAATAAAAGAACTTATTTTCTTAATGGAGTTTGTTTAAATTTACAATGCAATACTTTAGATTGTTTTTTGGGCTTCATGCTTTGTACAGCAGAGATACTCAGTAAACTAGCGACTTTTAAATGTAACCTTTCCCCGTAACCCTTGGGGTGCGCATTCCGCGGATTGATAACCGCGGCAATATATTATCCCTACCATATTTTTACACAAATATCGATGCAATCTACCACAAAAAAATATTTAAAATCATTTTCTTGTAATATCGTTTGCAGCTTGTTTTCACACATGCATGTACTAAAGGATATTAAGGTAAAAAAAAAACGAAGTAAAATTTCAAACAGTAAATCAAAAGTAACTAGATTGATTCTATTCTATAGTCATATTGAACTTACCTCTTGGAACTCTGTAACATCCGCCATACATATGTAATATATAAATAAATAAATAAATAAATATATATATATATATATATATATATGTATATATATATTAAATTTTACTGGTAAACATACTGTATAATCTACAGGAGCGATGTGAGTTATTGTTTTTTTTTTAACATAGTAGTAAATACATTACAATATTCATATTTGTATGGCATACTATTAAAACAATAATACTGATTCAGCAATGTGAGAAAACGTGGCAAATTCAGCACTATTTAGACTCACTGCTATAGTTTTTTTTTTATATTCCGCTGGACTACGCTGCACTGATGTAACCATAGAGATAGATTTATCCATGTGTGTCAATATTTTCCATCACTCACACAAATCCCCCCTCCCCATCATGTCTGGACCTAGGATCCAGAGAATCTAGTATGATTATTTTGACATTAAAACTAAATATTTTGCATACATTTATTGAAGTTTATTGAGTCATACAAAGGAAGAAGATATCTCTGATGTTATGAATAAATTTATGCAAGTGATTAAATATTATTTGAGTAGATGTGTTGGGAAAAGCACATGAATAAAATGTTTGAATTAATGGGTGGTATTAAAAAAAGTAAAGTTCCCTTAAGCCTCTGAGGCCTCATCTCGGCAGATGAAGTGTAGAATTCATCTGTTTCTATAACCTCGGCATATAAAGGGATTGTGTGGTTAGCACAACGCCCAGCCGCCTTTACCTCCCCAACATTAAATCAAATACCTATATAAAGCTAGATTGACTTGGGGACTTTCACTAGGATGGCAAAAATCACAAGGTTTTCACTGAGGATTGAACCAGGGACCCCCTCAGTCGACATTTGTGCGCTCTACACCACACGACAACATGTTCCTCTAATATGTAGCATTCGTCATTTTAATTCACGACTTTTTATCTAAATATGAGTAAAATAAACATGCATACATGACCTTAACTTAATCATTCCCAAACCCACGCCCACCCTCACACGCACACACACACACACACACATAATAGTCACTATATGACAACATCTATATACACCAGTATTAGTAGTAGCCTATATGCATTTTTACAAGGGGTAATTTAGTATAACGAAAGTAAAGAAAGTAGTGCACTGCTTTATATTATATTAATTTTTAATTTCGCTGTCTTAAATCAAATGAACTCATAATAAAACCAATCGAAACTAGAAACGTATATTAAAAATAAATGAAAAGGAACACAATGAAACATTTTTAGGAACAACAATACACTTCTACTGACCTTGTGTTTTTTTAAATCCATTGATTTCTTCAGCTTGGGCCTTGTTTTTCTCTTGTAATTCGGCTTTTTAAAAATAAAAGTAATAAAACTTGAAAAAGCAACTTTTTACACAAGGGCTTAATTTAACTATATCAATATTCATTATATATATATATATATATATATATATATATATATATATATACATGTATATTGTTGTAACTCTCGTGAAAGCATGGTCGTTACCTTCTAATGAACCACGAATCTGCGTCATTCATCACAAGGACAGGTGCGGTGCCTGTGTAAAAGGAGATGGAGGTGAAACAACTGTCGTTTCCACTCCCCTCCTCAACTGGCGCCAGCATTGAGAGACACCAGTCACGCGACCTTGTTTGAGGAGGAGGAGGGGGAATCTACGTTCTACTTCGGATTCTAGTGTTAGATATATGTTAGTGACCAGTTAGTGATTTTTGGCAAAGCGAGTTCGTTGCCTTAGACGTAACATCTTCGACGTGTAGTGATTTTCTATTGGATTTATTACTTTAGCTTAAAGCTTAGCTTCGATGTTCAGTAGATTAGTAATAAATTTTAATAGTAGTGTAATTATTGAACACACGTGTCTTGTGTGTCATTCTATATAAAAAGTTACTACAATATATATTTGTGAGCGAATTTTTGTACGAGGGGTGCAACAGTCATCAGTACACAAGGCCGATTCTTAGATCCTGGATAGTATTTATCTTAGCTGCCAGCTTCTCGGGCCATTCTAATACCCCTGTTATAGCTTGGTGAACTGAGAACAAGTATGTGATAATAAAGATGCCCTTCGTAGGCAAGGTCTTATCCCGCATTAATATACGCCCCTGTCTCTGAAATTGTTTTGTTAGATCTTCTCGGCCTGGCTAAGTCTACATAAACGGTTGCGACATTTCACATCTTAAAACATATTGCCCCAGTTTTAGATTGTTGAATGAACGCTGAATGCAGACAGATATATCTGACAGATACTCAGACAGATACGAATAATTGGGCAATTTCAAAGTTGAATTTCTTCTATTTCAAAATTGTAATGGCTAAAATAGTTCCAATGGAGTCATTTATAAATATACTATTACACTGTATTCTAATAAATTCATGGAAAATACGACATATTAATATCTTTACACCACATAGTTCATTGATCCAATTCTGACCTTTGTCTTAAGTTCTTTTAAATGTTGTTTTTTTTTGTTTTGGGAGTTACTTTATCTCAACCCTCTCAAAAAAAATGTTGAGTTTTATTTAACAAAAGAATGACATTGTTGACGTCAAATATTCTTCAATCACTCCTCTCCAATGACAGCTGTCAATCTTTATCAGACCTGTTCCCCCCAACCTCCTCTAAAATGTTAACGTTAGATAAAGACGAGCCCTTAGGCTATTCCTACCTTGTTTAATTGTAAATGAATTTATTTTATCTTCCATGGATTTGCGTTGCTCTTGATATTCATCTACATTTGATAGAAGAAAAAAACTTATTATAATTTTATCTTATCATAAATGTAATAGACTAAACATTTTGTTTGATTAAAATATACTGATAACTTTAAAATATAAAATATTTAATGTTTGTGTGCATAAGACTACTTATGGTTCTTCACTAGATTCATTTTAATATATGGACTGTCTTATAGAAATTGTGTAACTTATATTAAAACTAATATAAAGTGGGTGATATAGTTACAATAGTTTTAATAAATGAATGAATTTGGAAGAGATGAAGCATTTTTAGGAAAAACATATCACTGTAGCGACTCATACAATTGGGGACGGATTGTCGTGGGGTAGAGCGATCAACTGTCGACCTGATGGTACTTGGTTCGATCTCCGGTGAGGACCAATAAAATTTTCAGGTCTTGGCTCAAATTCCCGATATATCTCCCGTGATGCCTCCATGGCTAATGCACTATCGGCTATGGTGGGAATGAAAGAAGGGCACCGAAAAAACCGTCCCATTAGTGGTTTAATAGATCTAGCAGATTTCATCTCATCATTACATGGACTTCACACACGGATATAATTGTCTTTTTCGAAAAAATAAATGTGTACACAAAGATTTTGTAAATGTCTGTGAAAAAAATTAAAATTTGGAGATAAAACATTCGTTTATTTATATAAATCAAAACAGTCATAAATATATTTGTATAACAATTCTACTGACCTTGTATTTGTTTTAATCCGTATATTTCCTCTGCTAGTGTTTTGTTTTTCTCTTGTAATTCGACTTTTAATAATAATTTTAAATGAATTATTTCTCTCAAAAGTCAGGTAATAGAAATTGTAAATTCAACTTTTTACTTAAGGGCATAATTTTACTATATTAATATAAATATAAATATATATATATATATATATATATATATACTTATAAGACGCATTTGTTGTCTGTCTGTCTGTCTGTCTGTCTGTCTGTTCCCTTATAACTCAAGATCCAGACAAACAATTAACGTGAAATTTGTTACACATACACATAATTACACGGGGAAGGTTATAGGACAGGTTTCGTTTCATCTCGATGGGTAGTTTAATTGTAATTAATTTTATTTTATTTTAGTATTTTACTATATTAAAGTAATCTCGACGGCGCCATAAATAAAATTCCTCTGTGACGTCATTTCCCGATAATCGAATAGAACTTGCGCGCTGGTGCTGTATTGTGCCTTTGTGATGCAAAGAATTGTTGATGTTTTTTCATGCTCTCTGATTTGTACAGTTTAAGGAAGGTAAAGGAATGAAGACGGATTTTAGAAGAAGTGTGAAGCCATAATAATAAGTATATATGATAAAGAGTGAGGGGGGGAGGGAGGGAGAGAGAGGGAATGACGGAGGGAAGAAGGGGGAGAGAGGGGGAGAGAGAGAGGTGGAAAGGGGAGGGAGGGAGAAAGGAGGGAGAGAGAGGTTAGGGAGGGAGAGAGAAGGGAGGGAAGGAGAGAGGGAGAGGATGGGAGAAATGGGAGGAAGAAATAAAGAGAAGAGGGGGCAGGGAGGGAGAGAGAGAGGAGAAGGAGGAGGGAGGAGGATGGACGGGGGGAGAGAAGGAGGGGGAGAGGGAGAGAGGGAGATGGGAGAGGGACGGAGAGAGATGGGAGAGAGGGAGGGAGAGGGAGGGAGGGAGTAAGGGAGGGAGGGGGAGGGAGAGAGGGGGAGGGAGAGAGGGAGAGAGAGAGGAAGGGAGAGAGGGGGGTAGGGAGAAAACAGAAGGTAAACAGAAAACCTTATTTTAAACCCGGGCAAAGTCGGGTACTTGCAACTAGTATATATATAAGAAAGAAGAGACTGATCTAGTTTACTTCTGAGGCTTAGATTTTCTTTAGTTTGATTTTCTAAATAATATATAATATAAATGAAGTAAAACGATAAAAAGATACATAAACGGACTTTATTTTATAATAATTTCGTATCAATTGGATTTCTTTTTTTTTGTCAATACTGATGTATGCTGTAAATATGCAATCCCACTTTGTCCTAAAATAAATAAAATGGATGGACCCCGGATGGTTCGACGCCGACATTTTGACCCTGCGACTCTTCGAACCCGAGACAATTCTACTCACACACGCGCATACACACACACACATACACTAGTCCCTATATGACAACATCTATGTACACTAGTATATGCATTTTTTACAAGGAATAATTTAATATAACGCAAGTAAAGAAAGTGGTACACTGACGTCGACAGTTTAAGAAACACTGCTTTATATTATATTAATTTTAATTTCACTGTCTTAAATCAAATGGGTAACTCATAATAAAACAAATCGAAACTAGAAACGTATTCTAAAAAAATGAATAGGAACACGGTGAAACATTTTTAGGAACAGCAGTACACTTCTACTGACCTTGTGTTTTTTTTAATTCATTAATTGCTTCAGCGTGGGCCGTGTTTTTCTCTTGTAATTGGACTTTTTAAAGATAAAAATAATAAAACTTGTAAAAGCAACTTTTTACACAAGGGCATAATTTAACTATTTCAATATTCATTATGTACTTTTATATATATACATGGGCGTCGCTAGGAATTTTTCCAGGGGGGGGGGCGAAAAAAACCACTTGTTTTATTTTAACTGACAATGCCATACATGTTTATTTTTCAATTAAATCCAAGTTAAGTATAACATTAATTATTTATATTGACATAAATAAATGTATTTGAAAATTCACACATTTTGACTAAAGCACAAGTATGTTTGGCCTTCTGTAGCTTGATTTGTCCTTCGAAAATGTTTTTGACATTCAGGTTTTTTTTTATAATCTGGCAACTCTTGTTAGTTTATATTCGTCTGTCATTTAACCATGCAAAAAAAAAAAAAAGATGTCAACGAAGATGAACGTAGCCACATGCAAAGCACATGGCACAAAGACTCTTATAAAGGATTCAAGCTATTTTGTTGCACTATTGGTAACCAAAATAGTTTCTATAGATGACCAGCTGAACTCATCATTTAGAAGACAAATTGAAGAAAATTGCAACAAACTGTGTCCCTCCATTTCTACAATCTTTTTTTTTTTTTGGGGCATGCATGATTTTGGCACTTCGTGGAAAAGAATCACATTCTGGTATTTTTTACGACCTTTTAGAGTTTCGTGTTGCATCTAGAGATGAAGCTCTAGGTAATCATTTGTCAATTGATTTTTCTAGAGCTAAGTATATCTCCGCCGAGAGTGGGGCAGGGGGGCAAATGCCCAGGGGCCCGGCGATTTTAAGGCGAATTTTAGGGGTCCGGACTGAGCTGGCCAATCAACTTTTGAAAGTATTATTATCAGCACGAGAGGCCCGTGACAGCCATGCCTAGGGGCCCGAAATTTCTGTCGGTGGGCCTGTCGGAAACTACACAAAACACTATGGTCGAAATATGTGGGTCTCTCTTGCGTAAAGACATTGTTCGTGAAGCAAATAATTCAGTTGCAATTTCTATACTTGCCGACGAGACAATATAAATTTAGACATTGAGCAGATGTCACTTGGTGTTAGATTTGTCAAAGAACACCATAATTACTAATTAATTAGAATTTGGATTAGATACAGCCCCGTAGAGGGAAAATTCTACAGCAGGGACCAGTCATTCTACAGCAGGGGCCAAGCTATAGCTGGGGGGGGGGGGCAGGAAATAAATTTTACTAAGTATAGCAAACAAGCAGAGGGCCAGACAAACCCCCCTGCCCCCCCCCACCCGCACGCTACGGGCCTGATTAGATATGACAAAGGATAAGACGGATGTTCTACAATGGCAAGTAATAAAGAAGCAGTTCAAGCAATAATTCGAAAAAATACCAAAAAGCAGCAATTGTACATTGCAGTTCAATTAAATTAAATCTTGTAGTAAGCGATTTAAATAATGTAATGCTGTACGAAACACAATAGGAAAAATTATGTCAATTATAGTTTTTCTGAGAAATTAATCAGCGACGAAAGCTAATTCAAAATTTTCCTTTGCTATGTGAAACTAGATGGACACATAAATATAAAAGCTTGCGGATTTTCGCTGAAAATGTGACAAAAATTGTTAAACAACTGGAATATTTAGAACAATCTGGAAAAAGCAAGCAAGTTGCACATTGGTTACTTTCTGCTGTTAGAGGTTAGGTTTGGGGTACATTTGTTGTTTGTTTAGTTATTATACTTCAATGTAATAAACTTTTAGGAAATTTAGTTCAGTTTTATTGTAACAAATTTATGACATTTTTTCAAAAATGTAAGAGGGGGCTAATGCCTGCCCTTGCCCCCCTGGAATACGCCCATGTATATATATATATATATATTGTTGTAACTCTCGTGAAAGCATGGTCGTTACCTTCTAATGAACCACATCTCTTCACCATTTATCACAAGGACAGGTGCGGTGCATGTGTAAAAGGGGATGGGGGTGAAACAACTGTCGTTCCCCTCCCCTCCTCAACTGGCGCCAGGTCACGTGACCTTGTTTAAGAGGGTGGGGAATCTACGTTCTACTTCGGACTCTAGTGTTAGATGTAAGTTAGTGACCAGAGAGAAAGAACAGTTCGTGATTTTTGGCACAGCGAGTTCGTTACCTTAGACGTAACACAATCGACTTGTAGTGATTTCCTATTGGTTTTATAAGTTTAGCTTAGCTTAGTTTAGATGTTCAATAGATTAGTAAAAAATAAATAGTATTAGTGTAATTATTGAACACACGTGTCTTGTGTGTCATTCAATATAAAAAGTTACAACAATATATATGTGTGAGCAATTTTTTTACGAGAGGTATTACTATAGGAGACACAAGACGTCCAATCAACAGTCATCAGTACACAAGGCCAGGTCATAGATCCTGGATAGTATTTATCTTAGCTATCAGCTTATCGGGCCATTCTCATGCCCTGTTATAGCTTGGTGAACTGAGAGCGAATCTGTAAGATTAAAGATGCCCTTCGTAGGCAAGGTCTTTCTCCTGCATTAATATGCGCCCCTGCCTCTGAAATTGTTTTGTTAGATTCTCTCAGCCTGACTAAGTCCACAAAAACGTGTGTGACACTTTACATCTTAAAACCTATTGCACCAGTTTTAGACTGTTGAATGAACGCTCTGCAGACAGATATATCTGACAGATACTCAGACAGATATATCTGACAGATACTCAGACAGATAAGAATATTGGGCAATTTCAAAGTTGAATTTCTTCTCGTTCAAAATTGTAATGGCTAAAATAGTTCCAATGGAGTTATTTATAAATATACTAATACACAGTATTCAAAAATTCATGTAAAATACGGGCAATACGGCATAATTAAATATTCACACCACATAGTTCATTGATCTATCCTCTTAAATGAATTAAATTCAGTTTAATTTATTAAAAGAATGACATTGTTGACGTCAAATATTCTTCCCAGACCATGAAGGGCATTTACCCCCCCCCCCGCCCACCCCTACATTTTGGAAAAATGTTATAAAGTTGTCACAATAAAACTGAACTAAATTTCCTGAATGTTTATTACATTGAAGAACATGTACATATATCAAACATAAAAAAGAAATATATCTGCATGCATGTGTGAAGTCCCTGTAAGGATGAGATGAAATCCCTTAGATCCTATAAACCACTAATGGGACGGTTTTATGGTGCCCTTCTTTCATCCCCACCATAGCCGATAGTGCAATGGCCATGGAGGCACCACGGGAGATATATCGGGAACTTGAGCCAAGACCTGAAAAATTTCCTTGGTCCTCACCGGAGATCGAACCAGGTACCTTCAGGTCGACAGTCGAGCGCATTACCGCACGACCATCCGTCCCATCTGCATGCATAACTGATTACATTATTGTAATTTTTAAAATAATGGTTTCAGTATCGAACAGTTAATATGCTAATAAAAAAATAATTAAAATTATAAATTACACTGATACAGAAATAGCATTGTAATTTTTAACTATTTATTCTGGAGTAAAAATGAATTATAAACTTCTTGGTATTTGTTCGAATCGATTGGTAACATTTTCCTTAAATTTTTTATACTCATCATACAAAGACCAGATAAACGATCATCACCAGTTGTTGAGTGCAGCTACGTTTTTACTGGTCATGGAGAGCTAAAGGATCTGTCGATTGTGATATTTGTTAGTGGAAGAGCCAGGGGGCGAATGGTCGTGTGATAAAGCACTCGACTGTCGACCTGATGGTCCCTGGTTCGATCTCCGGTGAGGACCAATGGATATTAGAGCTTAAGTCCCAGCTATATCTACCGTGGTGCCTCCATGACCCTTGCACTATCGGCTATGGTGGGGATGAAAGAATGACACCATAAAAACCGTCCCATTAGGGGGTTTAAAGGATCTAAGAGATTTCATCTCATCCTTACATGGACTTCACACACTGGAAGAGCCAATGCTGTCAAAAAAGCCTTAATCATCGGGAAAAAAATTGGTTCATTTAAAACTCCACCTTGTTTCTGTTTTTTCCCCATTACTACTTTTACATTTCCATATATCATATCAGATTTCACTCTCCTGGATTGAATTCTCAAATGCGTAATAATCAGCAATAGTCCCGGTTTGATCCTTTAAATGCGAGTTCCCAGTTTACTCATCAAAAAGGGATTCAAAACAAAAAAGGAAAATGCTGGTTTATTTTCTACTCAAAAACGAATTTTCAACGATGAAATAATAAAATGAAGGTTGGGTATAAAACAGTTATTCTAAAATAATCATCAGGCAAATCAACTTTTGGATTTTCTCTGTTTATTTGTTTTCCAGCTTGTCGTGGAGGTTGAATGTCGACACCAGTGTCATCTGCAACACCCTCTGTGACTCTAAAAAATTCCTTATATCTCTCATCACAATTCTGTCGATCAACAGACAATGTAGTCAACAATTCTTCAATGTATTTTGTGTACTGCCAGTAAATCTAAATGCAGTGATTAATATTTTTGAATAATAACTAAACAAACAACAAATATAGGAATATATTCAAGGAATTCTTCTGTGACGACCATTTTCCCATTCTGTTCTTTGACAAATCTAACACCCAGTGACATCTGCGCAACGCATGAAATGTCAGTTGTCTCGTTGGCAAGTGTAGAAAATGCAACTGAATTATTTTGCTTCACGAACAAAGTTTTCGCGCAAGAGAGACCCACAAATTTCGATTATAGTGTTTTGAGTAGTCGCCGAGATTTACTTAGCACTACAAGAACCAATTGACAAATGATTACCAAGAACCAGGTCATATTAACTACCAGTCATTTTTTATTCTTTTGCACGAATTGTAGAAATGATGGGACCCAGTTAGTTACGATTTTCGTGAAATTGTCTTCTAAATGATGAGTTCAACTGCTCATCTATATAAACTGCTTTCGCTTCAAATCATGCAACAAAATTGTTTGCATCTTCATTAGTCTTTTCGCTATGTGCTTTGCATGTGACTAAGTGCATCTTCGTTGAAATCTTTAAATTGTGTGCATGGTTTGATGACAAATGCCCCCTGATTTGCTCCAAATTACTTTTTTTGAGGAAACAACACGCAATATTTGCAAAAGGCACCTTTTAACATACAAGACACCGTGAATAGTCTGATAATCATGCATATCTAAAAACTCTGTTTCCATCATTAGCAATTCTAAAATCATACTTTTTATCGGGGGTCTGAATTAATTTAGCGTTTAGCATTTATTAAAAAATTCACTCAGTGGTAGAAGATTATAAACCAACAAGAGTTGCCAGGTAAATAAAAAGCTGAATGCCAAGAGCATTTTTGAAGGCCTAATTAAGTTATAGAAGGCCAAATTAACAACAACAAAACAATTAAAATCGAAACCTTCTTGTTTTTGTTGTCAAAATGTTTGAATTTTTAAATGCATTTATTTATGTCAATACTAGCTGCAAGTACCCGGCTTTAAAATAAGGTTTTCTGTTTACCTTCTGTTTTCTCGCTACCCCCTCTTTCTCTCTCCCTCCATATCTCTCACCCTCCCTCTCTCTCCCTCCTTCCCTCAACTTCTCTCTCCCTCCATCTATTTCTCTTTACCTCCCTACCTTTCTTTATCCCTCTCTCCCTCCCTCTCCCATATCCCTCTCTCTCACTCCCTCCTTCTCTCTCCCCTCCCTCTCTCCTCATTTCTCCCTCCCTCCCTGCTCCCCTCTCTATTAATTTATCTTTTTCCCTCCCTTTCTCTCTCTGTACAATTTCTGGATCTTGAGTTTTCTCTAAAATGTTGTGTTCCGTGTACCAAAAGTAAAAAAAAAACTACTTTATTATGCACAAAGACAAGTAGGTGTGGCATGATACAGCACCAAATAAAAAAAATGTATCGTCGGCGCGCAAGTTCATGCATTATCGGGAAATGACGTCACTGAGGATTTTTATTTATGTCAATGGCGTTCCCATTACCGATAATATGGTAAAATACTAAAATAATTAATTACAATAAAACTACCCATTGAGATTGTATTAATAATGTTAATAATGTCACAGAAACATTTTAATTAACGCATATCGGTTTATTAATGTGCACCTTTAATTTTAATCTTCTGAATACATAAAACGATAGGTAAATAGATATGTAATTTGCGATTTCCACGTTGACATTGGAGTTTCTTGTTTACGGAAGTTACCCTTCTTTTTTGCTTTAGAAACAAAAATGCAGTAAAATAATTTTGCTGAGAATTGTTTATTCCGCTATTGATTTCACTTCAACATGTTTACAATTGGAGTTTCCGGAAGATACAACTCTTTTGCTTTAGAAACAAAAATGCAGTAAAATATTTCTGTCTCCCACTGATCTCTTATCATAATGATTAATTACAATTAAAGTACCCATTGAGATGAAACTAAACCTGTTTCATGACCTTCCCGTGTAATTATGTGTACGTGTATCAAATTTCACGTTATTTGGTTGTCTGAATCTTGAGTTATAAGCGAACAGACGACAGACAGACAGCAAATGTGTCTCATAAGTATAGAGATAAATAATTATTGTTATACTTAACTTAAATTAAATAGAAAAATGATCCTGCATGGCATCGGCAGCTAAATTTAAAAAAAAAAGTGTATTTGTGTCCCCCTCTGGAAAAATATCTAGCGACGCCTATGCCCACACCCCTCTTCAATCTCAACTGTCAATCTTTATCAGACCCCCTCCCCTCTCTAAAATGTTGACGTTAATTAAAGACGAGCCCTTAGGCTATCCCTACCTTTAATAATTGTTAATGAATTTATTTCATCTTCCAGGGAATCGCGTTGTTCTTGATATGCATCTACATTTCATAGAATTTAAACAATTATAATTTTATACATAAATTTATTTAACTAATCCTTTAATTTGATTAAAAAATGTTGAAAATTTCAAAATATAAAATATTTCATTTTGTGCGTGCCTCTATACTGAAAAAAAAAATTAATATATAGGCTGTCTTACAGAAAATGTGTAACTAACATTAAACTAATACAAACTGTAATATAGTTACAATTAATTTAATATATAAATGAATTAGAACACGATAAAGAAATTCACTGTAGCTAATGATAAAAAGTTTTTTCGAAAATGTCTGTACAAAAAATAAACTTTTAGATAAGCATTTCCTTTATTTATAGAAATCAAAAAAGTCTTTCAAGTATTTGTAAAAATATTCTAACTCATTACACTTATACTGACCTTGTGTTTCGTTTAATTCATTAATTTCTTCTAATTGGGCAGTGTTTTTCTCTTGTAATTTGGCTTTTTAAAATAAATTTAAATTTTGTTTTTCAAAAAGGCATGTAATAAAATTTTTTAATTCATTTTAACTAAAGGACATTATATAACTATATCAATATTAAATTAATATATATATATATAAACGATCATCACCAGTTGTTTAGCGTAGCCACGTTTTTACTCGTCTTGGAGTGCTAAATATATATATATATATATATATATATATATATATATATATATATAGGTGTGTGTGTGTGTGTGTGTGTGTGTGTATACAAAAGAAGACTTACCTAGTTTATTTTTCAGGCGTTGGTTTTCTCTTATTTGATTATCTAAAAAAAATGTGTATGTTTTTTTTAATAAAAAATAAAGATTTACAAAGGAAATAAAGCGATCAAAAGACACATAAACGGCTTTATTTTATACTAATTTCGTAACAAAGGGATTTATTGTGTTAACCAATACCGATATATGCTGTAAATGTGCAGTAACACTGTTTCTTAAAATAAATAAGATAGAATGGTATAAAGAATTGTCAATGGTATCAACGTGTGGTCGCGTGGTAAAGAGCTTGACTTTCAGCCTGATGATCCCTGGTTTGATCCCCAGTGGTGACCAATGGATATTTCAGGTCACGGCTTTAAGTCCCAGCTATATGCCCTATCGTCCATGGTTGGTGTTACGGTGTTCTTAATATGATCACCAACTATGTAACGTTAACTTGTTTAAGACGAATATATACAACAGAACTCAGTGCAGTACACTATATACAAAATACTTTAATAGAACTTTGATAACACTTTACTTCTCTACTAACTACTTTTAATCCAACAAACTAATTCTAACTATTAGGAATGTCTACACCGAACTAACTACGTCTAACTACTATAACCTGTAAGCACTATACTCTACTGCATCTTTCTCTCATCTACTGTATATTAACTTATTTCTAACGTAACTTAATTAAAGTTCCGGGGGTGGGAGGTAGGCGGTGATCACGCACTCTATGCATGTGTCATTACGGGCCACAAAGTAAGTTGTGAGCTTGGCTTGACAATGACCTTGGGTTACGTAACATGGTTAACTAGGATGGGTCACTCGTTTGGGAGGGGAAAGTTTCACCTGTCGGTGTAGAGAGGTGGCGGAGAAGGTGGGGGTAAATTCTAAACGCTACAGTGGGAATGAAAGAATGCACAAGAAGAACCGTCCCATACAGAGGCTTATAGGATCTAAGAGATTTGATCTCATCCTTTTAGGGACTTCACACAAGGGTTTTTAGATCTAAGAAAGCTAAGTGCAGAAAAGAAGAAGAGAGCCTCTATGAGATGTCACTTCTAATTAAAAAAAAAATAAAACTATGAGATGAGGCACACTTTAATAAACGTTTGAGGTTTTTTTTTTCAAGAAAGATTGCATACTGCATACAATATATGTATTTATTACAGAAGTTCTATTGAAAGTTATAAAATAATCCATCTAAATATAAAGTAATAATATTAAATTTACCATAGTCATCTTGTAGTCTATCGATGTGCTTATGTTGTTTCTCTAAAACGCTTCCTTCTTCTGCTGTAAATAAAACAGAGAAAAATTACCATGTTTAACGCATAAGCCTAAAACTGATTTAAAAAAAAAAATTTCCCACAAAGATCGTCAGTTTAGGCTAACCTTAAATAGATGTCCTTTTCCTTAAACGAAATTCCTTTTTTTTTAAAATTATTTTTGTATTATAATCATGGTTTAGGTTCTGTAAAATAAATATCTCAAATAAATATGTTTATTCTTGAATTATGATATCGGGCAGGGATGTAGGAAGACGCGAGCTACATTGATTTCGTAAATTTGACCGGCCGGCCGGACCCCGAGCAGATTGATGGAGTGGTAACATGAACAAGTTTAAATTAAATGTAAACGTCATACCATAAAAGACTGGCTCTTTCTTTTACTCTTAATTAAACGAGTAGCGGGCCGGATTAGTCTACAACAGCATTAATTTAATTATTATTATATACAAAATACTGCAATAGAAAAGAACATGTGGCTTTTATTGCCATGAACAGAATACGATATAAACAGAAATAACAAAAAAATGTACGAAATACTGTATTAAAAAATAACGTTTGGCTTTAATTGTTATGAACATCCTTAAATACAACGTATACGTATACACCGCACGATATGAAAACTACCCACAGTTACAACGCATACATTGCACGGTATGAAAACTACCTAAGAGGGAGACACACACATAGGCACACGCATATGTTTGACGATTATGTAATTAAAGGATATAAATAAATAAAAAAGGCTGTTTTATTGAAAAATGTATAGTATTTTAGCATTCTTTGTTAATGTCTTATAATATATTACTGATAGTGTAAGGACATAGACAGACATAGATAGATAGACAGACACATTGTAAGATAGACAGACATATAGATTGATAGATAGTTAAATAGTTATATAGATAGACAAATCGATACAATGTAGATGTTAGAGGGAATTCCCTATGGTGACGCACCTAATGAATGGGTTATTAAACGGAAGTGAAAAGAGACGAGACAGACGGTTGACAGGAAAAGAGAGAAGGATTGTTTTTTCTGCATAACCCTTGTTTTATTAAGATTGAGGAAGGTAAGGGAATTAGGAAGAAACAGAGGAGCTAGGAAAAAGTGTTTCAGTATATTGACAGAACGGACAAATAGTATGTATCTTAGAGACATGATTTAATGGTTAATGTCCATTAGTGAATAACTAGTACGTACAATATTCAATGAAGAGAGTTTGGTTAATAACTGGAAGTGTCATGAACTTATATTAGTTGTGTGTGAATTAAAGCAAGAAAGAAAGAGACCCAACGTCGCCATCCCTGACAGATAGATATTCTAATTATTAGATATACAATAGAAATCATATTAAAAGCAATAAATGTGTGGTTCTTCATCGTGCTACATTTTTAAAAATGAAATTATGTCATCTTGCTTTGTAAATAGTGGGACGGATCGCTGAATGATGTAGATACTCGACTGTTGACCTGAGAGCCCTGGATTCGATCCTCGGTGAGAATTATGGGAATTGTTCCAGGTGAAATGTGTTTCGAAGTCTTCCCACAAGTCCACCCAGTTTTAAATGGGTACCTGACTTTAAGTTGGGGAAGTAAAGGCGGCTGGGCGTTGTGATAACCACACAATCCCTTCATATGCCGAGGTTATAGAAACAGATGAATTCTACACCTCATTTGCCCCGATGGCCCATTTGGGCTAAGGGAATTTTACTTTACCTACTTTGTAATCAGCTAACATAATTATTTTTATAGGTCCTGTAAAAATGAGATATTTTCTTATGAATTCAATAAGACGGGTTTTTTTTTTGTATATGTTGTTTATACCCACCATAAATTAATATGCAATAAAACATTAATTCGCAGCATTTAGATTAACAGCAGACAGTATTGAACACCACTGATTAGATATTGCATGTATACAGATTGCACAAGCCTCGTTTTGAAGCAATGTTTTCATCGTCGCCATCAATGATATTTTTTCTCATCAGACCATTCATTGAATAAAAATGTTTATTATATATATATATAACTCCTAAAAACCCATGAACTTATGAATTAAATAATATATTATCGCTTTTTTTATATTTATAAAGCAAATTGAAATCTTTTTCATTCATAATTCATGTCTTGAAAAAAAAACAATGACGTGTAAATAGGTCTGTGGGGTTTTATGAATGGAAAGCGTCATTGGAAACAAAAACGAATAACAACAATGGCGCGAGAGTTTTTAACACAAAACCGAGGACATTTATAAAGCGATGCGATATCTGTATAATATATAATCTGTGTTCACAACTAAGTGCAATTATCAAAATACAAATTATTATCATAACTAATTATCTTTACCACCTTTCAACAAAAGTAAACTACATTATATGATATTAAATACCTTTCCTTTGTATTTCTTTCAGAATTAAAATATACTGATCTTCTAAAGATTTCAGAAACCAATTAAAAGCTTCTCCTGGTCCACATCTCAGTAATGTACTCAATAATTCCTCATTTCTTTCCAACTGAGATTTTCCTCCACAGATTCTTTCTTTGTCATCGAGTGAAATTACTTTATGCTGATATAAGAAATTAACGATATCTTTGGCTTCTAATTGATTTTGGAGGTATATGTAATTCACTCGTATACACTCTTCATCTTCTGGCTTCAGCCTTCCCCTGGACATGATTCCTGAAATGGAAGTAACATATTTTGACGGGCAGAGGCTATTCTAAATGTGTAATCAAGTGTTCAAACGTAGTTTCCCCCAATGTCTAGATAACACCGGTCAGGGACAGCATTAGGCCGGTTGCTCCTAATTGGGCCCCGCGCATGGCAGGGGCCCCGCAATTTACATTTATTTTAATAGTTATAGTTGTTATTGTAAAAAAAAATTAAAAGAGGGGCATCGCAAGCATCCGTTTAATTGGGCCCCGCCTATTTGTAAGGCCGGTCCTGACACCAGTTAACTAACACTTTTAGCGCAACGGGGTGTCTGTGTAAAGAGCGGTCGACTGCTATCAGAAAGTTTACTAGCTTGAATTGCGGTAAAATCGTGGTCATTTCTCCGGTCCGATCACGGTCCCTAGTACCACAAAGCCTCAAATTAGTACCCGACGTTGGATGAAGAAAGTAGAAGCGGCTGGGCATTGCACTTGGCATGCAGCCACATAGAATGGCAGTGGCAACATTAACAGATAAGGGGACGGATGGTCGTGTGGTAAAGTGCTCGATTGTTTACCTGAGGGCCCTGGTTCCTATCTTCGGTGAGGACCAATGGATATTTCAGCTCCCCCCCCCCCCGCTATATCTCCCGTGGTGCCTCCGTTGATCTTTTAATGGCCATCTTTAAAAATTTTTCAAAACTTAAACACATGAAACTTCAACTGATAAAAATTAATTTCCAATTTTCTTATTAATTTTATATCATTTTAAGATAGCCAGTACTTACTGTACTATTGACTACTTAAAGTAGTACTTTATATATATATTAAAGTGTTACTTTAACTCTATATCGCGACCAATATGGACATGCTAAATGTTACTTGTTTACAGAATTATTTTAAACTTCTTATCGCGTTCTGGCTTAATACTTGCTGTTCACATTGATTGCATAAATTAAACGACTATAAAAAGTACATAATTATAAATAATTCTAAATATCTTTATAAGAAATTCACACATACCTTTTTTTTTTTTACAATTTTTTTCGTTTAGAATTGAAGGGGACATGTACAAACTCGCGGAAATATTTTCTTCACAGATAATACAGGAAATTTCCAAATATATATTTATAGCACACTTTTGACTTCCGTATAAACTATCCCCTTCTTTTTTCTATATTATTTATTTACCCCTCGTAAAAAAATACATATACTAGCATCTATCTATCTATCTAAATAGATTACATGAGCATGATAAAAAATATGTAAACAAAAATAATACCTCGTTCATTGCAAAACTAATTAAATAAATAATTTACAAAGCTTAAAATGGAAAACATAATTTTCTTTGTTACACGTGTTGAATTAAATTCAATTACACTAATCATGTTACTTTTTCGAATTTTTTGTCTGAAGATAATTCCAACTATTGCTTTCCTTCCGCAAGCGAATAACTTTCTGACATGGATGGTGTATTCTGACATGGATGGTGTATTCTGACATGGATGGTGTGTTATGACATGGATGGTGTATTCTGACATGGATGGTGTATTCTGACATGGATGGTGTATTCTGACATGGATGGTGTATTCTGACATGGATGGTGTATTATGACATGGATGGTGTATTATGACATGGATGGTGTATTCTGACATGGATGGTGTATTATGACATGGATGGTGTATAATGACATGGATGGTGTATTCTGACATGGATGGTGTATTCTGACATGGATGGTGTATTCTGACATGGATGGTGTATTCTGACATGGATGGTGTATTCTGACATGGATGGTGTATTATGACATGGATGGTGAATAGCTTTTGATCGGATATCTTGACCATTCTATATTTTTGTTTTCAATCTATAAAGTATATTATCTAAATGCTGTGTTAAACAATGTAGGTATCAGCATCATTTGACAAACCGAAATAGCTAACTCACTAAGTTGGGGTGGAATGCACAGACAACCTATGGATAAATCTATCTCCATTATTGAAGTGTAGGCCTACAGGACATATAAAGACTGTAGTAGTGAGTCATATGTAAAATCTGTTTGTATATTTATATATATATTTTCACAGTTAAGGGATCAATTCAATTATGATAAAAAAAAAAACGACACGAACATTCACACAGAAAACTCAATCACTTGTTCAGATGAAATATAATTCCATTCAATTTGATTCAAACCACTCGTGACTACTCTTCAGTCTTCTCTCTCATTTTCAATATACTCTCAAAACTAACTCGTCCACTATCTACAGCTGTCTCTTCTCTCAAACTTCAATATACTCTCAAAACTAACTCGTCCACTATCTACAGCTGTCTCTTCTCTCAAACTTCAATATACTTTCAAAACTAACTCGTCCACTATCTACAGTTGGCTCTCTCAAACTTCAACATACTCTCAAAACTAACTCGAAGACTATCTACAGCCGTCTCTTCCCTAAAACTTCAATATACTCTCAAAACTAACTCGTCCGATTCGATTACTCTTCGCCACTGAATAAGGTAGGATGGAGTAGGGGGGGGGGCATTTTGACATCAAAGCCTGACTCAGTTTCTTCCTCGAGTTCAGCGGCACTTTGGCCGAAGGTGAAAACTCGAACATCGGTCCAGCTTCCAAGCACGTTGGTCACTTTGATCTGTGCTCCGCTGACCACGGCTGTTGTTGACCTTTTAGGGGTGGTGATAATGGGAACCTGATATGGGGATAGTTCTGGTATTTGAGGGACTGTGATCTTTATGCTCACATATTTTCGTTCGATATGAACGTAATGCCAGTTCCATTTTTCCAGTTGCAGGTGACCATAATAACTAGAAAATAAAGAGCCGCTGTCTATAATTTCCCATTTGGAGGAGGGAGGTTTATTACATAAGTGACAACTATTTATGTGCTACTTTATAAAGTTAGCACTTTCAAAAAGAATATTGATTTTCTTTTTTCAAATTATTTCTTGGCTTTACGGTTCTGGATTTTCCCTCTGCGCGTACCCCACTGATCTCTTCGCGAGTATGGGACAGATTGTAGGACAAAACCCCCAGCGGACAAAACCCCAAAAATATTAAGATTGAATATAAGTCAATATTATTTATACTTCTATATATACGAAGTTGACTATAGGCTAAGGGACAAGTTTGGCGATATATGAGATATCATGTCTGTCAACTCAGTTTATCATTAGGCATGTTTCTATGCTGTTTTACCCAAATAAAGGATTGGTTTTCGACCACCTGCTATAAAATGTGTGTCTGGCGCAAGATTTAAAAAGTAGAATAAAGATACGGTCAGTGTTGACCTTGGGCTAAAACCTTTAATTTAGTTTTTTTTTTACCCTGTAAGATGCCTGTTGATGTAAATTTAACAAGAGACTGACTTTTGACCACTGTTGCTCAACTGGCTAATGCAGCTTATTGGGATACTTCAAAAAATAAATTCCTTAAAAATACGTATTTTTAAAGATATTTTCATCCATGTATTTCATATTATATTTTTTAATACAAATCAGAGACAGGTCAAGTGGGGGTTTTGTCTTGTATTTTTATTTTTATTCATCATAAACACGGTAAGTAATCCATTTTTGTTTTACAAATATTGTAAATAATTCATCATTTTTTCTCCCCATTAAGTTTGAGTATCTACTAAAACGACTAACCCTTGTGTTTATGTTAAGATGTTTGAATTTAATACTTACAGCTCTCAAAATAATGAAAAAAATATTTCCCTAGCAGGATTTTCAAGCCTAAATCCAATAGAAAATGTGTTGAATAAGAAAGATGAGACTGAACCTGGGACAACCATTAGAAGAAAGAATGCATTATCAGCCAGAAAAGAAACAAAAAACTAGCTTCCACCCATGCCAGCCAGCATAGGTGCCAATTGAATATGGCTTGTAAAAAGAATTAGACAATAATTTGTTATGAGTCAATACTGATATTGTATTTAAGTTAAGATTAATTTAAATTTTTAACAAAGATTTAATTATCAACAATAATAGACAATGTTAAGAATATTTTTAAAAACCTGGATATTGAGTTATTTTTTGGTTAGACAATAAAAGATAAACAATGTTATTGATGAGTTAGTTATGAAAGTGAAGTTATTTACATGAATTTATTATAGTTAAGCTGAGATTGATTTTTTTATCCATATTAACTTACTATGAAGTGTATGTGTGTATACTGGACAGTAATTTTATAATTCTCTGAGTGATGTGATATTAAAAGAGAAAGTTTTATCACAAACTAACCTGAGACTAAGCAGCAAGGTGCTCATCAGAGTAATGCTGATTGGTTGATAACTTTAGATTTGAGAGCATATCCTCTGATAAAGAATTAAACAAAAATGTGAATATGGATACGAGGTTTCTACTGTTGATCTTAAAAGGGTAGCTAGAAAATTAATTCTGACAACCAAATTAGCAAATGATAAAAATTGACAAAGTGGACAAAGTGATATTCGACGGTGCATAGAAACAAGCAATTAAGCCTGTTCCATTCTGGTCACCAGACGTGTTAGCGCATTTTCGTGTTATGTATCAGTACGTATGTTAGCTTTCAGTAAATATTCGTAAATTTTGGAAATGTTTATAAATTCAATTGTGTAATGCATGTATCTATAAAAAATAGTAAAAAGACGTTTTTTTTTTATATTTGAAAAAAAAAATTATTTTCTCTTAAATCTAACTACAAGTGGTTTGTGGTCACTGAAATAGGACTCAAAATTGAAACATTCTAAATTTTAGTCATTTAATCGTCCGAAAACTCCGTCGATTGTTGTTTGATAAATTGGTGTTGCCAATCTTGTTTCACTTCCGTTCCATAACCCATTCATTTGGTGCGCCACCGCACGCTATAAAGTGTAGAATGGGGCTATGAATATGACATAATTATTAATATAGCTTATATAGTAAAAAAGGTAAAAAAAAACCTGATTCCCGGCCCTCAGAGGTTAGATCGCGAAATGGACTTTTGGTGCACACATGGCAGGCCAAGACCTACAAAAAAGTATATAATCATGGGTCTAGGACTTATGGTTGTTGAGATCTTGGGTGATGACGGACGGACAGACAGACAAAACCCGGACAATAGCGCATTCGACTTCTCGAAATGCGCTAAAAATATATTTTTGTGGGATGAAGAGATAACATTTTCTCCGGGCTCAGGGAAATAGGCTAAAACTTTGGATTTCCATCGCTGGTCATAACAATAATAGCTATGTAGACCAACTATTATGTGATTATTTAAATGGTTAAATGGTAATTATTCTTCATTAAATAATTTAGTATGATTAGTTATATAAACAATTCTCAATATCTTAACAGAAAAACCAGTCACAAAAACTAATCCTAAACATCAATCTTCTAGTAGCGAAATTCAGGTGATTAAAGCAATGCCATCAAGGACCATGACTCATCCACATAAAGTGTATAATGTGAGGCAAATATTTTCCAAGTACAGTGAACAAACGACACCAAGACCAGCACTATCCCAACCCAAAGAGTATAATTGTGTAGGAAGACTAAAGTTTTACCCAGATGAAATGTTGTACATGTATTTGGAACTTTCCACAAATCCTCAAGTCACATAATTGGTTTGGCCATCTCAAGTTATATGGAAAGTGGAATCGATTGATGAGAATGATATAACTCGAAAATTTTATTAGGAGAACATTCATTTTTTTTTAATAAACCTAAACAAGATTTCGCTTCTCATCCAGATGATTGGATTGCAGTTAGTCTTAATCAATTAGTCAGCTCACAGCTGATTGGCCAAGATGGATCCAAGGTTATTCTATGGTCGGTGTTAGTAGAACCAGCCGTAGAATATGTTCAGCAAAATATAAATGTCGAACCATTAAATCATGTCATCGTAAAAGTTAAACAAATAAGTAAAGTATGTCAAAGTAATACAGTTCAACTTACTGAGCTAAGGGAGATAGTCGAACGCAACAATGTATATTGGGATATTACGTTGAAGAACAAAATACTAAACAACACCGCCCGTATTTCATCTATAGAGACATTTATGCAGACAGTAAACAACAATAACTCTACTCATTGAGAATTATGCATTTTAAAATGTGAGATATAGAATTAGAAATGTATGTTTCGATACTTTAGAATACTTCATACTCTTTTCACGCTAGAATAAACGGCAATTGTAGAGTCAATAAAACATAACTTTTCCACATTATTTGTAAAAGCAATATGTATTTTTAATTTTTGTTCTAATTTCGTTTAGTAGTTTCTTTTAATATTACAAGTAACTTTTTCTAACCGTTTTCTTAACTCAAAACTTGTGTTTATTTATGTATTTATTAATTTCTTTAGCTAATTATTTCTTTGGGAAATCGATTTTTGTGGAACTGTCAGGTGTTATATTTTCTAGAAATTTTAGACTTGATTACAATGTATGATTAAATAATTAACTTTGCTATTAATTTAATCATTTTTTTAAAAAAGTATGAGTCATAACTAATCAAGGGATATAGCCGTCTTAAAGTGTAACAAACTGCACTGATATACAGGCTACTTCCCTTGCGTTTGTTTTACTACATATTTCACATCGAGATCTAAGATAGCACGTAATTACCGCGAGCTGGTAGGTCAAACCAGCCGTACACTCGCCTGCAATGCAGAATTTATACAGGCCTATATATGTTTGTTTGTTGTTGTTTTTTATTTTAGAAAAAAACAGTTATTTTTAAAAACTCTGTTTTTTTTCGTTTCTTGTTTGTAATCTATTTATATTAATAAATGAGAAACTAATTGTTGATTATAGCAGAGCAAGTTCTAGAATATTTTTATCTAGATTAACTGAATTAGCCTCACTGCAAGAGTTAAACGCAGATGTCATAGGCGGTAAAAATGGACTTTAAAATAATGTTGTCCAATTAACTGTTGTACATAGGACCGGCAACGTAGCACTACAGCTATTAAGGTACTCTAGTATATAAAACTTGATTTGAAAACTGGGAAAAATTATCATCGAAGTGGAACAGTCGAACAACTTTAGTCTGCAATCTTGCCAAATGTTTGCATTTGATATTTGAAAAGCGTTAAACGACATTCACAAGTATTAAGATAACTATAAAAAGAACAATGAGTTTTTTCAATATTGCAGATGAACGCTACAACGCAAAAAGTCTTGGGCGGATCTAGACAACTTTGACCGGGGGGGGGGCGCAAAACTGAAATTATAGTCCGCCCGCCACTTCATTTTTTTAATGCAATTTTATAATTAAACTTGTTCACCACAAATGCATTGCTTCAGAATTATTTTTTTTTACCTTTTATTCATTTTTGTTTAACCTTTACAAATGTACCTATATATTCAAAAAAGATAATGTTTGACAAAAAAATGTTTTATCTGTAAAGTAAACTTACAATCAAATAATAATTTTGGAGGGTTTAATGGAAAATAATAGAAATTTTCTTAAATGTTTATTCAAATCTAAAATAATTGAACAATTTTAAAAAGTAATTTTTTAACAGTTTTACAAAACGCCAGACGATGTGGTCCTAATTTACCAAACTTATCTAATATCTCATCTGATGGAATACCTATATCCCGATGAATATTCATCAGAGATAATCTATTAAGTCGGTCAGCAACGATTGTGGATCTCAGATATATATTTAACCTTTCTTAAGGATGAAGAACATCTTTCACTTCAAGCAGTTGATGATGGTCTAACTGCGGATATCAACAAAACAATCCTAATGCACACAAAAACTACAAAACGCCCCTTGTTTAAAATCCGAATAAGATAACCAAGGAAATGGTTGTAACCAGTGGATATTGTAAAATCGTTTTCTTTTACCTTCCAACACAGATGGAAATTTAAAATTCTCGTTAGGTTTCCATGGATTTTTCAAAAGATCATATTGTAAATGATTTGGAAGGCTCGGAATGTCTGAAGTTGCATATTGACCGATATCTAGAGGTTTTATTTCATCTAAAACCGGGGTCTTGTCATTGTTTAATATCAATGAAAGGTTCTCTTTTACGACATCACATTCTACAATTGCGAAAAAGCTGTTGAAAGTTAAGAATTAATTTCATAATTAAAAAATTATTGACATTCTATTTCATATGCATTTAATGATACTACCAACAACGGCAATCACTGTATCTGTTTCGGTTTCTTTGCCGGAGCCGATTGATTAAAGTTTAAAATACTACTTTTTTTTTTTTTAAAAAAACATCTATTTAATTTTAAAGCGAAATAAAAAATAATATAATTTTATAGAATAAAAAATTATATATGAAACACGCCAAAATCATGAATTAGGCTATTTAAAATGTGAACTGCGAACAAACAGAAACTATAAATAAGCAAAAACTGTGATATAATTTATTTTTACTTTTTGTCATATCCGTCCAACTGCAATGTTAAAAGCGTACAAAGTTTTGTCATTATTGTTCATCCATAGACAAAGTATTTTTTTTGGCAATAAATACTGTTTTAACACGCTCTTTCTTATTTTGTGCTTTAAAATACAATTTTAATCTAAAATATTAAATAGGTGTATTCCTAAAAATAAAATTGTGCCAAACTTGTAGATAAAAAGCGTTATTTTTCATTGTTAAAAATTGGTCTTAGAACAAAAAAATATTTCGATAATTTAATGA
This sequence comes from Bulinus truncatus, assembly GCA_021962125.1. Taxonomy (NCBI): domain Eukaryota; kingdom Metazoa; phylum Mollusca; class Gastropoda; family Planorbidae; genus Bulinus; species Bulinus truncatus. The sequence continues at coordinate 15,377,815 of JAGDYQ010000004.1, read as the reverse complement.
TGTCTTACCTAAACTTGCGGTAACGGAGGGGGGGAGCATGCCCCCCGGCCCCTTCCCCTAAATCCGCCCCTGAAAAAATTAGTTATTGTATAATTTTTTTTCAATGTGATCATTTGCAAATAATTTTTTATAGCATATTTTAACACATAGAACAACTTTACTTTTTTAGTATTAACTATTGTACATAAAAATAGTAAATAACATTTTTTGAACTTAATAGAATCACATGTGTTTTCGAAAATTGCTGTCTACATCATATTGCAGTTTGATAAAATAACATATATACCGCAGACATCAGATCGCATGTCAGGTCATATCTCTGTATCCTTTGCTATTTCAGCCCGACCATCGACATGCCATTAAAGTTACAGGTAACTTAATATAATGATGCTAGAACCAGCTTTCTACATCATTCCTGTAGGGCTAAAAATCAAATATTTAGCAAGCCAACAGTTACTTTCTTTAGATAATAATTTCACATCGTACAAAGACTACACACCATTATGAATAACTGATTTTCAGATAATACAAAGGCTTTTCGAACTTTTCATACTATAGCGTAACACTTATATCACTGTTTTTGTAGAGGGATCTTTAATTATCTTTTATTCTTGTTAACCTTAAGATTAAAATATGTCACTGTGGTACAGAAGACTAAATCCATTTGTCACAAAATAAACTTAGTTTTCACCACATTTGAGTAAAAGTGCAGGTTTTATAATGTCATTATATTTTCAAAGTTAAAGCTAAAATTAAAATGTAAGCAAACTATAGCGATTTTCATTGCCAATCTAAAGAATATAATGGGCAGTTAGAATCGGGTGTCACAACCCAATTGGAAAAACTCGTGGTCTAGGGGTACATTGGCGAGAGATTTACCCAGGTCCCCATAGGTTGGACATACATATTTATATATATATATATATATATATATATATATATATATATATATATATATATAACATATACAAATCAATAACTCTTGATAAATAATCAAACAAATAACTTTAATACCACTTATAAATAACTATACAGAAAATATTATATTTATGTGACAATTTCCATCACCCACCCAGTTAAATTAATATAACATAGAAACTGGCATATGACCCCAATAGTATTAACATTCAATAAGTAGACTATATTATAACATGGCAGTTTTTACATTATGCTGTCAAGTAATCTCTCTAAGCTCCTCCAGAACAAATCTATGCGTTGTACGTCACTTGCAGCTGTTCACTAACAGAGCACCACAAGTTTAGTCTTATAACATGCGCACCAAGATATGCACACATCCTTTCAAATATACACCGTTCACCTACTCTGTATGCTATCTTGACATCGGCCCTCTAGATTTGGGTTCTGGGCCCCTAAGAAAATGCCTGAAGAGGCGCATCGCCGCCATGCCTTAAGTCACACTAAATCGATTGATGTCGAAAAACATGTTTAAAATATGTTTTTAACCAAACTAATCAATTTAACACACACAAACATAAACATTTAAAACACAGCTTTAATCCACGCCTTACACAGTGTATTCTTCTTCACCATCAAATATCTCGATACAATGTTAATCAAAACAAAATTTGGATATCCTAGAATTTAGTTCAACTCTGCACTCATTTTTTTCTTCATATGCATTGTGAGAGTAATTCAAATTTACAATAAATATCAAATATATATTTCTTTGTTAGCTAGCTTTTGATCAATAAGACAACTCTTCGTTTTTTATAAAACGTGACACTTAATTGAAAGATCATTCAAATACATATTTTTAATCGTATTTTGTTTATAAGGTTTAAAAGACCTTTGTTTTTTTTTTTTAAATATATATTTTTAGATTTTCAATATGAAGTGAATTTTTTTTTAGATCTAAGTAAGATGTACAAGCGTTTCCTCCTTGTCAGTCGCATTGTACCTTCTATTCTCTCTTAAGAGTGGCCGCCAAACTGAATCTATTAATTGACATAAATAAAATAATAAAAAAAGTTTTTATTGTACTGTCACCACTTACCGCAAGTGGTCGAAATTTGTGTAGCCCTGATTGAAGCACAGTAGCTGTATTCAATGTTTTGTATGTAAGATATTGATAGTGTAAATGACTGTTATATCTGATTGAATGTATGATGTTGATATTGTATTTCACTGTGATAGTTAAACTCAACGTATGATTTTGATATTGTATTTCATTGTCAACTGTTGTTGATTCCCATAACGATATAGTGTTTGTCAACAGTGTGCAGAGACCAACACTGCGTCAATATTTCTATACCGTTAACTGAACCTAGGTGTGAATGTTGAACCTTATAGTATAACCATTTAGAGCTTTTTCTATATACGTATGAATATATATATATATATATATATATATATATATATATGGGGGGGGGAGGGAGAGAGCGATGCACACTAATGGACTGTCTATGGTCCCCACTGTCCAACAAGTATATGACCATTGCAGTACATGTTCCTAATAGTTCTTGTGATGTAGGGGGTCCTTACAGGTACGCCTGCCTAGGTTCTCTGTCAATGATTCTACTATGACCCCCAAAAATTAAACTTACCTACAGCAATCTTACTAAATGTAATATTACACAATAGCAAACATTGATATACGTCATTCAATCTTAACATATTAACAAATATTGTTGAAGCTAAAAATTTAGCAAAAGGTGATACTTTTAGTTTGTCCTTTTAGATGCACCCTTGAAGTGACGTCAAAAAAGAGCCCACCCTGCCAATGAGGACGAGCTTGATCATAACTAGCCCTAAATAGAAATAATAACAGGCAGTTAGCGGTTTCACTGCACCAATGAAAATGACACACAGTTCACTAATCGCCTACATCAACGGAATGTGTTTTAGAAGGCTACTATAGAACATAGGTTGTACATGGTAATTGGTTGTAATGTATTCATCGTTGGCCAACGTAAACAAAATAAATAAAATCATAACATTGTGTTTGAACTCATTTAGATGGTCTCACTGTAGAGCAATTTGATGTTGTATAATTAAATTCATTGAATTATTAATAAATCAACAATTGTTGTTGTTGTTGTTTTCCAAGAAAAGTATTGAACATAAATACTGAAATATTACTGAACACGTTGAGTTGGTGCTCAATCTTTTTATATGTGGGCTTTGTTGCATTATATAAAAAAACTCAACTGATAAAAGGAATTATACTTTTTATACTCAAATTCAAATACATTGATTAATTTTTGGAAAATCACTTTGCCTTATTGTATTCGTAACATACTTTATAATAAATAAATATTAATATATTATTTACAATTTCTGAATTCAAAATGACCTTACATGTTTTTTTCATGCAGATTAACATATTGATAAATTGACCCTGATTAATAGCGTTTAAATATAACCATTAAACATGTGTTGTTAATAATGAAATAGGGAGATGGAACTTATATTTAGATGGTACTTATATTTAGATGGTACTTATATTTAGATGGAACTTATATTTAGATGGTACTTATATTTAGATGGTACTTATATTTAGACGATTCAACACCCACTTAGACAAAAGATTTATTATCACAACCTTTCCTTAAAGAAATAAAAAGGGGAAAAGATAAAAAGTCCACAAGTTAATGTGACCTACATAATCGAAGCTCATTTGAAGATAAGGTATAGTTAACTGAAAATATACACTATAAAGTTTAGCTTTTCATTTTTCTCTAATCGTAACATGCAGATCGTAATAAAAATACAATATATTTTAGAACCACATTTTGTGAGCTCAAAATGGGCGTCTCCTAAATTCAGCGGTAATTAATATATACAAAAGAACAAACCGAAATCTGCATGTTTTACAATCGAGAAATAATGATTTACATGTAGATACAAGCATGGTACAGATTCATTGAATACAATATAGATACTCAGATACATTAGAATTCTACCAAAACAGTGAAATTACATAATCAAATTAAAAACTGGAATGTTAATAATTATTACAATGGATATGATAATAAAAATACAAGGGTCATTTTCCATGGGTCTTGCAGTAAAGTAAGTGTAAGCAATCAAAAAGATCACAATGGACAAGTTACACATACAAAAAAGGACATAAGGGAAGACACTGAATTACATTATGTCATGTTGGTGTGCAATCATTAAACCTTTTGAATATGGTATTATGTAGAATAAATGTGATAAACAACGTTCCTCAAATTAAGTAATAATGGAAAGTTCAGAAAGTTCGTTAATGACCTAAAGAACTAATAGATATTATTTCGTGTAAGTAGGTATATTTCAGTAAAGCTGATGTAGGCCCTCATTGCTTTTGTTGCGACAGGTCCGTGCTATGTAACTGGGCTTCTGATTATTGGCCCAATTTTTTTTTTTATTTCACTTTCTGTTAGATATTGAGGTGTGATTCCCAAGTTGTTAGATATTGAGGTGTGCTTCCCAAGTTGTTAGATATTCAGGTGTACTTCCCAAGTTGTTAGATATTGAGGTGTGATTCCCAAACTGTTAGATATTGAGGTGTGCTTCCCAAGTTGTTAGATATTGAGGTGTGATTCCCAAGTTGTTAGATATTCAGGTGTGCTTCCCAAGTTGTTAGATATTGAGGTGTGCTTCCAAGTTGTTAAATATTGAGGTGTGATTCCCAAGTTGTTAGATATTGAGGTGTTCTTCCTAAGGTGTTAAATATTGAGGTGTGCTTCCCAAGGTGTTAAATATTGAGGTGTGCTTCCCAAGTTGTTAGATATTGAGGTGTGCTTCCCAAGTTGTTAGATATTGAGGTGTGCTTCCCAAGTTGTTAAATATTGAGGTGTGCTTCCCAAGTTGTTAGATATTGAGGTGTGATTCCCAAGTTGTTAGATATTGAGGTGTGCTTCCCAAGGTGTTAAATATTGAGGTGTGCTTCCCAAGGTGTTAAATATTGAGGTGTGCTTCCCAAGTTGTTAGATATTGAGGTGTGCTTCCCAAGTTGTTAGATATTGAGGTGTGCTTCCCAAGTTGTTAGATATTGAGGTGTGCTTCCCAAGTTGTTAGATATTGAGGTGTGCTTCCCAAGTTGTTAGATATTGAGGTGTGCTTCCCAAGTTGTTAGATATTGAGGTGTGCTTCCCAAGTTGTTAGATATTGAGGTGTGCTTCCCAAGTTGATAGATGTTGAGGTGTCCTTCCCAAGTGAAGGCACAAGACATTTTCTGAAGTTTTTTGTTGTATCATCGAAACCTTCGGTCGGCACATTTTTTGTTTTCAAAAGAGTTCAGTTGACCGGTTCAGTCGCATAGTGCCAGCAGTCTCGCAATATCAGCCAGTGCATGTTTGTTAAATATCATTTACTCTCATGAATGTATTTAATCGAAACGTTTTTTAGTTCATAATAACAAAGTTCAACGTCAGGCCCGATGTGATTTCCTTTACTGTTTGTGAATGAGTGGTAAGCCTATATGCAAGCAAAACTGCTAAAAATATATCAAATCTTTCTGCTACCCATAAAATATTCTTACAGACCCCCCCCCCTCCCCTTTAAAGAGCGCTTGCCTAAGGACATCATTATAAATAGAATAATGAAATATACAAGGTTCATTTTGTGATGAGGTAAGATGAAGTAAAAAGTAATAATGCTAAATTATAATAATATATATAACAGCGATTTGGGTTTTTATTAACGCAGTGGCTTAGAATACGACCGGGCGTGCTACGTATTTTTTTTTTCGAGACACGACCAGCAAACTTTGATGACGTCGGTAAACAGAATGAATGAGAACTCGTATTTACTGCAGACGTTGAAGACGTCATTTGCTGTTAATAATCGGATATATTTTTATATTTGGCATTAATTTTTTTCAGGTCTGTCCAAGCCTAATAAAGTCATTTGCTGTTAATAATCGGAGATAATTGTATAATATTTTTTTTTAAATAAATACGGCTTTGAATTATATATTTTAGTTGTCAGGATATATGTCTAAGACTAAGAGTAAAGATGTGCACATGCACGGCAGTTATTCTTTATTACTTTTTTTCGGGTCTGCCCAAGCCTAATAAAGTCGGACGAATAAAACAAAAAATTATGCGCTAAATTTGTATCTATCGTACCCCCCCCCTCCAGAAAGCTAACACTCGTTGATTCGTCTCCGTCAGTATTTTGTTCAATTCTCGGATATAAATGCTTCCCGATTCTTCTATTTTCGTTTTTAAATCTTATTATAGAGAACATAGTAATCAGATAGATTACATACTGGTCGAAAAACGATACAAATCATGCATTAAAACATCTAAAACTAGAAGTTTCCCAGGAGCAGATATAGGTAGTGATCACAATCTTGTGCTGATGACTTTCCATCTGCACTTAAAAAAGATAACACAAAAAGGCAATTCTCGATTACGCTTTGATCTTGACAAACTAAATGACCCGGAAATCGCAAAGATGTTCAGAACAACCATTAGAGAAAAACTTGCTCCACTAAACGGTCTATATGGCTTATAGACAGGCATAGACGCAGTCACTGATACCTTCAACTCCAAAGTAATTGAAACAGCAAAAGAAATACTTGGTAACAAGCAAACAATGAAAAAACCATGGGTTACTAATAACATTCTTAGGCTATGTGATGAAAGAAGGAAACTTAAGAGCGCGAAAAATACGATAGAAGGAGCACTCAAATACAAAGCAATCAACAAGAAGATAAGAAAAGACATGAAGGAAGCAAAAGAGGAATGGATAGAACAGCAATGCTCAAACATCGATGACAATTTACAAGAGAACAACTAAAAAAGGCGTGTAAAATTGTCAAGGATTTAACATCCAACAAACAAAGTCGTGTCTCAACCGTACAATATAAATCCGTCAAATGTATCACAGATAAACAAGAAATTCTCACAAGATGGACCGAATACTGCTCTGAACTATACAATAAAGACGCAAAAGGTGACATTTCAGTGCTCAACTGCCCAATGTCAACCAACACAGATAAACAATCTATCCTCCGCGCAGAGGTGGAGTTCGCTGTACAAAAATTGAAAAAGGGGAAATCAGCGGGAGCAGACAACATTCCAGGTGAACTGATCCAAGCAGGAGGCGACCCTGTTATAGACATACTAACCAACATATGCAACAAAATATGGCAAACAGGAGAATGGCCAACTCCCTGGACTCAATCACTAGTTATTACGCTCCCAAAGAAAGGTAATCTACAGTTGTGTAAAAACTACCGTACAATAAGCTTGATTAGCCATCCAAACAAAGTCATGCTCATGATTATATTAAATAGACTGAAACCACAGGCAGAGCTAATCATCTCAGAAGAGCAAGCTGGCTTCAGAGCAGGAAGAAGCACAACGGAACAAATCTTTAACCTGCGAATACTCTGTGAAAAATATCTGCAACATCAAAGCGATCTCTATCACGTCTTCATCGACTTTAAAAAAGCGTTCGACAGAGTGTGGCATGCAGCACTGTGGGTAACCATGCACAAATTCAACATTAATGCAAACCTTATTGAAGGTATCAAAAAATTGTACAACAAAGCAACTAGCGCGGTAATCTTAATAGTAAACTGGGATATTGTTTTAAAACTACTGTTGGTGTCAGAAAAGGATGTCTACTTTCCCCCATTCTCTTCAACCTCTTCCTTGAAAGGATTATGACGGATGTGCTAGAAGACCACACCGGAACTGTCAGTATCGGAGGGAGAACCATAACCAACTTGCGCTTCGCCGACGACATAGACGGCATAGCTGGCAGCGAGGACGAACTGCAAGAACTCACTGCAAAACTAAATAAAACAGCAATGCCGAAAAAACTAAAGTCATGACAAATAGAGCTTTCAAAAACGACACTCGGATAAATAGGCAAAAACTTGAAGTTGTCTCCTCCTTTAAATACCTTGAGGCCATAATATCCGACGAAGGATCAAAGCCAGAAATTCTTGCCAGATTGGCCCAGACAACAGCAGCTCTGAGCAAACTTAAACACATTTGGCAAGGCAACAAACTCTCTCTGAGATTCAAAACTCGACTAATGCGCTCTCTGGTGACATCGGTCTTCCTGTATGGGTGGTTTTCAGTCAACAATGGTGCCCCAACGACCCCCCCCCCCGCACGGGTTAAGGGATAAAGAAGAAAGAAGAAGAAGAATCTTATTATTATTTAGTAAATTTGAAATATGTAGGCTACTCTGAATTTTTTAAAGTGTGACGCAAAAATGATGGTAAGGAAAAGTTAAGTAATATTTAGGACTATTTGCAGGAAGATAGGCTATTGTAAAGCCATTGCCGAACCTAGGATTTGGGGGCCTGCATTTTGACATTCGATACCATGAGATGAGATTATGTACTTAATATTTAATGTAAAAAATAATTTTGGGGGCTCCTCTCAAGCTGGAGCCCGGCGGGACTTTCGATTTTGGACCCCCCTCCCTTAAAATTGTTACGCCTCTATGTTCGGCTTTGATACATATTTTCAAAATATTTTTTTTAAGTTATGAAATAGTTAAAAAACCTAATTAGTTGTTGTTTCTTTTTCTTACAACATCCTAAAGGATACATTATTTCAATTCAAAAAACAAAATGTCAAAGATATCTAATTAGGTACTTTTCATTAAAACAACTAAAAGGATACATTCTGAAAAAAAAAAAGACAATAAAAAAAGTCATGTATCTGAGATGAATAGAGCCCGGATATAGTCAGCATAAAAGTGAGTAATGTCCTAACGGCTTAACCGTTGTGTTACAATTTTAATGTATAAGTAGAAAAAATTGCTCGCTCCCGCGAAAAGAAAATCACTTTAAATCATAAGAGTTCATTCTGTTTACTGACGTCATCAAAGTTTGCTGGTCGTGTCTCGAAAAAAAATACGTAACACGCCTGGTCGTATTCAAAGCCACTGCGTTTTATTAAATTGAAAGTAAAGTATTCCAGTTTAAAATACAATCATGAAAAATCGGATCACTGCACGAATCCAAAAAAATACTAGCGTCCGCCAAGCCTAAGGGGATGTAACTCTATGCAAAACTTTCCAGGGTACAGCTAGTGATACATAATGTCTTAATAAGTTGGCCTTCTTTCCACTCAAATTTTTTAATGAATCGGAAGTTTTTTTTCCACCCTAAATGAAACCAGCAATAAAAAGACAAAATCAAAGTTGGAAATGTTGCATTAAAAATTATTGTACAATGTTAAAAACGTGTACACTCTTTCATAAACTGAGCTTCTCATTTTTCTGCTGATTTATTCCAGATTCTGCCCTCAAAAACACGACTGGTGACTAACCTAGAGCGCTACCATCATCTTCCGAGATGGTCGGATGCCTACTACTACTACTATTTCACAGAAAAATGCAAAAGAACATATTGAACATATTCCTAACGGGTGTGCCACTGTTACTAGAGATCTTGGCCTAAGCTCGTAACCTCACCGTGGTGGACCGGTGAAACGGCTCCTAAAGCTGGCTAATAAAGAGCATGTCCGTTGTAGACCACGGAATAATTTAGCTCGGAGGTTCGAGAGACCCATATACCACGTCAAATGGGAGCATGTAACCAAAGATGAGCATGTAGTCCTGCGATGATACACCCAAAACCACTACACAGAATTCACGTAAAAGTGAAGATCCGACGGAATTAGCAAGCCCTTATATCTCAGTTTTGTATTGGCACTGCGCGGTCGGTTAGTATCTAGCGAGTTTCCGCGACACGAATAATCACCGGTGCCTCCGCTGTGTGGAGGCCGAGTATATGGTGAACCATGTTTTGTTTGACTTTCCAGGAGTTCAGACATGACCCACTGGGAGGGATGACACAAGGGTCTGTAAGTGTCGTGGTGAGCTTCCAAAAGAGAGGAATGACAGGGTTCTAGAGAAAGGTAAATAAATAAAGAAGTTATATATATGGGAGAAAATATGGAAGGGATTTTTATAGTACATGTATAATACATATAATATAATTGTATCGACTTTTTATATGTACAATTACGTAGAATAAAAATAAGAAAAACACTGTGTTTTTTTTAAATATTGTAAACAAAAAACAAGATGGCTGCCGTTTCAAGGCAAAGTTTAGTATATATTTTTTTTGCATATTTAACCATAAAGTTTTGATGGGTATGTTTGTATGTAATATCATTACAATTACTCAGTTAAAAAACACCATTCAAATACATCTCTTTGATTAAATAGTTCGAGGCCTTAAGTAACCTTTTTATCATATTCTGAATAATACAAGTGTTGTTCATTCCATATCCTATCTTCAGTTGTAATTTTTCTTTTCTTTTAAATGTTATAACGACATTGTGTTATTGTGGCGTGTACAATTTGACCTCACCCAGTTCATCACCGGGTCAAGGTTGCAGCCGCCATATTGATTCGTTTCACTGACGTTCTTCCCCCCCCCCCCTCCAAAACGTTTCGGTGACAGACATCGTCGTTTTCACCCCCCCCCCCCCCCATAAACGTTGCACCAACGTATTCGCCACAACCTTATAAAAGGCGCTCTAAGAAGATGCTCTGAGTTAGTAAAGGTGCTGACAGTTATACGTTAGAGTAGTGTAGATAGTTCTAAGATTCTAAGAGTTAGTTGTAAACTTGTAGTGACATTTGTTTAAGTAGACATCATTAGACAAAGGACTTATATTGTATATACATATATATTCACCTATGTTTAGAAGCAATTAAAGTTAGATCTGTTGTGTTCACATACCAAGCCTTGGCGTTGATATATTTATTAGTTAGAAAAGTTAACGTTACATATTTGAAAGTAATAACGTAACATTGGGCGAGCCTGCCCTCAATATATAAACTCTGACGTAACAGTTATATAGCAACAAATAGATCTGTGTCCTTTTTCCTTAAAGTTTTGTTCTTTTTCAGTTTTTGTGTTTTATCCAAGATTCTCTAAAATTCCTCACGATAAATTTTTCTTTCTTCAGTCATGAGATTGTAATTTATGTTCAAGTTTTGCTGCTTTATTCATCTACCAACTTCTCGTTTTTCCTTCTTTGGCGTTTCTCTAATTCTGAAACTCTTTGATGTAATGTGATTTCTTCGATAATAGCCTTTCTGACTGAATGAACGTGCAATATCACAACTTTAAGAACTCCAGATTCCTTATCTTTCTTAACTAGCTCGTCATATAATTTATTCGCTCTCGGCAATAATTCTTCTAGATAGGATGTATCATTGTAATTGTTAAATTTCTTTAGACCTTGAAAGAAAAGTTGTGCAATTGTATTACATTCAGTCATAGCTTCCTCTATAATAGGCTCTTTTTTGGAATCTAGAATAAAAGCATTTCGCTCGGATCTTGCAATTTCAAATTGTTTTTTTGTGTAACGACAGTTTTCTAGCATCAATGCATCCACCATCTCAATTAAGTCATTTAACTGTTTGCTTTTCTTTGCTTCGTCAGCGGTTTTATTGTCAATCAGTATTGTTCTGTGATTACACTCTTGAACTATTTCAGCTAAAACACCTTTTCGCGCATTGAGCCATAGTTGAAAATCACCATTTCCTTCTTTTTCGAACTGATCTCCACGAGTCATAACTAAAATACAATATCTCTTGACAAAGTCTTTACCAAACATTTTCTTAAGATACTTAATACTATCATCTTTGGTAAATCTTCCATCAAATTTAACAACCAATAGAAAAGCATGATATCCTTGCGGATTGATGGCTATAGCATCGGCAAGTTTATCTGCGAGTAACTCGTATCTGCTATCATAGGACCAATCAGTGTTGCCATAACCCGGTACGTCAACTACCTTGATCTTTCTACCTTGGTACTCGGTCACTTCAGAAGCCACTTCTTGTGTAACAGATGAAATTGACGGACAACTGGTAAAGGAATTGCACCGGAGTATAGTATTCCCAAGAGCACTTTTGCCGTTGCCTGTTTTTCCTATCATTAGGAGATCAATATCTGGACCTGATTTTTCATGCACTGACCTGGATAATTCGATAGTAAAAAAAAAAATAAGAATTACATCACGTTAAAAAGGAAAAGTATTTAACACTGTTGTAGAGATTTTTTTAATCTTAAATTTGTGTCTGTCTTTCCTATTGTCAACAATTCTTATAGATAGACAATTGAGAACTCCGCTGCTAAACTGAAAGTGCAAAGAAATATATAATTAAGTTTCAATCTAGAGAGGTCATAGAGCCATTAAATATTTAAGTCCTTTCAATGAGCCTCAATCGAGCCATTTAAATAATTTCTGGATTACGCGTTTTTGTTGCAAAATATTACTTCTCAGCAGGAAGAGGCAAGATTATATATGTAATCGCACGAGATTAAATATCATGAAAAATAAATTGTCAAACTATCAATTAGTCATTAAACTATAATTAAAATCACGCACTGAATAGCTTGTTAAAATTTTTTTTTCTCTAAAATGATCAAAAGTGATTGTATGTCCGTAGGTCTTTAGATAATAGGGCAATAAATACTTAGGAAGTGGTCCTGGTACCAGAACGTACCCAGTTCCAGTTTTAGTCAGTCAGGGAAAAGCTAGCACATAAAAGGACCTAATTATTTTGCCAGGTTGGTGGTTTGGCGGTTTCCGATAATTTTAGGCTGGATACAGGTTGCTTTTAATTCTTGATTAATTAGTTAAGGTAAAATTTAACCATTATATAAAAAATGTGTTGAATATTGTTTAAATTTCACATATAATATTAGTTAATTAATGTATCATATTTGTTCAATGTATAAACGCACAATGGATCGTTTAGGAATGCTCATTGCGTCATCCTATGTAGGATTTATAAGGTATATTTACTAGGAAAACCAACCTTAAAAAGATGTTAAAACTAATGTATCTGTGTGTTTATGAAATGGATTTATCTCCAAAAGGAAACGAACATTGCATACTTTCAACAAGGTGGTCGGGCTAATCACCAAAGAATCTGACTAAATTATACTTAAAATTTAGCACGGAGTGTCGGTTACGGTTAGTTCCCGAAACAATCATTACATTACTAGCGAAGATCAATGAAGGAAACATAACATACTTTGAAGTATTGGATTCTCTTTTAGCGCCATGTTGAGAACTGTACTGAACATCACTATGTAAAGAAAATGAAAGCAAAAAAAAATATTAAGGAAAAAACTTGAATGACAATTTTGTTTAATAGAGTATACACATCTTATTTAATTATCCAAATTGGAAGTGAAGTTGTTTCTAAGCGAAATATGTTTCAGTATTTTTCCAATGTTTTTCTAGCCTAGATGGGCGCTATTAAACTATTTCTAGCCTGTTACAGGATAATGGTAGTCCTAAACAACTTTTAAAAGTTTGACAATAAAATAAAAACTCTTCTATCCAAAAAAAAATGGGTCACTTCAACCCGTCAAAGAATATAATAAGCCATTATAAAGCCTGACTTTAAAATCTTATGACCCGCGGAAATTACTATCATCATGTGAAATGTAAAATACTAACTGCACCTTTCTATGTATATTTAGTTATAGAAAAATCATTTAATTAGTTCGAATAATGAATCACATAAAAACAATAGGGAAATCTAATAAATGATGGACTCGTACTCATATACATTACATTTTCTAAAAAGAATTTATTATATAAATTTATTTTTATACAAAAACTTCCTTATAACATGTAAATAATTATTTAAAACAAAAATCTAATAACATAATAGCGATTTTGGGTTCTGCGTTAAATCGAAAGCGGAAAACAATAATTCAAAATGGCGACTTCCAAGCGTCTCGATTCGATATATTTTTTTTTAAATCTACAGTTTGAATTAGTTTTGTGGTTTTTATTATGAAATGTTAAAGTCCCAAGTATTAAAAGGGAATAATTAATATATAATATCATTCAAATTATTGTAGTTTTTATTACAACAGATAGCATTTTAACATCGTCAAACGTAAACAACAGAAATAAACGGAAGTGAAAAAATAATCGAGTGATTTTCTTTTAATAGTACATTGAAATTGTCGTTCGTGTGACGTGGTGGCTGAATGATTAAGTTGTTTGGAATAATCTATTTTTAATGCTGACTATCCAGGTTCGAATCCTTTTATGGACATTTTTTTCATTGTTTTTTTTCCAGAATGTATCCTTTTAGTTGTTTTAATGAAAAGTAACTCTTTGAAATTTTTTTTTTAAATAATTTATCTTTTAGGATGTTGTCAGAAAAAGAAACAACAATTAATTAGATTTTTAGTTATTTCATAACTTAAAAAAAAATTGAAAATATGTGTACCTATGGTGGGGGAGGGGGGTATAAAATCGAAAGTCCCGCCGGGCCCAGCTTAAGGGGAGCCCCCAAAATTATTTTTACATTAAATATTACGTACATAATCTCATGTCTTGGTATCAAATGTCAAAATGCAGGCCATGCTCCCGGGCCCACATATCCCTATGATTGGCACTGGCTTTACAATATTCTATCTTAATGCAAAAGCTTTGCAGGGTACCCCAGGCCCCAGCTTGAGGGGAGCCGACCAAAATTATTTTTGACATTAAATATTAAGTACATAATCTCATGTTGTGGTATCGAATGTCAGAATGCAGGGGCCCAAAAAAAGGCCAAGCCCCCGGGCCTCCAAAGCCCTAGGTTCGGAACTGGATGAACTATAGTCTATCTCTATGCAAAGGCTTTGCTGGGTACAATATGATTGTGTGACGTGGTGGCTGAATGGCTAAGCAACTAGGGGTTTTCTTTTTATTCTGACTATCCAGGTTCGATACCTCTCTTTGACATTTTTTTTTTATTTATTGTTTTTTTCTTTTTAGAATTTATCCTTTTGGTTGTTTTAAAAAGTAACTTATTAGATCTCTTTGACATTTTTTTATTGAAATTATTTATCCTTTAGAATGTTGTAAGAAAAAGAAACAACAACTAATTAGGTATTTCATAACTTTAAAAAAAACTTTTTTGAAAATATGTGTCAAAGCTGAACACAGAGGTGTACGTAGGGTGGGGAAAGGGGTCCAAAATCGAAAGTCCCGCCGGGCCCCAGCTTGATGGGAGCCCCAAAACTATTTTTACATTAAATATTAAGTACATAATCTCATGGTATGGTATGGAACGTCAAAATGCAGGTGCCCCAAAAGAGGCCAAGCTCACGGGCCCCTGAATCCCTAGGTTTGGCACTGGCTTTACAATAGTCTGTCCTCATGCAAAGGCTTTGCAGGGTACAACTATTGTAACATAATGCACATGTTTAAAAAAAGTGCACAATATGAGAATCGAGCTTCTATTAATCTATTGTAAATCAGGTGTACAACCAACAGAAAGGGGACGGATGGCCGTGTGGTAAAGCGCTCGACAGTCAACCTGATGGTTACAGGTTCGATCTCCACTGAGAACAAGGGTATTTTTACAGCAAGGGCACTAAAAAACTTAAAAGTGGAACGGATATGGGTCGAATGTTGACCTGAGAGTCCATGCCTCCATCTCCGGTGAGGACCAATGGATATTTCACGTCATGGACACTTCACTGCTGTAGCTTCCATGGAAGCCTCTATGTCCATTGCACTATCGGCTAGGAAGGGGATAACATAAAGGCGCCATAAAAACAGTCACATTAGTGATTTAAAGGATTTAAGAGAGATCCGTTCAGGGATGGCACTGACACACCAAAAGAGATATCAACACCTTTTATTGTTTCATTTTAGTCCATTAAAAATTCTGTCTTTACACCAATTTGAGAAAAGACAAACTAAAGGACTTCAGAATATTGTTTAGTACAGATTTTTACATCAGTACTTTGCTTGCCTTTTACTGTTAATGAATAAATTAAGAATTAAATTATGACAAAATTAAATTATTTTCTATCCTTATAATTAATTTAAAAAAAATAAAGAATACCTCTTTAAAACCTGTTTCAGATTTGATATTGAAACTTTCTGTGAAGAAAATAATGATGAAGATTTTATGTCTTAGGGTACAGTACAACTTTTTCAAAACAAATTTCTATTTTACATGTTTTTGTAAATTATAATTTAACTTTACTAAGCTAATTCATTTGTTTGTATTGCTATTTATTTCTTGACTATTTATTCAATTAGTACGTCAATAAATATCTCTTGATTTTAACATAATTAGTTACTGGAGTACTATTGTTTGACTTGGACGAAACAGTAAAAAATGCATTATTAACATTTTTAACGCGATACTTTGACCAAAATGCTGATAGTTCAGATTCGCGCCAAATCGATAAATAACCGAATTACACCCTAAAATGTGAAGTAAAGGTCCGTTCATTTACTACGTAGCTATTTTCAACCCCCGCTCAGTCTAAATTCGCACACATACACCCAACCCACCTCTTGTAATATATAATGAAGATGTTTTGTTATATAGCCCTTCGACGAGTAAACCCCTGCTCTCTTCCCAGTCGCTTTAAAAAGAAAATAGTTTCATTCACTAGTATACAATATATACTGTAGTGTAATGGTAGAGGTAAAAGAACAAGTGTTTATAAGGGATTATAATTAGGTCACAATTACGAGATGCTAGAATGTTGTTTCATCCTTTTTATTCGCATTTGAAAATACAGCATCTTGCTGGTCAAGTCTAATAGTTTCATATACATGACACCTAGTCAATCAGTGTTTATACTCGGCTGATGTAAAAGAATCTGGACTTGATAATGATGATAAACAAACATCAGAACAACAACAAGAAAGCGCAAATGCAGATTCTGAAGATGAGCTATTGATGCCTCAGTCCACCCCGACAGTTACAGAATGGAGCAACTAATTGAAAATGATTTGGATCCATTAAAGTTGTGGAAGTTACATGAGGACAAATGCCCATTTTTTCTAATTTTTGAACCCATGTGTCTTGTGTGTCATTCTATATAAAAAGTTACAACAATATATATATATATATATATATATATATATATATATATATATGAGCAATTTTTTTACAAGGGGTATTACGATAGGGGACACAAGACGTCCAACCAACAATTTGTACGCAAGGCCGGCTTATAGATCCTGGATAGCATTTATCTTAGCTGCCAGCTTCTCGGGTCATTCTCATGCCTCTGTTATAGCTTGGTGAACTGAGAATAAATCTGTTATGATAAAGATGCCCTTCGTAGGCAAGGTCCCATCCCGGATTAATATGCCCCCCTGCCTCTGAAATTGTTTTGTTAGATCTTCTCAGCCTAGCTAAGTCCACATTAACGGTTGCGACATTTCAAATCTTAAAAAATATTCACCAGTTTTAGATTCTTGAATGAATGCTGAATGCAGACAGATATATCTGACAGAATGCAAAGACTGATACGAATAATTGTGAAATTTTAAAGTTGAATTTCTTCTTGTTCAAAATTGTAATGGCTAAAATAGTTCCAATGGAGTTATTTTTTATATATACTATTACACTGTATTCTAAAATTTATGTAAAATACGGCATTTCAATGTCTTCACACCAAATAATTCATTGATCCGACACTGACCTTTGTCTTAAGTTCTTTTAAATTTTCTTTTCGGGAGTTACTTTATCTCAACCCTCTTAAATAAGTTAAATAAAGATTAATTTAACAAAAGAATGACATAGTTGACGTCAAATATTATTCCCACACCCCTCTCCAATGTCAAATGTCAATATGTATCAGACCCCCCCTTCCTTCTCTAAAATGTTGACGTTAATTAAAGACGAACCCTTAGGCTATCCCTACCTTGTATAATTGTTAATGAATTTATTTTTTCTTCCAGGGTTTTGCGTTGTTCTTGATGTTCATCTATATTTGATAGAAGAAAAAATCGTATTATAATTTTTATCTTATCATAAATGTAATAGACTAAACCTTTTGTTTGATTAAATATGCTGTATAAAACAAAATTTTTTGTGTGCATAAAACTATTTATGGCTCTTCGCTAGATTCATTTTAATATATGGACTGTCTTATAGATATTGTGTAACTTATGTTAAAACTAATACAAACTGGGTGATATATTTACAATGATTATATTAAATAAATGAATTTGGACAAGATGAAACATTTTTGGGCAAAAAATACCACTGTTGCTAATGATATAATTGGGGGTGAATGGTCGTGCGGTAGAGCGTTCGACTGTCGACCTGAAGGTACCTGGTTTGATCTCCCGTGAGGACCAAGGAAATTTTCACGTCTTGGCTCAAATTATCGATATATCTCACGTGGTGCCTCCATGACCATTGCACTATCGGTTATGGTGGGGATGAAAGAAGGGCACCATAAAAACCGTCCCAATAGTGGTTTAAAGAATCTGATTTCATCTCATCCTTACAGGGACTTCAAACGCTGATATAATTGTCTTTTTCGAAAAATAAATGTGTACACAAAGTTTTTGAAAATTTCTGTGAAAAAAAAGTAAAATTGGAGATAATACATTTGTTTAATTATATAAATCAAAAGTCATAAATATTTTTGTATAAAAATTCTAATCCATACACTTCTACTGACCTTGTGTTTGCTTTAATCCATTTATTTCCTCTGCTTGGATCTTGTTTTTCTCTTGTAATTCGGCTTTTTTAAAAAATAATTTTAAATGAATTATTTCTCATAAAAGTCATGTAATAGAAATTTTAAATTCAACTTTTTAATTAATTATATATAATAAAGAAGGGACTGTCCTAGTTTACTTCTGATGCTTAGGTTTTCTTTGATTTTCTAAATAATATAATTGTATGTATTTTAATATAAATTACAAATGAAAGAAAACCTTGGTAGAGCTACCATCTCCTACCAAGCGCGTCCCCAGCTGGCGGATAGGGGAAAGACCCTTAGATATAAGGGTTAGCCGTGAATACCGAAAACAGCGGAACTGGAGAGAAAATACCAAGAAGCCAAAACCAAGAACGACGAAGGATTCTTAGATAAAGTAGTGAACTTTGTAACTTGGCCACTTAGAAAACTTTTTGGTTAAAAAATATTGATGCTAACAACGAAATAATAAAAAGCTCTGCATTAAATAAAAACATTTTTATTATACTTGGACTTCGTAGCAAAAAAAAAAATAATAATTGTATCAGATAATGTTTTGATTATTAAAATTTGTCCAAAAAGAATCAAAAATATTTATATAGTGTTAAATTTTAACAAAAGCATTTTTTATTTTGGATATTTTTAATTTTAGATATTTCCTCTTATACACCAAGTTGAAGTTATTCTGTTGTTGTTTTATCGTGTTTTTTTTTTATCTTTATGAAAAAATATTATGTGTACAATTTAGTTCATATTTTATGAAATGTCATATTTGATGCATCATAAAAAATATAGTCAAATAAATTTCTTAATAAAGAAAAAAAAAACATAGTGTTATACATATTTTTGTCCATTTATTATTTTCCCTAAGTGGATAGTATTTAAAAAAAACATCTACTTTAAACTAAATTTAATTCAAAATGTCTATCCGTTAAGTTTTCAAGAACTTTCTTCCATTGTATATACTTTGAGGCCCCTTTCACCTAATCTGAGAACATATTTTAGAAATATGGATACAGAATTACACAGTCACAATCAGTGGCGCAACCAGGGGGGGGGGGGTAGGGAGGGGCTTGAGCCCCCCCCCAGACCAAATCGTCAATACATATTTTACTATATAAAATTACTAAAAAAAAACTCAAACTGTCTTTTTTTTCCTATATGTGAGCCCCCCCCCCCAGCATTTTTTGCTGGTTGCGCCACTGGTCAGAATCAGTCAACTTTTCATTTTTTTACAGTCTAAAACAGAAGACTTTTTTAAGCATCCAATCCACCTCAGCGACCAACGCAAAAACATTACTTAAACTAGGTCAAAACTTGAGAGACTTTTTTCCCTAGAAAACGATCACATTCCAAAAAAAGAATTGATTTTAAGAAATAGGTCACAATGGTAACCACACGTGAATGTTTCTTCAATCTGATAATTAACAATGATGGGGATTGGATGTGTGTGTGTGGGGGGGGGGGAATTTACGTCATATCTGTGATGAGATTCTAAAAGCCTTAATTATTTGAATTTGTTTTTAAATTTCATGATTATTTGTTGTTGCTATGCGGGAATACCCATTGTTTCTCTCACAAAAGTTTAAGGCATCGGGAATACTCTTTTATATTTAGCTCTTTCTAGCATGTTTGTTAAGATTGATTACAGCACTATGATCTAGCAGAACTCGTTTGTTAATATACTTTATAATATTTATGCACCATCGTTAAATGCAGTGAAAGAAACAAAGCAATATATGTAAACTATTATTTAAAATAAAAAGTGTTTAGACAGTTAGGCTCTACATGTTATAGAGATCTACAACTACTTTGTTTTTACGGGAAATCGGTTATTACGTAACGTGTGGGAAGAGGGAAGGGGAGCGAAGAGAGACATGCATAGTCCCATCTTCAACCCCCCCCCCCACCCCTCATTTACATTGCAGCCCTGCCCAAAAATAACCAAGAAAACAGAAGTGAAATGTTATTTTTTCCTGGGAAATGCTGGCACTGAAGTATTTTTCACATTAGAGATGACTTGGGGGTTTCTGTAGTATATATATATATATATGTTCAAGTGCTGCTCTTCTTTGGTATACTGAAGGTGCACTTTGTTTTGTTCCTATACAAAGACGTTTTGTAAGGTGAGTATAAAGTCTCACTTATCTGTTAAAAATGTAGTTTTCAAATTATTTAAATTCTTAAACTGTCGTCTGCTGCACAGGATGTCAATTAGTGGCGGCTCGAATATAGGCACTATAGAAATGCAGCGACCCCTATTTACACTTGCTTTCATCAATAACATTTAATATAATTAGTCCTTTATTTATATATATATATATAGGCCTATATATGTATATATATATATATATATATATATATATATATATATACATATTAATACTTGCACATATATAATTGAGTCAGTAGCCATTCTGGGTCCATTCACTTAATATGTAAAGATTTTTTCTTGATTTTTTTACCACTTACTCATTACACATGTGTTAAATATAAATGTGTAATATTTTCTTCTTAGACTAAACTATGTCTTTCAAGGCGACAGATATCGATCTTCTAATGATTGGTAAGACTGGAAACGGAAAGAGTGCCCTAGGAAACACCATCCTTAACAGGAAAGCTTTTAAAAGCCACTCTAGCACTACATCTGTCACCAAAGAAATTCAGTATGAGGTCAGTGAGGTCAAAGGTCGGGTCATCAAAGTGGTTGACGGCCCCGGGGTCGGCGACACGCGGATGGACAACGAGGCGGCCACCAAACTGGTCACGGACGCCATGACGTACGCCATATCCGTCAATCCGCGGGGCTACCACGCTTTTCTTCTGGTGGTGAAGTTCGGTGGAAGGTTCACTGCCGAGGATCAGGACACAATAGACTTTTTGAAAAAAATATTCGGCGAGAATTTCGTGAAAGACTTTTGTATCCTCGTGTTGACCTGTGGAGACAACTTTGAAGTGGAGAGCGAAGAGACCGGTAAAACCTTCAAGGAATGGTGTGGGGAGCAGGATGGGGTGTTTCGTCAGCTACTGAAGGAATGTAACGACAGAGCATTGCTGTTTGATAACAGGACAAAAGACCAATCGAAGAAGGCGTTACAAATTGATGCCCTGGTTCATATGGTGGATCACCTCAGCAACCGGGGACATCGTTACTCTGACGGTAATTTTGAAAAGGCCAAAGTCGCCCGGGAACGTCTGATGGTTGAGGCTAAAAAGCCGATGATACGAGAGGAAACAATGCGGGAGACCAGTCTTATCATACAGAAGTTGCAAATCGTTCAGCAAACTGCGGAGCCCGAGAACGGAATCGTTGAACTAAACGGGCTCTTAATTCGCGTGGAAAATCTTTACGAAAGCATCAAGTCGCAGGACAACGGAACCGGGGCCCTGCACGACCTAGTTCAAACGGTCCAGTCATTGAGAACTACCATTCAAGACGAGATCAAACTATCCCAGAGAATTGGTCAGGAGAGGGAAAGAATGAAGAGACAAGAAGCCGAGAGGCAGAAGACATTTGAAGAGGAGATGAGGCGTCAGAGAGAAGAGTATGAGAAGAGACTACAACAAGAGAGGATGGAAGAGGACAGGCGAATACAGCTTCAGAGAGAACAGGAGAAAAGGATTAAAAAAATGGAGAAGAGGGCAAGACTTGAAAAGGAAAAATTAGAAAGAGAGCAGCAGGAAAAATGGGAGAAAGAGAAAGAAGAAAACAAAAGAAATGCAGATATACTAGAGGAGATATACAGAAAGACCAAAGACGAAAACGAAAAAGGGATTCTTGATAAAGTTGTGGATTTGGCAGTCTGGGTTTGGAAAGAACTTTTTAGGTCACCTCAGCTTCCCCGCAATGGGGGGTGCTTTTAAATCTTTGGCTTCACGTTAAGACAATAATCTGAAATCAATGAATTATCGATAGAGATTTAGATTTTCAGTGGCCCGAGATTAAATGGAGGCAGCCCTGCTTAAATAATTTATTGCTTCAGGTAAAAACGTGAGTTAAAATCCAACAGTAGCAAATAATAATAGCATTCGATATTGTTTATATGTATTTGTAGAAAGATGTACTGCAAAGAATCAAAACTGTGTTTGGCCTAATATTTTATAGAGTATTATTTTTTTACATTTTTGCATATAATTCATTCATTGGTTAAGTTTAATTGTGACTTCAGAATTAAACTCATACTGATGGTATTGATTTCATTTTAAGTATCTTGTAAACACGAAGTTTTTGTTTCAACTTTGTAAGAAAATATTTTATTACTAGTCAGATACAATTTAGGTGCCATGACATTTTTGTCAAAGAGCAAGTATCCTTTAGTAGTATTTGATACAGCTTTTAACCTTTATATACACTATTTTTAATGCATTGTAATTGAATGTACCATGTGTGAATATATTTTATATTTATTAAAATTTTGTCTCATTGTTGAAAAACATCTAGTCAAATAAAGTTCTTGAAGTAGAACAGACATTTAATGAAATGTATTTTTGCTTTCTTCTTTATAACTATCCCTCAACGAATAATGTTTATTATCATTTAAATTTAACAGGCCGTATTTAAAAATTTAATTTAAGACTATCATTGTTATCAGTAAGTTTACTATGAAAACAAAACAATACACTAAAAATCTGCATGATTTTTTTCAAATTTTTTTTATTTTAAAAAATACAATATGACACTTTTAAATAAGATTCACTTACAAAAAATGTATAATTGTTACAGTAAAAATCTGCAATGACCCAAACTTGTCTCCCTTCCCTGAGAGTCATGGGTTCGATCCTCAGTGAGGCCCTTGAAATTTTTCCAGGTGAAATTTGGTGCAAAGTCGTCCCACAAGTCCACCCAGCTTTAAATGGGTACCTAACTTTAAAGTTGGGGAAGTAAAGGCGGCTGGGCGTTGTGCTAACCACACAATCCCTTCATAAGCCGAGGTTATAGAAACAGATGAATTCTACACTTCATCTGCCCCGATGGCCCGCTAGGGTTAAGGGAACTTTACTTTTTTTTTTAAACAACTTGCATTGCTGGTCTTTCTATGCCTTTATAAACTTCATTCCCAACTTACATTGCTGGTCTTTCTATGCCTTTATAAACTTCATTCCCAACTTGCATTGCTGGTCTTTCTATGCCTTTATAAACTTCATTCCCATTTCCACCACTAGGTTTTCATATCCAACAGCATAATCAAGAAACCTATGAAATAAAAAAAAAAAAATTGAGGAAATAATTACAAAATATATCAGGCAATAGTTTTACCACTAATTTGCTGGTAGCCCTCTAAATGAACTAACTCTATTCTAAGCCTTCTCATGGAGTAGCCACCGGTTAATTGCGGGGCCCTCTTGAAAATCTGTACCAGGTGAGGTACCTCTGGTCAGCTACTTCAATCTATTGCTAAGTCATTATATAACGTACTGTTAAATCCAATGGGGGCCCCAAAAGTCAGGGACACCTGGGGTATCTCGACTACATCCCCAGCATCTCAAACTAACAACTGCACTATTTTTATTTAATGTTTTCATTATTTGTAAATTATTTTGGAATGTTAAATCTATTCAACTGCTCTGAGCCCACTGAGCTGTAATATAACTGGAGTGCCCCGTTGGGCTGAAATACTGGAAGATATTTGTCTGCTGCCACATGAAATGATGCGAAGAGGCATCTAGATATTGTACATTCCATACATTTTTTGCTGAAATAACACACTAACAAAAATATTCTGACAAGTTCATAACAGCATTTTTGCAGATGCGCAGAGTTATATTCTTTCAGAAGTTTTTTTACAATGGTTAACAAACCAAAATGACTGCTTAGAAACATCAACTCCAATTTTCAAAATTTACGGTACATTTGTAACTAAGCAACACTTCAGACATATAATTTAAGAGGAAAGCTTGAGCTGCATTGAAAAGTAGATGAAAGCTATCAGCTAAAGAAATTGGTGCTCTGCAATTGCTTATTTTTTAATGTCTGTCTTTAAAGGTGTTAGGTGGTTAGAACAGCACCCTGCCGACTTTGCTTCCTTCGGCTTAAGTCAGGTCCACATGTCAAGATGGGTGGACTTGAGGGACTTTTAACAAACTTTCACCACAACCTACAAAACTTCCCTTGGTTCTTACATTGGATGGAATCTGGGGCTCTAAGGTCAAAGGTCAAGCTTCATTCACATCTCTGCCATCCTTACTTCCAAATTTTGTATCCTGGCCTGAATTTTCTGAGATCATCTGTCATGGCTCCATTTTAAAACTGTCTGGCCTGTTGGGGGGTCCCTAAATCACGTCTCTGCCATGGAATTTCCGATCACAAATCACACTGAAATAAATGTATAAAAATTAACAATAAATGATAAAAAAAATATTTAAAAAAATTATTTGTGTACATTTTTCAGAGACTGTTCCTTTGTATTAACAACCAAAATAACAAGATGTGACGATAGGTTAATGACAATTTGTAAGAAAAACTTTCTACTCTGTGCTGTGCATCATATTATCCAGAATATCGTCACAAATAACATAGAATGGTTTTTTTTTAAGTTTACGCTGGGAAAGACTTAGGTGCCACTATGTTACGTCTATTGAACTAAAACATCAACTACATTCATCATGGTAAAGAAAAGACTTGGTTTTGAAGCAGATCATAGAAACAGTATCCAGAGAAATAAAACTAGGCTGTTCAAATATTGTTATACATGTATTATGGTACTAAAGCTAGTACAAAGTTAAGCACTCTCTGTTGCCCTGATGAAGACATTGAAAGTACTGAAAAATGTCCCAATTATTAAATGGATTGCAAGTGGTTTAATTTGAAAACTTGATTTCCTAGGCCCTAGAAGATAACTACGTCATAGTTCTTCAGCAGATCAACAACTCTCCTTTGATAGTGATATAACTATTTCATAGTTCTTCAGCAGATCAACAACTCTATGTTGATAGTGATATAACTATTTCATAGTTCTTCAGCAGATCAACAACTCTACTTTGATAGTGATATAACCATTTCATAGTTCTTCAGCAGATCAACAACTCTACATTGATAGTGATATAACTACTTCATAGTTCTTCAGCAGATCAACAACTCTACGTTAATAATCCTACAGCTGTTTTCATAACATAAACATTCTTTTGCTATGAATTTTTCACACAAAAAAAAACAAAATACTGAAGAGTTCAACAAGCTTCGCAATCATTTTGAAATTAAATTCCAAGAATATAATTTTTTATCAATAACTGAATTTGATCAATGAATATAAAGTAAAAAATAAATGTAAAGATCAATAAAAATAAAAATTGAATAATTAGCAGGTTTTCCTTACAACTTTTTGTTTACAAATTAGATCAGAGGTTCTTAAACTTATGTACTCCGCGAACCCCCACTTGAAAATTTTTTTTTGACGGACCCCATCCCAACTTTAGGTACTTTATATATGTATATATTTTACGATGATTTTTTTTTTTCAAATGGCTTTGCGGACCCCCAGTAAAGGCTTCGCGGATCCCCTGGGGGTCCGCCGACCACAGTTTAAGAACCTCTGGATTAGATCAAAGTGGAACACGATGACCCCATTAAGGAATAAGATATATACATAGAAGAAGATCGCCATATTTTGTTTTACCTTCCTCTCATCAAATATGGGCAATATATACAAGTCACTATGGTGTATGAAGACAACTCTAAGTGACTTATGTTTCATGTGATTATTAGTTCATGTTTATTTTAAAAAAGTAAAGTTCCCTTAGCCCAACGGGTCAGATAAAGTGTAGAATTCATGTTTCTATAACCTCGGCAACTTCCCCAACTTAAGTCAGGTACCCATTTAAAGCCGGGTGGACTTGTGGGACGACTTTGTACCAAATTTCACCTGGAAAAATTCCATGGACCTCAAGGAGGATAGAGCCCATGACTCTCAGGTCGACAGTTCAGTATCTACACCACTCTGCCATCCATCCCACTATTTATTATACTAATAGATATATGTTTATTTTAATTAGTATAAATTATTCCTGTCATATGCTTTCTCAGCTAATCTCATTTTCAATTAGGAATCATTTTACAAACCACCCAGTGAACATAATTTTAATCATTTTCACACAAAATATAAGCACTAGAACAAGTCTTTGATAAGAAACAGGGGGAAAAAAAGACTACGTCATCATTCATATTGTCTGAAGTTTTACCCACCTTACATGTAAAGAATAAATCACAGTCCATTTACCCCAAACAAACAACATGCTGGAGATGAATTCAGGTAAGTGAGCCTCAGAGATGATTTAATGCCAGGCTTCCTGCAGAATCAATGAGAAAGCAATTAATTTTATACATTTTAATTACAATATAAAAAAGAATACAACAACATATGTCAATAAATGCATTACGTAGTCAATGAATATACAAATACATGTATAATATTTATTTGATCACTGATATCCGCCACAGTTCACTGACCTTACAAAAGACAAATTTCAGCGCAATGTCAATGTAATTATGTACTTGATCCTCTCATGACACAATGCTGGGCTGGACAACCATTCCCCAGACATAAATATTTTTTTGCTTTATTGCACTGAGCAGTGGAGGCAATGTCTGCATCCTGCAAAATAAATGGTTATGAACAAACTTCCATTTTCAATGATTGTTAACTTGAAATGGGGTTACAAAATCATTATATTTTCAAATCAATTATAAGTTGATTTTTTCCATCAGATATGCAATTTAAAAGTAATATTATTTCTTTGATTTCTGAAAAAAAAAAAAAATTTGAACGTGATATGCACTGAATGTACCTTTTCTTTGAAGACATATTTGTAACTATATATTTGTTAATATATATATACATGTACTCAATACTTATTAATTAATGAGTATAAATGATTTTAAGTTCAAACTTTCCAACTATAATTTACTCAACCTATTAAGCTTTGATTCCATTAACGTTACAAAATCTGATATTTCACAGAAACAAGAGGTTTACAAGCATAATAATTTCCATAAAATCAATATTTTATAATCATGATAATGCACTAAATCTAGGACAATTCTAAACGTTGTTAAGCAAACATGAAATATTATGATATACCTATCAAGTTGCTTTTATCTGTCATTTCTCTGTCATACTCCTTTAAGAACCATCACCACATTTGAAATGAGGTTAAGTTTGTAATATTTTCATTCCTAGCAGGTGGGTCTAACCTACAGAAGGGTAAATTCAATGCATTAGTATTTAAAGCCAGAACAATTTTAAAAGCAAACTTTCCAACTAAGAATAATCAAACATAGTTGACCTAAACTTCAAAGAACAATGGTCAGCTAGACTAAACAAGTCATTAAAAACATGAGCAACAAAACTTTTGATAATCACTTAAACTTCTCTCTGTCTTCAGAATAAAATAAAAAGTTAAAATATAATGTATCTCTTAGAAACTTAAAGCATAAATGTTACTTTAATTTTCCCAAGATGTATTTTTTTTCATGGATACTGTCTAAGTACATGTATGATCGATACAAATTAAATAAAATGCACATGAAAGTCAAGATGGATGCTTTTTTTTTTAGCAATTCACATTACACTTACTAATATATTAGAAAATTTAGTGTATGGTTTAAAAGCAGGTGTATTGTTATTTAACAAGAAAAACTTTCATAAAAACAATTCCATTCATCATTTAAATTTATTTACATGTACAAGCTTTGAAAACTGATTCCAGTAACAGTCATTAAAAAATTTGCAGATAAGAATTCTTAGATGCTGACATCTGAACTGTTTGGTCTTTATATACAATGTTAGATTGAAGTGTCTATTGCAGTCCAAAAAAAAAAAAACCCACCAAAAATGAACCAAATAAAACAGGAAAGAAAATTTTAAAATAAAAAAAATATTCAGAATGGGCGCTGGATAAAAAAAAAAGTTGATACAGAATTTCAAGCCATGCATCTCTGATATACATGTGCTGTAATTGGCTTAAACCAATTCATCTGAAACATCTATTAGTTCTAGAGGAATTTTTTTGAAGTTAACAAAAATGATTTTACACAGCAATGAAGTGTTCTAGAGTATTTTAATAACAGAGATTGTTAAACCACTAAGGGAGCAGATTCCAATTTTAATGAAAGTGATTTGTCTTACATACTCAATTTTCCAGAGCATCCTTGAAAAAGCTCTCAACATATTAGAATATATCAGTTCATAACTCAAGATCACAAGTATCATATATTTGTAGTATACAACAACTAAGCTGAAAATAAACAAAAGAGTTTTGCTTATATTACACATCTAAGCTATTTTCCTTATGCTATCTTTTCACCTAACTACAGTTTAGTACTTCAAAAGCAAAGCATATTATGCTTTCATTAGGCATCGTTTCTTCTATGGTGCCTAAATCATTATCACAACTAACTCTGCCTCAGTTATTTATTTTTAAATTAGCAGAATTACAGATAAGATAAAATCTAGCAGCTAAGTGAAATAGGAGCCCGGTTAAAGAAATTTCTATTTTGCACTGATGAAATTAATACACCAAAGTCATTAAAACATTTTAACGATAGAAAATTCACAATGAAACATATGGGTGTAACCTGATCATAAAAGCGTTGCTAAAAAAAGATGACTAATTATGCTATTGCATATTGAATTATCTCTACAATAATTAGGATTGATAGTTAATAAATATTTAAAGTAACAGATTTTGAATTTCATAAATTTTAATCCCACAAGTAAATCATGAATAAAAAATTCAGAATTTTCATACGTGTGAAAAATTATTTCTGCTATTCAACAGTTAAAATATGAAGTAAAAAACAGGTTAATTTCAGCAGCATAACTATAGTAGTAAAAAAAAATGGTACCAACTGGAAATGTACAAAATTTTGAACGATGTCCTTCAACATGACCAAGGCTTGTTGCCCAACAAGCTGCAACATCGCTCCTATTTGCCCAAAAAATATGTTTAAGAGGAGTAGGAGCTAGCAATAGCAAAACTACAAGAGAGAAAGAAATATTTTTAAAAAATGTCCAAACCTGCATAGTACTATACTAAATTGATCCACTGTACTATTATTGAATGGTAGGCTTTTGATCCATAATGAAACTTGAGGGAAAATTTTAAAGATGGCCTCTTTCTTCTGATGAAAATTGAACAAAAAAAAAAAAGAATTCATTATAATATTTTAAAGGTTTTTTTGAAAAGTATTAATTTTAAATTAAAGTCGACAAACACAGATTTTCTAATCAAGATCACTATTTATTTTAAAAGTAAAACTACCTGTATCTAGAAGATTTCTTTGGCTTTTAGCAGTATGATAATTCATGGTTCTGTCCTACATTTGGTCCACGTTTTTTTGAATTGTCTAGTTCACTTTACATTGGAGTCAGATTGCTGCAAATTTTTTTTTCTGGCATACTGTGAAAGATGTAAAAGCTATTAACCGTAAATCACCCAATCAGAGTGAAATAGTGAGAGGAACCTAATGCCTTCTACTTTATTGCAGTGAAAGCTCCATGTTAATTTAAAAAAAAAATAAAATGTGACTTCAGAAGGGTGTCAAGTTTTGGTTTTTGAAAAATGTATAAGGAATTACAAAAAAATATTACATCCAAAAATAGAAACCACTCAGCTCTAAATTTACACAATGTCGATCACTACAACCTTTGTAAATTGCAAAAACCTCAATGGAATATAATTGGAAGAAAATGTTAATTTTTTTTTAGCTAGTCTTATTACTTTGTGTTTTAACAATATTTTTTTAAAAGAATAAACAAATGGACTGGATGTCCAGTAAGAACCCTGGGATTTTTTATCAGGTCATGGAAACCTGACATTTGTTAAAGAAGTGAGGTGGCAGGGCTTGTTCTGGCTACACAATCTTTAACACGCAGAGGCTATGCAACATTTCATCTTAACCTAATAGTCCTCATGGGCCGTTAAAATGAGAAACTTATCATTGCAATTTAATTACTTTGCTCATCTCTTAAATTCCTTGTGAAGCTTTGAAAAATTTCTCCTTTAAAATTTTTTAACATATATTTTAACATTTTTTTCATTTCAAGGTCTGAAGTGAATGTTTATAATGTAAAGCCTGTTATGTTAGAGCAGAATAACTTCAAAAAGTAAAGCAGATTTAGATTCTGACAATTAAATATACGTTGTATAGTATTATGTATGTATTATATGCTTCATGTTTGGTTGAATTATTAATGATAAATTTTAATTATAACATCATTTTACTTATATCCTTGAAACTCCTTGAAGGGCATCCATAAGTAACAGCTCCCCATCAGATGTATTGATGTGTATGAGTAGACTAAAAGCAGATAAAAAATCATCAGACTGGCTACCAATGAGCTTCTGCACTTTCTACATCAGCCTACATTTAAGAGAAAAAATAGCACTATAATATTCTATAGCATATAAGTATATAAATATTTGTTGCTAAACTACTTAAAGGGTAAAAGTAAAATGGTTCTTTTATATCTTTATGCCAAAGGTCTAAGTGTGTATCAAATAAAATGGACAGTAAACTAAATATACTCGCTTATAATTCTAAGTTACTGAAAAAAAATTTGTCTTTACCTAAAAGTCTTTGTATTTTATGTTAGTGCGCTGTGAAATCACAGGCTTAAACAAATGGAGGCATTAACTTTTAAATACAATGAAATATAAAGGTCAAGAAAGTATTTTTTAAAGTAACTTAGAATTAATAGCAAGTAATTTTACTGTCAATTTTGTTTGATTCTCACTTAGTTAGATCTTTGCAATGACATATGAAAGAACCATTAATCTTAACTTATAGTATAAGACCTATGGCTATTAACAACAAAAATTTTTTTTTTAAATGACATGACAAATGGATATGGTCTGGATGGCATTTGACTTGGTTATATCTAATAATGAAATTCAATTTCATTCAATCATTGTTACATATTTTAATTTAATATATAGTAATATTTTTATAATTTCCCTGATAAATTATAAATGTATTTTTTTTTTTACGTTTGACTTAGACTCAAAAGTGTTATGACATTTTTTCATTTTAACCTCAAAAGAGTCGATACTTGATTCAATAGTTATACGACAAATTATAGAAACAATAACTCGAACATATTAATGAATATACCTTATCAATTAAAAAGGAACAACATTAGAAGGACAATATCCTTTTCATTCATCAACATTGAAAAATTTTAATAACCATACACTTCGGAGCCATAGACACTCAATTTAGTAGGCCTAAGTTCGGTGCAAAATCAAGATTTGAAATTACCGTACCGGATGTTAATGATATTTGTTTACATATTTGGACTGGAATCAGAAAGGGAAAATTGTCTTTTACCATAAATTCCCGAAGTCTTAAAATAGAATTTTACTTTTTCCAGAAAATTAAAATAAAAAATAGTTAAGCTAGTGTGAGCATTGCTGTGTCCGTCAACAGAACACATACACACACAAACACAGTGTCCAAATTTAAAAAGTATTTTTATATCTAAAAATGCTTTAAATAATACGGTGACACTGACATATATAGCTGAACTCATTCGAGTCGATTTTGCCGCTTATCTTATATCAATAACAATTTCCTATCAGTGGACTCAAGTGGAATTGGCCACTCACATACAATAGGCCTACTAAGTAAGTAATATAACTTGATTTCACTGTGTATCAATATAACGGTAGTTCTTAAAGCAGAGGTTCTTAGTTGTTTTTTTTTTTCGCGAGTGTATCCCAAAGGTTCAAAAAGTGTGTCCGCTGGTGCCCAACATACATAAGTTCGCGAACAAATATAAATTATTTTCATTTTGGAACTTGTGGATACCTGAGCACAAGGTTTGGTGATGAGGGTACGAAACGAACTTGGCGACCTTCTTCAAACTCTTTGGTTATTTTGAACACAAAATATTACGTCGCTCGGTACCACCCCCTCCACCCCCCTTCATGGCCCCTCACGTTTCACCAGTTGAGAGCCGCAGTCTTACAGTACTGTAAAGCCGCTAATGGATCGATAATCCACGTGTAGGCCCTGCATAATTACTGCTCCATTTTGTTTCTGTATTTTGAACAAATCTAAACGTGTGTTCATTTGCAAAGTAAAAGGTGAAAAGATAGTGTGCGCAGATAAATTAGCATCAGCTTGTGGAAGCCACTGTTAAACGTTTCCTTATATCATTGATCTATCTATCTATCTATCTATCTATCTATCTATCTATCTATCTATCTATCTATCTATCTATCTATCTATCTATCTATCTATCTATCTATCTATCTATCTGTCTGTCTGTCTGTCTGTCTATCCGTCCGTCCGTCCGTCTGTCTGTCTGTCCGTCTGTCTGTCTGTCCGTCTGTCCGTCTGTCTGTCTGTCTGTCTGTCTGTCTGTCTGTCTGTCTATCTACCGTCATGTCTCGACCAGAATCATTATAAAAGAATTAGGCAACCCCACGACCACCTGTTACATAATGAAATATCAATGGTCAGTTAACACAAGGCTTGTATAATCATGGTGAGGGGAAACTCTGGACAAGAGCCCAGCAAATAACCGTGCATGAATAGGGCCCTGCATTCAGCCTAAATAAAAGTCAACTGTTATTTTTTTTAAAATTTGGACAGTTTTTGTTTTTTTATGAACAGACTATTTGTAACTATGTGATCAATGTGACATGTAGAATTTACCCTCTCCCCCCGCTCCACCACAATATATCTTTCCACAAGTGATATTTTCATCTCCACTCCTGGGCCACTCTCCCATGCGAATGCCCCATCCCAACTGACCCTTCCACACACACAATAAAACAGATCATGTTATTATGAAACAACGTTCACCACTGGGTCCAAATATTTTGTAGGGTCATTTTAGGTACCTGCTGTCCCCCATCCTCCCCCACGATCGTAGTGTTGACTTTATCTTTGTGACGAGATGCTAGCTTTTATCTTAGAGAGAGTTAGTTCGGTGTCGACGATCCCAGTATTTAGATGTAGAATAGTTGTAATTGTTTGTTTTTTTTTAATTTTAGTATTCTATTTTTTTGAGTTGCTCAGAGTTCGTTCTCTCTTGTCTATGTTGTAGTAAAGCTCAGTCTCTTCTATCTATGTCCAGAGCAGAATTACTTTTGGGGACCCTAGGCAATGTTACATTGATAGATAGGCCCTTTTGGTGACCCTAGGCAATGATACACTGATATGCCATTCTGGTGACCCTAGGCAATATTACATTGATAGATAGGCCCATTTGGTGACCCTAGGCAATGATACACTGATATGCCATTTTGGTGACCCTAGGCAATATTACATTGATAGATAGGCCCTGTTGGTGACCCTAGGCAATTTTACACTGATAGGCCCTTTTGGTGACCCTAGGCAATGTAACACTGATATGCCATTTTGGTGACCCTAGGCAATATTACATTGATAGATAGGCCCTTTTGGTGACCCTAGGCAATGTTACACTGATAGGCCCTTTTGGTGACCCTAGGCAATGTAATACTGATAGGCCATTTTGGTGACCCTAGGCAATGATACACTGATAGGCCCTTTTGGTGACCCTAGGCAATGATACACTGATAGGCCCTTTTGGTGACCCTAGGCAATGATACACTGATAGGCCATTGTTATTAATACTATCAATGCCCCTCATTTTATCCGGACATCCTCCACCAACCGTTAAACAAAAACTTTGCAATTGTAGTCATTTTAGATAAAGGCAAAATAAATGTCCAACAAGTACTCTCCTCAGCAGATAGGCGGCCATACCTTTCTACCTATCAGATGAACCTTGTCTTTCTAACTATCAGATGGGCCTTGTCTTTCTACCTATCAGATGTTCGCCTTACCTTTCTACATATCAGGTGCGCCTTGTCTTTCTACCTATCAGATGGGAACTACCTTTCTACATATCAGGTGGGCCTTGTCTTTCTACCTATCAAATAGGCCTTAGCTTTCTACTTATCAGATGTGAATTACCTTTCTACATATCAGATGGACCGTGTCTTTCTATCTATACAACTTTAGAGACAACTATGATTTAGAAAAAAAAACTGGCTTTCTACCTTTTTATTTTCTTTCTTCTCTTCATAGGTTTAGCTTTGCCATGGTAGAAAACAACATTACTGACATTGACCTGCTGATCATCGGCAAAACTGGCAATGGGAAAAGCGCCTTGGGAAACTCCATCCTGAGACGCAAAGCCTTCACTAGCAGTTCCCGTGCTTCATCAGTGACCAAGGTAATAGCTTCAGATGTCAGCCTGTTCTCAGGGAAACTCATCAAAGTGGTTGACGGACCTGGAGTCGGAGACACGGATATGAGTAAAGAGGAGTCAATGGAGTTTTTCATAGACGCCATGTCTCGGGCCATCGCCGAGAATCCGCGAGGTTACCACGCTTTTCTCTTGGTGAACCGATTCGGCGGTCGTTTCACAAAAGAGGATAAGGAATGTGTTGCCTTCTTGAAGAATGTTTTTGGAGAGAATTTCGTGAGGGACTTTTGCATTCTGGTGATGACTTGCGGGGATAATTTTGAATTAGAGTTTGAAGGAGAAGAGAAGAGCATTCAGGATTGGTGCAAAGAGCAGGGAGGAAACTTTTGCGATCTACTGAATGAAGTTGAAGGTAGGGTTGTCCTTTTCGACAACAGGACGAAGGACGAAAAGAAGAAAGTTTGCCAGCTTACTGAGCTTATTAACATTGTGGAACATTTAAAATTTCGCGAGCGTCGCTATACTAATCAGTTGTTTGTTGATGCCCAGGAAAGACGTGACTTGGCGATGAGAGAAGCGAAGCAGCCAGTGATTCAAGAGACAGCATTCAACGAAATAAGTCTAATTTTTCTTGAGATTCAACAGCTGGAGGATTTAACCCAAAATAGTGCCGTTTCAAGACTGCAAGATCTCTGGAAGAGAGCACAGAACTTGCACGAAAGTATCAAAGACTACGATCAAGGGTCGGGGCTGATGCATGATTTTGTCATGACCGTACAACGATTGCAGAGCACCATCCAATACAAAATTGAAGCCGTAGAAAAGGCGCAAGCAGAGAGGAAACGAGAAGAGGAAATGCAGCACTTGCATCAGGAAAAATTGAATCGCCTAAGGGAAGATTTTGAAAGGAAGCTCGAGATGGTGAAGCACGAAGATGATCGCAGGCAACAGCTGAAAGATCATGAATGGAAAATTCGACAAATGAGTGATCAAATGGAACATGAAAGAGAAATGATGCGCAGCCATCAGATGTCTCAGCTACAACAACAGATGATGGAGCAAAGGTCACAATTACAGGAAATGGAGCAGTGCTGCAAAGATATTAAAGCCAAAAACGAAGAGGGCATCTTTGAAAAAATTTTCGGCTACATTGTTTCGGCTGTTAAACGTTTCATTAAGTTTTTCAAATAGTATAAAACCAGTGTAAACTTTACTGTGTAATCCTTGCCGTAGGAACAAAACTAAATTATGTGTTTATAAACGGCATGTTTACAAATCATCAATTTGGCTTTATTGGCGTATCATTTCATTTAGCTCTGTTGGACACAAGCGCTTTATACAATGCTACCAACTGACCAGGGCTGCCAACTATTTCTTCTTAAAGAATTATCCACAAAATGTATGTATTATTGGACACCATTCTAACACCTAAGTCTGGTTGACAAATATCCAGATAGGAAGCTCTATATCTGACTCATGTAGTCAATTTATAGTTTGACTGCTGTATACAATCTATGTTCCCTGCAGGAATAGCAGGTTGAACCGTTCAGCTATGGGTTGAAGTAGTTGTATACAATCTATGTTCCCTGCAGGAATAGCAGGTTGAACCGTTCAGCTATGGGTTGAAGTAGTTGTATACAATCTATGTTCCCTGCAGGAATAGCAGGTTGAACCGTTCAGCTATGGGTTGAAGTAGTTGTGGTTAGAAGTAATGAAGGTAATATTCTAGTACTGCGCTTTTTATGTTGAAGATACACACTGAATTTTACTTTCTTTGTTCCTGGAGACTAGATTTACTCAAAGTAAACAGGGAATCAAAGCTGTTCAATCAACTGTACATTCAAAGCTGTACAATCAACTGTACAATCAACTGTGCAATAAGCTGTACAATCCACTGTACAATCCACTGTACAATCCACTGTACAATCAACTGTACAATTAACTGTACAAACTATTAATTCTGATTGGCATTTTTTTGTTTTCTTTTTTTGATTTTTAACTGTAAGATGTGGTTTTGTGTTTTTATTTTATCTATATATACCTACAATTATAATTAAGACGACAATCTCATCTCGATATTTGACATTCAACGCACACATTATTCATCAAAGAAAGGGATTTTCAGACTGTTTACAATCTTGTGTTAAGTAACTAAACGATTTTAAACACTGGTATTTTTATTTCTACTAACGTGTTCTATTTTTCTTATGGAGTAGCTGAATTACGCAAATAAAATCAGACGACCAAAATGAGAATTCCTGAGTCTTTTTTTATCCACTCTCAGGTGAACAAATTATATTGCGTAAAGTAGATTTGTCAGACTAAGTGATCTCATGACCTATATAAACTTTATCCACTTGCAAACCAACTTACACCCGTCATCTTTTGTCAATGTGACCATTTTTATTTTTTAAATTTTAAATATGTACATTATAATTATTACGGAAAGACACTATATATATATATATATATATATATATATATATATATATATATATATATACACACACACACATATTTATTTATTTTTTAATATGTCACATAGTGACTGTGTGTGTCAGTGCATACGGGCACGGTTGTATGAAATTGGTGGGCATGCATGACTGCACAATAGTTCGAATGGTCAGCTACTTGTATATCATTCAACAACATTGCGCAATTCGTTTTTGTCACGTAAGCAGAGTGTGCATGTATATGTGTTTATAATCTAGCCCAGTGATGAGAAAACAACGGCCCGTGGGCCGAATGCTGCCCTCCAGACAGTTTGATCCGGTTCATCTCTTACATTTCTACCTATCAGATGTACCTTGTCTACTTTCTACCCATCAAGTGGTCCTTGTCTTTCCACTTATCAGATGGACCTTGTCTGCTTTCTACCCATCAAGTGGTCCTTGTCTTTCCACCTATCAGATGGACCTTGTCTACTTTCTACCCATCAAGTGGGCATTGTCTTTCCACCTAACAGATGGACATTGTATACTTTCTACCCATCAAGTGGTCCTTGTCTTTCCACCTATCAGATGGACCATGTCTTTCTACCTATCAGATGGACCTTGTCTACTTTCTACCCATCAAGTGGTCCTTGTCTTTCCACCTATCAGATGGACCTTGTCTACTTTCTACCCATCAAGTGGTCTTTGTCTTTCTACCCATCAAGTGGGCCTTGTCTTTCTACCTATCAGATGGACCTTGTCTTTCTACCTATTCTTTAGAGACGGCTATGATTTAGAAAAAACAACAACAACTGGGCTTTCTACCTTTTTTTTTTCCTTTCTTCTCCTCACAGCCTTTTCACATTAGAACTTATATAAGCTATAAGAGTGGCCGTCACTTGATCGTTTTCCCAACCGTAAAGGGGTGTACTCTAATTAACACACACACACACACAGACAGAGCCTCTCTTATGGATGAGTAAACAATACGACAACATATAGTCTCAACATCAAGGACCCCCCCCCCACACACACACACTTCATATACATTATGCTAACATCAGACGAATATTGTTTTGCTTATGGCTCACAAATTCTCTCCAGGAGCATCCTCCCCCCCTCCCCCCCCCCACACACACACAACATATTTCTCCCTTCCCACCCCCCCCCATCCCCCAAAGAAAGTCTGACGAACATTACTTACACACAGCGGCGTAGCGTGGGTATCGGCCGCCCAGGGCGGAAGACGATTTTGCCGTCCTCTCATTTAGGTATTTCAATTTAATCTATACATTTTTGCCGCCCCCCCCCCCTAAAAAGTAATAAAAAGTGCCGCGCGGTGCGGACCGCACTTACCGCCCCCCACCCCCCCCCCCAGGTACGCCACTGCTTACACATAAACACAGTGACTGTCTTATTAGATTGATGATCTGATAAAGAGATTACAAAGGGGCTCATAAAGAGATTAATATAAAAAAAAAAGCAATCAATTAGTTTTAATATACAGTTAAATAACGATAACATTTTGCTAACACATCAAAGAATAGCTTGTCTCTGCTCTTTGTCCATCTCATAGTGACTCAGTATTGAATTGATAAAGTTATTCTCCCCAGAAAATAAAAGCGGGTTTTCCCGATGTAGCTACCTGTGTGCTGTTTTTCTAGCAATGACGTAATCATAAAATTACCATTAGAGAAAATCGATTTTTTCGTTATCTGGCTTAAGGGTTTCTCCAGCCGCCTATCTTTTAATCAAATTTCCACTGCAAGCTAATGTACATACATTACAGCTACATACAGCTAGGGTACATACTTAAATACATTCGTGTGTTGACTGTGTTACACAGTAGTGGACACAGTGGTTTGTTTCTGATAAACTTATTCGTTAGTTCGAGTTTTGTAAGAATTCTACGTCGATCAAGGGTAAGCCAAATACTGTAATATAAACATAAAATACTATTAGTGTGCGTATTATTATTATTTTTTTTTTGCCAAAAGAGTATAATTGACGATAGCACCTTATTGCAGAGACTTCATTCTTTAAATCTTTGTTGAACAGGTTAGGCTCACTGAAATAACATCGTTATAAAATGAAATCTAGTTTCGATTATTGATGACCTTGTATTGAACTAAGTCTGCAATTTTACTTGTCTGACTACCTGTATTTATTTATTTATCTTTTATCTACTCATTTATCTTTGTAGCTGCTGATGTCATAGGTCATAGGTGTACATAAGAACGGAGCCGTAGCTAGATATTGTGGCGCCCTGTGCGAGTTACAATTATTTTGGCTCCCCCTCTTAATTTGAAAAGTGGAAAAAAAAACAGTTAACTGCGAGCTTTCACCGCCCCAACCTAGTTCGGCGCCCCTACCTAGTTCGGCGCCCCACCTAGTTCGGCGCCCTGTCAGGTCACACAACCAGCAGTATCATTCCTACGCTACTGTCAAAGTATATATTAATCACTATTATATCTTTGTGCCTGTCTATTCAGAGTCGATTTTATTGTACATAATTTTGTTTTGCAGTAACCGAAGACACACTTAAAACTTAGGTCTACTCAAAATGCATACTTTCTAAACCATCTTATGTACTCAAGTAGTGTTAAGTAGTTTTTTTAAACTAAAGGATTTTTTTCTGGCCTATTAAAACAGTTAGGCCCGCCACAAGACCAAATCAATTAAAACAATTTAAATAAACTTTTCAGGCTCATTGGGCTGACATACCGGTTGAAGGGTTGAAAAATCAAACTGTTTCAGATTAATTGTGGTCAGATCTTTGCCGGGACAAGACAGCGGTTTTGTTTTGTTTGCTCGTGTCCTAAAACTACGGACCATTACAGTGTTATTTTTAATGTAGCTCTTGCTTTTAAAATAAAATTACTGGAGATTATATTTCTGTATGAAGTTTTACATTTTTTTTAAAGCGATATGTTTTAAGAAATGTATGTCTTCACCGAACATATTTTACATAAACAATGTTTTTGGTGAGCATTAGTTACTTTTAAGATACTTGTCTTCCCATTTCTCTTTTTATTTATATTTCCCCATTCAAAAGTTTTTATTTATTTAATTTATTATTGTGCTTTCCAGAAATGACATCTTCTCTACCAAAGCGCATCAACCTGCTTCTGATAGGTAAAACGGGAAATGGAAAAAGTGCTCTGGGAAACTCCATTCTTAGGCGCACGATTTTCAGATCTGTCTCCACAACTACATCAGTGACCACATCAATTGAACATGAAGACACTGAGCTCGACGGGCGTAAAATCAGAGTGGTGGACGGCCCCGGGGTGGGGGATACCCGAGTGGACAACGAGATAGCCACAGAACTTGTCATCATGGCCACTTCTGACGCCATGAGGGCAAACCCAGAGGGATTTCACGCCCTGCTGCTTGTTGTGCGGTTTGGGAGATTCACCAAAGAAGACCGGGACACGGTGGAGTTTTTGAAGAAGATCTTCGGCCAAAACTCCGTGAGGAAGCACAGCATACTGGTTATCACCTGCGGGGACGAATTCGAACGTGAGAGTGAAGAAACTGGAGAGACTTTCGAAGAGTGGTGCGCTGCGCAAACAGGCGTGTTTCAAGATCTGCTGGAAGAATGCGGGCATAGAGTTGTGCTGTTTGAAAATAAAACTGAAGATGAGAGGAAGAAAGACAGGCAGCTGAAAGGTCTGATGCAGATGGTAGATAGGTTAGACAATCTTTACAGTGATGATGAGTTCACTAGAGCGATAAACGGGCGGACACGGTTACTTATTGAAGCCAGGAAATCGAACATCTCTGAACATACCCGTGCTGAGATAAACAAGATTCGCAGCCAACTGGAACAATTTCAGCCGAGGAAAAATAAAAATAAGCAAATGTGTCAGCTTGATGTGTTTTACTTGCGTGCTGAAGAAGTTTTGGAAACCGTCCAAGATAAAGATGCCAACTTCGGAATTCTGCAAGATGTTATAGAAGATGCAAAACTGCTAAAGTCTGAGATTCAAGCCAGGATCCATTTATTAGAGATAAATTACTAAAGAAAATATTAAAAGATGCTTTTGATTCAATCAATGCTAAGTCCTTTTTCTTATAAAATGAGAATGCTTTTAAAGTAAACTAATGTATGTGGAAACAAAAATTATTGAATAGTGGATGTGCACCAAAACTATGAATCATACATATTTTTGTATGTTAATTCGACAACTCTTCAGCAAGTTTATTGTTGAGGACTTAAGATGCGATTCACTAAAAAGTGAATGTGTATTAATAAGATAGTCTTGTAAAAAAATGGATCTTGCTTTCACATTTACCCATTACTCGATAACTATTAACTATTGATTAAAAATATATCGTAGGCTTCATCATCGATCGTGATACGGTCGTGATAAAACTGGGTCTGAAACTGCAGAGAGCAAAAGACATCAATGTTATGGCCAGCAACGTCTAAGTTATAGAAAAATTTACCAATCATAGTTTTCAAAACTTCATTCATCAATGAGACTGATTTAACAGCAGACTGAGGACACAAGAAACGGATTAGCTGATAAAGATATATATATATATATATGTGTGTGTGTGTGTGCGTGCTCAATGTAAACCAATGGTACATAGTATATGTCAATCAAGTGTCTGAACTTTACCAATATAGACTAGGTATTAGGGCTGGACTAAGGTTACTGTGGGCCTATGGGCTGCTATAAAAAAGGGCTTAATTTAGCATATATTTATGCATATATATCACAGAAATAAGATAGGAAAGTTGAACATATACTTATGAAAAGCTAAACACTGCTAGAAGATTGGTATTTTTTAAACACTTGTTTTATATTTAGTAAATTATTGTTTATTGATAAGAATTAATTAGTGAGTCTGATAACAATGTGTCAGATAACAGTGTGTCTGATGATAATGTGTCAGATAATAATGTGTCTGATGTGTCTGATAGCAATGTGTCTGATAACATTGTGTCAGATAACAATGTGTCTGATAGCAATTTGTCTGATAACATTGTGTCAGATAACAATGTGTCTGACAGCAATGTGTCAGATAACAGTGTGTCTGACAACAGTGTGTCTGATGAAAATATAATTTTCAAATGTGAGAGAGGATAACACATTTTCATTTGTCCACAAAGATAAATAAAAATAAGTCTTTCGTTTTGTTCGAGCAAAATTTACTTTCGTTCACATTTTTAGCGCATTTTCGAGAAGTCGAATGCGCTATTGTTTCAGTTTTGTCCGTGTGTCTGTCTGTCCGTTTGTCATCACCCTAGATCTCAGCAACCATAAGTCCTAGACCCATGATGTATATACTTTTTTTGTAGGTCTTGGCCAGCAATTCCTGCATCAAAAGTCCATTTTGCGATTTGACCTCTTGTAGTGGCAGTTCGACCTGCTGGAAGTGCCATATGACCTCATTTTCCATGCAAAAATTTTTTATTTCACTAAAGTTTTAGAATTTAAACTGATCAAATTTATTGTTTCGAATAAAATTAATAAAATTTTTTAAATTTCAGATTAAAAAAAAAATTTTAAAAACTCTACAGGATAAAAATGGCACCAAGAAAATCACTACATACGTACTGACACATAACACGAAAATGCGCTAACACGTCCTGTGTTCCACAATGGAACAGGCTTAAGATGCTGGTTTGTCTACCTCAACGATCCATTCTTGTCTTTTTTTTTTTTGAAAATTTTAAATAAAGGCCGTATTTGTACTGATCTGATTTATTGATTAATATTTTTTTAAATGCAAGCTATGACGTTTTTCATGTTGTTGTTGTTGTTTTTACATCAGCCATTGAAATGGTTGTATGATCAAC
Organism: Bulinus truncatus; assembly: GCA_021962125.1. NCBI lineage: Eukaryota > Metazoa > Mollusca > Gastropoda > Planorbidae > Bulinus > Bulinus truncatus. The sequence goes on along the minus strand of JAGDYQ010000004.1, from coordinate 15,334,966 downwards.
ATAATAAACAAAGTATTAATAATAATCAACAAACATGTATTATTGCTTATTTTTTTTATTCATTTATTTAACGAGCGCATGCGCGCTGAATGATTTGTTTTACATAAATGTGGAGAACAAGAGACAGAGGTTTGGGGAGGGGTAGGGCAGAGAGTAATACAACAGAAAAGAGTAATAAAACAGACATTGAGAGGAAAGAAAAAAAAAACCAACTCAGTGGGTAGATAAAATGACATCATTGTCTTACATTTAAAAAAAAAACTGCAACGGGAAAAAATAATCATGAAATAAACAATATATATCAAGCGACAACGAAAGATGGAACAGATTTAAGAAAAAAAAATTTTTAAAGAAGAAAAGTTTGGGGGGGGGGTGGTGGGACAAGGGGGTGTGAGCAAATGTATTGAATGCATTAAACCAGGTACTCAAGAAGTGTTTATCTGCCGCGGGGGAGGCGGGGGGAGGGGGTGGGCGTTAACAATGCCGTAGTACAGCTATTGATGTGTCGAATAATTGCAATTGATTTTAACGGCTCTGCATGCATTAAGGAGAAGTTCGAAGAGTTGTGTGATATAAATAGATATAAAATAAACATAAATAGATATACATACATAGAAAACATCTATATAAATACTAGCGGTGTGGGTTTTTGCGTTAAATCGAAAGTAAAGAATCAATACAACAGTATTCCAGTTTAAAATCGCCAAACGTAAACAATAGTAATTAAAATGAAGAAAAAATCGGATCTGTCCTAAACCACAAATAATCTAGGCTACTGATCAAACCTAAGGGAATATAACTCTATGCAAAGTTTTTTGCAGGGGGTACAACTAGTAGATAGTAATAGATATAAATGAATGTAATGCTCAAAGCATGTGCTACTTTAATTTATTACCTTCACACATTCGGTGTCTTACCAAATAGGGTAGTGGGGGGGGGGGAGGAATAATTTCCTACCTAGGACATGACTCTATGTGCCATTTTGAATTTAAACAAAAGAACAAAAGAAAAACAAAAACAAATGTAATCAGTCTTGATTACACACAAACGAAAACATCAACTTTTTTATAAGGTGGGTAGGGAAGGCAGTGTCTGCAAGGGAGATGCAACTAGAACACATGTCAGATACCCCTGGCCTATATAGGGAGATGCAACTAGAACACATGTCAGATACCCCTGGCCTATATAGGGAGATGCCACTAGAACACATGTCAGATACCCCCTGGCCTATATAGGGAGATGCAACTAGAACACATGTCAGATACCCCCTGGTCTATATAGGGAGATGCAACTGGAACACATGTCAGATACCCCCTGGTCTATATAGGGAGATGCCACTAGGACACATGTCAGATACCCCCTGGTCTATATAGGGAGATGCAACTAGAACACATGTCAGATACCCCCTGGCCTATATAGGGAGATGCAACTAGAACACATGTCAGATACCCCCTGGTCTATATAGGGAGATGCCACTAGAACACATGTCAGATACCCCTGGCCTATATAGGGAGATGCAACTAGAACACATGTCAGATACCCCTGGCCTATATAGGGAGATGCAACTAGAACACACGTCAGATGTTCCCTGGCCTATATAGGGAGATGCCACTAGAACACATGTCAGATACCCCCTGGTCTATATAGGGAGATGCAACTAGAACACATGTCAGATACCCCTGGCCTATATAGGGAGATGCCACTAGAACATGTCAGATACCCCGTGGCCTATATAGGGAGATGCCACTAGAACACATGTCAGATACCCCCTGGTCTATATAAACCTCGCCTGGTTCATTGATCTACTTCATAAATAGACTAACCAATTTTGTGACAGTGTATGATGACCAGTTATCCCAGTCTGTAATGAGTATAGGGTGAGGAGGAGTCTTGTGTGTGTGGGGGGGAGGGAGGGGGTGCGAATGTAAGTTTGCTTTAGCCCTGTGGGACAGCTGATAAAAACTGGAATACTGCATCGGGTAGAAATTGTTTATACTTGGACTGGAACTACATGTAAACTGGAATACTGCATCGGGTAGAAATTGTTTATACTTGGACTGGAACTACATAAAAACTAGAATATTGCATCGGGTAGAAGTTGTTTATACTTGGACTGGAACTACATAAAAACTAGAATACTGCATCGGGTAGAAGTTGTTTATACTTGGACTGGAACTACATAAAAACTAGAATACTGCATCGGGTAGAAATTGTTTATACTTGGACTGGAACTACATAAAAACTAGAATACTGCATCGGGTAGAAATTGTTTATACTTGGACTGGAACTACATAAAAACTAGAATACTGCATCGGGCAGAAGTTGTTTATACTTGGACTGGAACTACATAAAAACTAGAATACTGCATCGGGTAGAAATTGTTTATACTTGGACTGGAACTACATAAAAACTAGAATACTGCATCGGGTAGAAATTGTTTATACTTGGACTGGAACTACATAAAAACTAGAATACTGCATCGGGTAGAAGTTGTTTATACTTGGACTGGAACTACATAAAAACTAGAATACTGCATCGGGTAGAAATTGTTTATACTTGGACTGGAACTACATAAAAACTAGAATACTGCATCGGGTAGAAATTGTTTATACTTGGACTGGAACTACATAAAAACTAGAATACTGCATCAGGTAGAAATTGTTTATACTTGGACTGGAACTACATAAAAACTAGAATACTGCATCGGGTAGAAATTGTTTATACTTGGACTGGAACTACATAAAAACTAGAATACTGCATCGGGTAGAAATTGTTTATACTTGGACTGGAACTACATAAAAACTAGAATACTGCATCGGGTAGAAGTTGTTTATACTTGGACTGGAACTACATAAAACCTAGAATACTGCATCGGGTAGAAGTTGTTTATACTTGGACTGGAACTACATAAAAACTAGAATACTGCATCGGGTAGAAGTTGTTTATACTTGGACTGGAACTACATAAAAACTAGAATACTGCATCGGGTAGAAATTGTTTATACTTGGACTGGAACTACATAAAAACTAGAATACTGCATCGGGTAGAAATTGTTTATACTTGGACTGGAACTACATAAAAACTAGAATACTGCATCGGGTAGAAATTGTTTATACTTGGACTGGAACTACATAAAAACTAGAATACTGCATCGGGTAGAAGTTGTTTATACTTGGACTGGAACTACATAAAAACTAGAATACTGCATCGGGTAGAAATTGATTATACTTGGACTGGAACTACATAAAAACTAGAATACTGCATCGGGTAGAAATTCTTTATACTTGGACTGGAACTACATAAAAACTAGAATACTGCATCGGGTAGAAATTGTTTATACTTGGACTGGAACTACATAAAAACTAGAATACTGCATCGGGTAGAAATTGTTTATACTTGGACTGGAACTACATAAAAACTAGAATACTGCATCGGGTAGAAATTGTTTATACTTGGACTGGAACTACATAAAAACTAGAATACTGCATCGGGTAGAAGTTGTTTATACTTGGACTGGAACTACATAAAAACTAGAATACTGCATCGGGTAGAAATTGTTTATACTTGGACTGGAACTACATAAAAACTAGAATACTGCATCGGGTAGAAATTGTTTATACTTGGACTAGAACTACATAAAAACTAGAATACTGCATCGGGTAGAAGTTGTTTATACTTGGACTGGAACTACATAAAACCTAGAATACTGCATCGGGTAGAAGTTGTTTATACTTGGACTGGAACTACATAAAAACTAGAATACTGCATCGGGTAGAAGTTGTTTATACTTGGACTGGAACTACATAAAAACTAGAATACTGCATCGGGTAGAAATTGTTTATACTTGGACTGGAACTACATAAAAACTAGAATACTGCATCGGGTAGAAATTGTTTATACTTGGACTGGAACTACATAAAAACTAGAATACTGCATCGGGTAGAAATTGTTTATACTTGGACTGGAACTACATAAAAACTAGAATACTGCATCGGGTAGAAGTTGTTTATACTTGGACTGGAACTACATAAAAACTAGAATACTGCATCGGGTAGAAATTGATTATACTTGGACTGGAACTACATAAAAACTAGAATACTGCATCGGGTAGAAATTCTTTATACTTGGACTGGAACTACATAAAAACTAGAATACTGCATCGGGTAGAAATTGTTTATACTTGGACTGGAACTACATAAAAACTAGAATACTGCATCGGGTAGAAATTGTTTATACTTGGACTGGAACTACATAAAAACTAGAATACTGCATCGGGTAGAAATTGTTTATACTTGGACTGGAACTACATAAAAACTAGAATACTGCATCGGGTAGAAGTTGTTTATACTTGGACTGGAACTACATAAAAACTAGAATACTGCATCGGGTAGAAGTTGTTTATACTTGGACTGGAACTACATAAAAACTAGAATACTGCATCGGGTAGAAATTGTTTATACTTGGACTGGAACTACATAAAAACTAGAATACTGCATCGGGTAGAAATTGTTCATACTTGGACTGGAACTACATAAAAACTAGAATACTGCATCGGGTAGAAATTGTTTATACTTGGACTGGAACTACATAAAAACTAGAATACTGCATCGGGTAGAAGTTGTTTATACTTGGACTGGAACTACAGAAAAACATATTATAATAAAGAACGAACAAACAGACAACAAACTTGTATTGTGCTTAAGTTTTCCCTTCACAATAATTTATTACATTCTGCACATTACATGTCCTTCCAAATATCGAAACACAAAATACAATTGGTAAAAGATGTATACATTTCTTTTCATTGGTAAAAATGTGAATTCTTTATCCGAGAATGTTATTACAATTAAAAAAAATAAAAAAAGAAACATATAATAACAAAATAAAATTAATAAGTCATTATTAAAAACACAAAAACAAACACAATAATGACATGTTATTATCAAATATATAATGGCATGCTCTGTGCCCACTCAGCTGCCAAAGATTATATTATCAATGGCGTACCTAGCCCAGGACGGAATCTCAACAAATCTGTTCCTTGCGTTTTCACCCTATTCCTTGGGAACGGAATATACAAAACTAAAAATTGACGCCCTTGAAAGACAGCAAAGTGCCGCTGGTCGGACCGTCCCCTCCATTGGAAGACTAGTTACGCCACTGATCTACACAAATAAACCCACAGTTCTAAATATAAACAAATGTCTATAACCAGTCTACATCACATTAAATCATTTAAGTCTGACAGCTGCACATATTTAAAAAAAAAGTAAGATTTTATAAAAGGAAGAATGTATATATCAATATATAAAGGTATATCCAATCTCAATCTTCCGCATGATTGAGCTGGTGTATTTCTTTTTTCTTTTTCGGAATGCATCTTTCAATAAGGCAATAATGTTACAGTTACATGATGTGTAATGTGATCACATGTGTATGTTTTAGAAAAAAATGAACCCAATCACAACCAACAGTAGACACACGTCTGACTGGCAATCTCTTTTTAATTGATCTACAATTATGGAAAAAAACCAACAAATAAATGTTGTTCATTAATTTGCCAGTCATACGGTTATGTCTGTAATTCACATTTCATTTTTCTTAAGAAAGTGTTAGCAAAAAGCCAGGTTAATTAATAAAATGATTGTATAAACTGTACAATAGTAAAATGACACTCAGGGGTCGCAACTCTTTCAAAAATAACTAGACTAGACAAATAAAAGAAAAACAAGATATGCAAGAAGAGTAGTCGCTCCTAACATCATTTTTATCCCCCATGCCAAGTCAACTGTAAAAAAAAAACAAAAACAAATATCTGAATGGTATCATGGTAATCATGACAGTAATGACTCAAAAATAAATGAATAAATAAAACGAAAAAAAAAAGTAAAATGTCATCAGTTTATGTTAAGAAGTTCTTACAAAAAACATATTAACATAGCCAAATCAATAATATTTGTTATTACACTGACTTTAGTTGGTAAGATTTAAAAAAAAAGGAGGTAACCAACTGGCAGGAAGGAAACAAACACGTTAGAGTTATCTCTCTTTTCTTCTTTTTATCTTGCAATTTAATTACTTTTTTTTATCAAACTCTATTATTATAAATTTTAATCCCCCCCCCCGTCCAAAATATTGAAAAGATGAATTGACCCAATCAAAAGGATGGTTGACTAAATCTGTATCCGGTGGTGGAACGTATTTTTTAAGTATTAATCTACTTCTGAATCTTGCAACATTCTCCTGTTATATCCAGGCAGCGCGTTTCCGTGATGACGAGGGTCTCCTGGTTTAGGTTTAACGAATATTGACATGAGAAGAGGTAGGACCCCATCGAAGAGAGCTCGCTCGAAAAAGTTTATAAAAGTTTGAGTCTGAGCTTCTTTCACCTTCTTGTACTCTTCTTCAACCTGAGCGCTCTTCTTTTTCAGCTCTTCTTCCATGTTCTGCATCTTTTCAAAATTTCGTCTTTGCTCTTCTCTCTGCTGATCTTCAATGAGCGCAATTTTTTCTTGCAATTCTCGCCTGACCTCTTCGTCCATTTCTCTTCTCTTTTCCTCTCTTTCAGCGCGCAGCCTTTCAATCTCAATCTGTCGCTGAGCTTTTTCGTGATTTATCTGTATGGCCTCTTTGCAACAGACAATCTGATCACACACGCACTGTTGAACATGCTCTACGTTTTTGATGACTGTCATCAACGCACCGGTATCTTTATCTTGTTCCTTCACGCTTCTCAACAGCTCGTCCGCGCGTTGCTTCAGTGTGTCCAAAATAGAAAGCTGTTTGTCAGGCTCATCCAGTTGAACACTGGACAGCTGTTGGATAATAAGGCTTGTTTCCTTGAAACATTCTTCTTTGATGATCGGTACTTTGGACTCCACCATTAGCCGGTCGCGGTTCCTCTGTGCGGTTTTGAAATGTTCCCCGCTGTATCTCAGACCCAAAGTACTTAATTTATCCACCATGCTGATAAGTCTGTTCATCTGGTCTGTCTGTTTAGATTTGTCCTTGGTTCTGTTGTCAAGCAGAATCACCCGATCGTCGCATTCCATTACAAGTTGTTTAAACACTCCCGTCTGTTGAAAGCACCAAGTTTTAAAACAGTCTGTCTCAGTTTCTTCGGGATCGTAGTTGTCTCCACATGTCACTACTAGAATGCAGTACTGTTTTACAAAATCTTCTCCGAAGATCCCTTTCAGAACCTTGACTGTCTGCACGTCTTCTTTGGTGAATCTTCCCCCAAAGCGGACCACCAGGAGAAAAGCGTGATATCCCTCAGGGTTGGCTGTTATGGCCTTCTGGACGTTGTTCAGCACCAGCATAAGTGCATCTTGATCACTCATGTCCGTGTCACCGACACCAGGGCCGTCAACGACCTTGATGTGTCTGCCATAGTAGTCTGTGTATTCGAACTGCACTTCTTTCGTCACCGAGTTTGGATTGGGGACACTCCTGAACGCTTTCCGACCGAGGATGGTGTTCCCGGTAGCACTTTTCCCGTTCCCTGTTTTCCCAATCAACAGCAGGTCAAGCTGCTGTCTCGATGGAGGAACAGTGGACATTGTTACTGATAAATAAATGAAACAAAACTATAAGCATATGCGATATATAATATTAAAACATCATCTGTTTCAGTCATATAGTTGTGGCTGATAAATTAAATTAGCGAATTATGAGGCTAAAAATATAATAATAAAACATCATTTATCTGAATCATAAATATGGTAGATACAACGTTACTTTGTAATATTTAGACTTATAAGTTATACGTCTCGATGATGACGAAGATAGGCCTACATATATTTATGCTAGAAGGAAAATAGTCTAAAATTGTCTTACGGTTTAGGCCTACTCTATTGTTGAAAACTATTGTATAACAGTTAAGGGGCCGTTCACATATTATATAACGCAAAAAGTAATTTTTATCCCCCCCTCACCTAATATAGCATTATATAACACTTGTGTGATAGAACAATATAACAAAAATAAAAAAAAATTGCATCCACCACCCCCCTCCCCATTCGGCGTTATATAATATGTGAACTGCCCCTAATAGATTACTTCATATAATACACATAAGACATACTGAAATAATCGATAACAGATTGTTAGCTAGCATTATTATTTGTGGAACTATTAGAATTTCATCTAATTATGAAATAATTTAATGAATTCGTGCTATTTAGTCTGACAGCAGATGTTTGGGTGTCAATGAGAATAAATATTTACAATGCTTAACAAAATGAACAGTTGCATAAAAATTGTGGAAAAAAGAAGTTACAAAATGTCATCTAAAATTCACTGACAGATGAAATAAAATGATCAATGAAATCATAAACGAAGACATACTAATAGTTATAAATGAATAATTAAAGCTTATTGACAATCGAAATAAAATGACAGAGTCTACATACCCAAATGTTGAAAGTCAGAGATTAACACACAAAGCAGGGTGTATCAACTGACTATGGCGGTTTAATTAATTTTCTGAAGAAAGAAAAAGAACGCTTGATCGGGTGTTCCCGTTTTTACTTACCTGGCAAGAGAGATTGTTCGGTAATTCCCTTGTTCGTTAATCGGCATTTACTTTTCAACCTATTTTTTTTTCATTTCGTAATTTAATATAAAAAAAATTACAACTGTTTTCCGCATAAAATTCTTTCTATAGATTACATTTTTATTTTATTATTTGTTTTATTTTGAAACATCGGGCTTTTCCCAATCTGACGTGTAAGCCTACTCAGTGTTCGATTTAAGAAAAAAACCAGTGCCGGGTATGAAAAAAAAATTCTGCAGAGCCAAGGATAAAAAAAATGTCTATGGTTTCATCCCCGGAAGGGATATATTAGCTAAAGCAGAGCCGGGGATGACAGTTTTCAGTGCCGGGTATATCGCCGGCATCCCCCGGCGGTAAATCGAGCCCTGAGCCTACTTGAGGTTTTTAAAATGGCCATATTGGCATTGGGGGAATTCAAATTTAACTATCTAAATCTTTTTTTGTCGTTTAATAGTTCCAGGACTCACGTTCTATTGGGAGTCAATTCAATCGTATTCCTTCAGACAGCGAGACCGTCAACATGCCTGGCCGTCGCGATAGGGGTGGTGGTAACTAGAACAATTTTTCAGTGACACCCCCCCGGGCCTCTCTCCCGTGTCACGGGATGGGAGGGCGGGGCTTCGATTTCGTCAGTTGGGTTTGGGGGGAGTGGGAGTAGGTGGGAAGACTTTTAAAACGGTTAAAACTGCCGAAATTTTGGTGGTGGATGACCCGCGCCAATCAGCCAAACTAGCCCAATAAGCCTTACGCCAAAATGACGCCCCACCCCCGTGTGGAGGAGTCCAGAGGGCCCTCTTGTAAGGGCCCCGGAATTCTTGGATGTGGTCTTGCTACACGAATGTTATAATTTATAGATGATACGCATATTCATTATGGCTGTAGCAAAGAAGTGCAACCGGAACATATGTCGGGGGGGGGGGGGGCTTGTCCGCGGGGGGAGCCTTGTCCGCGGGGGGAGCCTTGTCCGCGGGGGGGGGGGGAGGAGGGGGCTCCATCCCTCAAGGGTCGATTAGTCTGGAATGTGTTTTGGCGAGATTAACAGGAGGTAACCCAGCATAAGGCAACACACCTAAACGAGTTATCCCAGTCAAGCCCATTGTCTCAAATATTAGCACACAACCGCGATTTATACATTGGCTGTCTAATAATTGTTATTGGAAATATTTCAATGGGGGAAAAAAAACATCTCGCTTTCCTATCTAGTTCCCCTTTCTCAGCATGTACCATCCTCATCAGGAGTGGCCTGCGTTGCCTCAACCCTTTGCGATTCTCGATTCTCGAGTTGGGCAGACAAGAACCTTTTTTTACGATACCAGACCTTTCAGCCAGCGTCGTGGTACCGAGGCAAGTAGTCGACTGTTTTGCGATGGCGGTCATACCCCCCCCCTAAGCCATCAGAACTAGTGAGAATGAAGCCATCAGAACTAACGAGAATGAAGCCATCACAACTAACGAGAATGAAGCCATCACAACTAACGAGAATGAAGCCATCACAACTAACGAGAATGAAGCCATCAGAACTAGCGAGAATGAAGCCATCAGAACTAACGAGAATGAAGCCATCAGAACTAACGAGAATGAAGCCATCACAACTAACGAGAATGAAGCCATCACAACTAACGAGAATGAAGCCATCAGAACTAGTGATAATGAAGCCATCAGAACTAACGAGAATGAAGCCATCACAACTAACGAGAATGAAGCCATCACAACTAACGAGAATGAAGCCATCAGAACTAGCGAGAATGAAGCCATCAGAACTAACGAGAATGAAGCCATCAGAACTAACGAGAATGAAGCCATCACAACTAACGAGAATGAAGCCATCACAACTAACGAGAATGAAGCCATCAGAACTAGTGATAATGAAGCCATCAGAACTAGTGAAAATGAAGCCATCAGAACTAGTGAGAAATAAGCCACCAGAACTAGTGAGAACGAAGCCATCAGAACTAGTGAGAATGAAGCTATCAGAACTAGTGAGAACGAAGCCATCAGAGCTAGTGAGAATGAAGCCATCAGAACTAGTGAGAACGAAGCCATCAGAACTAGTGAGAATGAAGCCATCAGAACTAGTGAGAACGAAGCCATCACAACTAATGAGAATGAAGCCATCAGAACGAGTGAAAATGAAGCCATCAGAACTAGCGAGAATGAAGCCATCAGAACTAGCGAGAATGAAGCCATAAGACGAGTTTACAATTGAGTTTAACCTGTTTTCTCATATAAGGTGAAAACAGTAGCACTGCCGCTTGTATACATTTTGTACCATTTTATCAGCAACTGACATTTCAGTGTATGACTAAAACATCGCCCTGCACTTTACCATAACGCTTAGTGACACGTTGTCGCTAATAAATATGTGGAACCGTGCTAAAAATAGTTTTCAAGGGAAAAAAAAAATCTCCTAAACGTGTTTTGTTTTGTTCTGAAGTTCTGATAGCACTCACTATACACTGCTAGTTATTTGAAAGTTATACATTAGACTTCTCTAAAAATAACCTCTTAGAAATAAAGAAAAAGATAATTTCATGCGTGTTTTTTTTAGAAAACTGCTAATATATAATTATGAACAATTTATAATTACACACACACGGACTAACATAGCCATTACAAAACGACACACAGGAACAGGTTCGTAGCTTGCGGGGGGGGGGTCAGGGGGGGCGGCCCCCCCTGCGTTTTGTCTAGTAAAATGTATTACCTGGCCCCCACCCCTGCTATTGCCTGGCCCCTGCTGTAGAATGCCTGGCCCCCTGCTGTAGAATTTTCACGCTACGGGGCTGCACAGGAACATAGACACAGGCACACAAACAAACACGGATACAGATACAAAAGACGCACAGGAACTTTTTTTTAAAAAAAAAAAAACGACAAATAATCGGGATTTTCCATACAGGTAAATTTTGTTATATCCGTTTTTTTCTTATACTCTCATCTGAAACTGAAAAACACTTATTCAAAATATCGCTTGGAAATTGTAGCGTATTTTATGCACAGAAAAAAAAATTAGCACCTTCAGAGTTTCATATTTACAAACAAAACGTAAATAGGAACATGTTGCTGGAATTCGAAAAAGTGATAAAGTGGGTGAAATAGAGAAAAGGAGAAAGGTAATGATATTATGAATAATATGATTTGTTAGTATATAGGCCTATAAATACACGATATTGCAGAACTCTAAATATTTAATTAACTGCATATTTTCTGATTGGCTAAAGGTAGATGGCTATTTAAATTATCCCACTTCTGCTCAGATGGTATTGATACAAATAGAAATAGCCTTATTCTCTACTAGCTGGATACAGGCCCGTAGCCAGGTCAAAGTAAGCAGGGAGGCACCAATACCCAGCAAGGGGGCACCTTTACTTTTTCTTTATTATTTCCTCTTTTTCTTCTTTTTTTTTAAGCGGGGGGATACTCCACACCTAGCGGGGGGGGGCACGGCCCCCCAGAGCCCCCCCCCCTTGGCTACGGGGCTGGCTAGATATCGTCCATATTTACCTAAATTATTTTTAGCTATAAGCCTCGCTTTAGAAATCTTGTTAATCCCCGTAAAGATGATGGGATGTTTTGTTTACATATTGTGTCAAACTCGGTAAACTTAACAGCCACAAACTCGGTAAACCTAACAGCCACAAACTCGGTAAACCTAACAGCCACAATACTCGGTAAACCTAACAGCCATAATACTCGGTAAACCTAACAGCCACAAAACTCGGTAAACCTAACAGCCACATACTCGGTAAACCTAACAGCCACAAAACTCGGTAAACCTAACAGCCACAAAACTCGGTAAACCTAACAGCCACAAAACTCGGTAAACCTAACAGCCACTGACATTCTCCGACAACTAGGGTCCCTCTCTTGATTCGATACAAATATTTTGATGTTTTTTTTTCTTGTCATATTCATTTTTACAATAGCCTCGCAATCAATTTACTTCTCTCGATACAATTCAGGGGATTAAAAAAGGGGTGGGGGGTTTTCCACTGTCAATGTTTTTTTTTCAGACATCAGTCCAGGCCCGTAGCGTGCGGGGGGACAGGGGGGACGACACCCCTGCATTTTGCCTGGGCCCCCCTGCGTTTTGCCTGGCCCCCTCTGCTTATTTGCTCTACTTAGTAAAATGTATTACCTGCCCCCTCCCCTCCGCTATTGCCTGGACCCTGCTGTAAAATGCCTTGCCCATGCTGTAGAATTTTCACGCTACGGGGCTGCATCAGTCATTCAAATTAAATCAAATGTATCCTAGGCCATAAAAAAAAACAGTAAAGATCTTTAATTATTATCAAGGGCCTCGAGTACTTTACCAAGCTTAGGATAAATCAATCCAATGAAATACCAAATTCATGTGTTTAATGTGAACATCTCGATAAGATAACACGCTTGGGAGATAACAGACTGGGAAAAAAAGAGATATTAATAAATTAGTTAATAATTTATGCTTACAGCCCCAAAATAAATATGAACATTATTCAAGTGGTTAAAATGAAGTCATGCCACGACAGATACCACAACCCCCAACCCCGTATTTGGCTGGGTAGGCCAGGACCACAGCTAGGGGGTTGGGGACAAAGTTGGACTTAACAGCTGGTGCATGGAGCTCCGTCTTATGAGGGGGCCCCGTTAGGCCCTACTTAATATATGTGTCAATGTTTCAATTCTAAGGGCAATTTGGATTTCTATTGCAATGGGGGTCTCAACCGACTCAAGTCCGCCACTGGGTGGAGGGAGTGGGGGGGGGCAGCTTGAGACGCCCTAATGTTATAAGCCTCGTCGACGTACTGTATCTTCTATAAAATAACTGAGCATTGGCCCCGGGGAGGTGGAGGGGCAGCCCCGTAACGTGAAAATTCTACAGGAGGGGCAAGGCATTCTACGGCAGGGGCCAGGCAATAGCAGGGGGGCAGGTAATACATTTTACCAAGTAGAACAAATAAGCAGAGGGGGCCAAACAAAACGCAGGGGGGGGCGGCTGCCTGGCCCCCCGCACGCTACGGGCCTGGGGGGGGGGGGCGGGGTTAAAGTCAAAGACTTCATCACGGCTGTCCATGGTGAGGTAGGTGGGGGGGTAGGGCATTGCTTGATCAGTCATTTAGGGTAGCCATCGGCTCTATTTAAAAGGATGTGTGTATCTCATGAGTGTTGATTTATTGAAGAACTACCGAAGGTCAGAACTTACATAAGACAGTTAGCTTTAAGCAGACATAGCAGTGATAAAAATACCTTAACGTTTAAATTACACTGTTGGGAAGAGTTAAAGCCGTTATACAAGACAACTGAAAAAAACAAAATGTATACGAGTGCAAATATAACAACTAATATAAAAACAAAATGTAGAAGAAACGAAACAATTCGCCCAATCAACATGATTCTCGTTTACAGAGGCGCAACTAGACCAAACTTTCGGGGGGGGGGGGGGCAAAAAAATCACTTGTATTAAAAAATCACATTATTGATATATTTGTATTTTATTTTAAACAAATTTTGGTATAATCTTTTAAATTTTTTTTTATTTCGGAAGGGGCAAATGCCCCCAATGCCCCCCCCCCAGTTGCGCCACTGCTCGTTTATCTAGGTCACCTGTAAATGAAACAATCAGCCCAATCAACACGATTCTCGTTTATTTAGGTCATGTTTAACTTAATAAGACTTTCAGTCGACCGTAATACATGCAAGGGGAAAAAAAAATCGATACATAACAACCAGCGCAAACAAAAAAAAGAGAGAAATGTTAACAATGGTACGCGCGATGGAATTTCGACACATTTCATCCGTGGATGTTCAAGCCCAGTGATTCCCTAATTTTTTCAACTCCCGAAGCTCTCTTCAGAACTAATCTGTTAAACTTAAACCACTTCGGGCATAACACAAATATCATATGTTGTACTGTATTGTACTGTATTGTACTGTATTGTACTGTATTGTACTGTATTGTGCTGTATTGTACTGTGTACAAGTCGACTGCGTTTTAGATGGGAATTGATGGAATAATGCGATGGATTTTTGGTGATTTTTTAAATATTGGCTCCTCGGGTGATAGTTTAAGAACCATTGGTCTTCTCTGCACATTTTTTTTTCGACATCAACCAACAAACTTATAAATACACACTAGCGAGCAACATGGTGGAGCTTTTGAGATATCACATAATAGACTTGTGAGAAACGAATGTGGACACGGTATAATGCATAGAGTGTGCTAAAAATTGATTTTTTTGTTAAAGCGGTGTAGCTTCGAGGGACGTTTGAATTAAAAGGAAAGTAAAAAAAAAAATGATGTCTGGCTGAACTTCAAATATGTGACTCGTAATATTATTTTAATTGTTAGCACATCTAGGGCCGAATTAAGGTTAACGCCTTATGTTTGCTACCAAACAGAGGCGTACCTAGGGTGGGGGAGAGGGGGTCCAAATTTGAAAGTGCCCCGGGCCCAGCTTGAGGGGGCCCCAAAAATCTTTTTACATTAAATATTAAGTACATTATATCAAATATCAAAATGCAAAGAGGACAAGCCCCTCCCCCCGGGCCCCCAAATCCCCAGGTTCGGCACTGCTACCAAAAAGGGCCTAATTTTGAGATATCAAAATGACAAAAAAAAAAAACATCACTAGTGATGATGTGTCTCAAAATTTCACAAAATACTCATGTTTCCTGCAACATATTATTCAGATTTTTTCACCGTTTTCTTTCCACGAAGCAACCGGTCAGGTCCACATGTTATTCTCATTAAGTAAAAAAAAACAAGGGGGCCAACTTATTTTATAATGTCCAAGGCCTTATTTGACTTATGGTCAATTAAAAAAAAATGAGTAATATAAATAAAAGCGATGTGGGCTCTGCGTTAAATCGAAAGTAAAGAATTAATACAACAGTATTCCAATCATGAAAAAAAATCGGATCTGCCCGAAACCAAAAATTATCAAGCCTACCGATAAAACCTAAGGGGATATAACTCTATGCAAAGTTTCTTGCAGGGTACAGCTAGTACATCATAATTGTCTTTTATTCAGCCTAACAAAAAAAAAAAAAAAAAATAGCACAGACTAGATGCCCAGTATAGGGTGGGGCAGTCCCCAGCGGTCTTTACTTAGATACTAGCAAGGGGCGCCATTTTTTTTTACCAATTTAGTTTCGTTATTTTTTTTCTTTGGGGGGGGGGGGGAGGGGGGGTTACGGGAGCATATTTCAGAGTCCTCACAGGGAAACCTTTAATGATAATTACACTGCTGGAGCAACAACAACAACAACAATAAAACAACAGTTTCCTGGACCAGGTATAAACCAGGAGCTTACAAACCTTTTTTTTAAATTTTCCCCCCATTTTCCCCCCATGATGTATATAAAGTGAAGGAAACCCAAATCTTTGTCAGGGGTCAAGGTCCTGGGAATCTCACCTCATTCCCCTTTTTTCTTTAAAGTCATTTACTTAATCTTCTGGTAAGCTGGACCCGTGGACAGGATTTGTTAAGGACTACTATAGGTTGTCTCTGTACTCATATAGATCTTGCTGCTTTCCACATATAAGATGCTTCCTTGATTTTTTTGTGTGGATATTTCATGTAAGTTTGTTGGTGAGGTTGGGAAACGAAATGGATCCAGTAATGAAGAACGGTTATGTTACATAATAAATATAAGTCTGATACACATTAAACGTTAGTCTGATACATAGCCAACATAAGTCTGATACATAGTCAACATTAGTCTGATACATAGCCAACATACGTCTGATACATAGTCAACATAAGTCTGATACATAGCCAACATACGTCTGATACATATTCAATGTTAGTCTGATACATATTAACATAGGTGTAAAGTGTTGGTATCAAATAGTAAACATGAAAAGGTCGGAGAGGGAAGCGCGTGGCCCGGATCAAATGGCCCGTGGTCCATTATTTGTTCGGCAGGCCTCTTTGCCCATGTCTGTTATAGACTTTGGTGAAAAGAAGCCGGTATGTTCTTTATGAAACCAAAGCAAATAATCGCATGTTATATTCCATGTTTTCTTCTCTTTTCTTTAGCACATAATGAAAAAAAACATGGAATCATTATATATTTCTCTTTTTTTTTCTGTTTCAGTAATGAACTTGCTAATTTGGTCATCTACCTTTTTTTTGTTTATTAAGACATGACACCTCATTTAATATTTTTAATTTGTTTATTTGTTTACTTTCTGGAACAGAATGGCTCTATCAAAGTTCAGCGACATTGACCTACTTTTGATAGGAAAAACCGGGAACGGGAAGAGCGCCCTGGGAAACGCCATCCTCGGGCGAAAGGTCTTCAAGTCCATGCCCAGCACGTCATCGGTGACGAAAGAGATCGACTCAGAGGTCAGCGAGTTTGATGGACGCGTCATTAAAATCGTGGACGGCCCGGGGGTCGGGGACACGAGGATGGACACTGCAAAGTCTCGAGAGGTGGTGGTCAAAGCCTTGCGGTACGCCATTGCGGCCAATCCTCGAGGCTACCACGCCTTCCTCCTGGTGGTCAAGTTCGGAGGCAGGTTTACTGAGGAGGATCAGGACACGATCATGTTCCTGAAGAGCGTTTTCGGTCAGATGTTCGTGCGAGATTTCTGCGTTCTGGTCATGACGTGCGGAGACAACTATGACAAAGAAATGGACGGGGTGGAATTCACGGACTGGTGTAAAGCGCAGAGCGGAGTTTTCCGAGAGCTGGTGGACGAATGCTGCGAAAGGGTGATCCTGTTCGACAACAGAACCGCCTCGGAGGAAAAGCAAACGAGGCAGCTGAAGCAGCTGATAGACACGGTGGACCATCTGAGCTCGCGCGGCAGGCGTTACACAGACGAGAACTTCAAGAGGGCCGAGAAAGAGCGCGAGAGGATGATGGTGAGCGCCAATAGGCCGATGATACAGGAGGAGACGATGAGGGAGCTGAGCTTGATTCTGCACAGGCTCCAGGTCATACAGAGCACAGTCGAGCCTGAGAAAAGGATAGAGGGACTGGACGGGCTGTTCGTAAGGTTAGAGGCACTACTGGACAGCATCATAGAGCAGGACAGGCACACGGGAGTTTTCGATGATCTTAAACAGACAGTGCTGTCCGTTAATGAAACGATTCAGAATGAAATCAGCTTCTCTGTGCAGATGATTAAAGAGAGGGATAAAATGAAACAAAGGGAAGACGACATGGCCAACCTGTTCAAAGAGCAAATCAGACTGTTAGAAGAAGATTACAAGGAGCAGTTAGAAGAGGATAAAAGAGAACAGGAGCGCAGGAGAAGGTTCCTGAAGGAGCAGGAAGCTATCATCGAGCGTAAACTACTGGAGCATGAGTTCCTGCAGAGTAAAATCAAAGAAATGGAGCAGGCAGAGAAAAGGAAACAACTGGAGAGGATAGCGGAGCTGGAAGAGAAATATCGCGAGGCTAAGAAAAAGAGTGAGGAGGGCATTTTTGACAAAATTGTCAACTTTGTTTCATGGCTGTTTCGTTAACATTTTTGACAAAATTTTCAAGTTTATTTCATGGCTGTTTAGTTAACATTTTTGACCAAATTTTCAAGTTTATTTCATGGCTGTTTAGTTAACATTTTGGACCAAATTTTCAAGTTTGTTTCATGGCTGTTTAGTTAACATTTTTGACCAAATTTTCAAGTTTGTTTCATGGCTGTTTAGTTAACATTTTTGACCAAATTTTCAAGTTTATTTCATGGCTGTTTAGTTAACATTTTTGACCAAATTTTCAAGTTTATTTCATGGCTTATTTCATGTTTAGTTAAAGATTTTGATAAAATTGTCAACTCTTTTTTCCTGGCTGTTCAGTTAAATAATTATTTGTTTAATTCAAGATATATTTTATTTCCTAGTGATTTAAAACATTTCAGCATCTCTGTTTCTACATCAAGGTTTATTGTCATTTGAGTAGTTGCACGCAGTGGCGTAGTGAGTGGGAGCAAGGGGAGCATCATCCCCGGGCGCTGCTCACAAAGGGGCGCCAAATGGTATATTTTACATATAATAATATATGGTTTTCGAATGAAGGGGGCGCTAAAAAGGTATTGTGCCCCGGGCGCGAGTTAAACTCGCTACGCCACTGGTTGCACGTCACACCGGACCTCTATCACCTACTAGCGTTGGCGTAACGAAGTTTCCACAAAGGCGGCTTCCGTTTGATCAGTTACATCCTATAATGGGTTCTATCTCTCTCTTACCCCCCCCCCCTTTTCCCCAGTTAATTGTACTGGAATACATCACTATAAAACAACAACATTTTCTCTGTCTTCAATCCGGTAGAAAATTGGTGGGGGAAAAAAAGCACGTCAAACTTACAATGCAAAACAATGACCCGGTAAATATGTTTCATTTAAAGCGGCGCAATCCACATTTGAAACTTTCTCCACCAAGAAACTAATCTCTGTTATCCAGAGTGATCGGTCCTTAGTCCATTGTTCCTTGTTCATTTATTTTCATCGGTTCAGCAGTTTTGTATACGTGTTCATTTCTAATTGAAACACACATGCATTAATCACCATTAATCACGGTGTTCTCCCACCCAGATTTAAAATGGGTACCTGACTTAAAGTTGGGGAAATAAAGGCGGCTGGGCGTTGTACTAACCACACAATCCTTTCATATGCTAAGGTTATAGAAATAGATTAATTCTACACTGCATTTGCTCCGATGGCCCTCTAAGGCTACGGGAACTTTACTTTCTTTTTATTCAGTAAGCAATTAACTTTACTTTCGTGCCTTTTTATGTATTTTTTGTAATGTTTATTTTTTTGAAGGATGGCAGGTTTTCTTTTTTCGCTTGTAACTAAATCTGTAAAATTAAAAAAATAAAACCAACAACAAAAAAAATAATATTTTCCACCTTTTTTTTAAATTTTACTTTTAATTTTGAGAAAAAAATCGTTAAAGACCAGTTTCATTAATAGTTAATGAAAAAACAATATCATAACACAATCATAGGTCAGAATATAGATTATTTTTAGAAACATTGTCCACCAACTTTGGACAACCCTTCATGAAACGGATAATAATAGGGGTCTACAACTAGTGGATTAAAAAACAAAATGCTAACGACATCCTTCCGTAAATTTCTAAAAATAAATCAAGGGAAAGCCACAAGGATTTGAAAGACTGATATTCCATAGCAATGGAGGCGGAATTCTCAAACTATTTATTTGCAGGACACACAAAAAGTAAAAAAAAAGGATTGAAACAAACACACGTACAAATAATTGTCTCAAATATTAAGTCATTAAATATAATCACCGATTATAAATTATTATAAACAAACTGAATGTTGTTTTAAACATGGAAACAATTGTACTATGAAGTGTGTGTCTACTCCTATGTTTGTTGAGATCCATGGGGGACACTCAAGATCATACACAATGAAGTTGAACACTTTCAGTCTCGTGTCGGTCGACCGGTCTACCGGTCGTGTGTTAGGAAAATTTAATAAAACCATTTCCGGATAGCGAATGTGTTCAGTGTTGTAGATATTTGTGAAACGGGTTAACTATTATTTACTCACGTTCATCGCGATTTCTCAATGTGGTTATGGATAAAGTAGTATCAAATAAAGATAGCTTTCGGTTTCAAAAAAAAGTGCAAGGTAAATGGTGGTAAGGTATATGGCGAGCGTGGGCAAATCTGGCTTCTAGAGCCCCTAGTTGAGTTTAATGGGCTACAAGTTATTAAGTTGTTTTTTACTTATCTATTATTGAACTCTTCTTTTCCTCAAGATCCTGATCGTGTTTTTTAAGTACATTAAATAAAACAACAACCACAACAGAATGTGGCACTCACTGACCTAGCAAACTTGGCTTAAAACGCTTCATGCATAAATGTATATAAATATATTAAGTATTCTGGCGTTGTGCTAGCCACACAACCCCTTATTAGGCATTCGCTCTAGAAACATTTCATCTTCCTACCAATGGCCACCAAGGGTTAAGGGAGCTTTACATACTTACATTTACTATATGAAGCGTTTATAGACATAATAGTGTAAGACCAAAATGTGGGTTGGGCAGGTCTGTCTCACAACTCTCCAATTATAGGAAGATCTTCTCGTGACATTTATTTTTAGACTTTAATTTTAGAAGCAAACCAGAGGTCACGGTCTAAATATCAACTACTGAAGCCGAGAAAAACTTCTGCCTGTTATCACCGTCTCTCCTACCTCCTTTTTATAAAGCCTGTTTGTTTACAACTTCATAAACCTGTTTGTTTACAACTTCATAAACCTGTTTGTTTACATCTTCATAAACCTGCTTGTTTACATCTTCATAAACCTGTTTGTTTACAACTTCATAAACCTGTTTGTTTACATCTCCATAAACCTGTTGGTTTACATCATCATAAACCTGTTTGTTTACATCATCATAAACCTGTTTGTTTACATCTTCATAAACCTGTCTGTTTACATCTTCATAAAGCTTTCTGTTTACATCTTCATAAAGCTTTCTGTTTACAACTTCATAAAGCTGTTTGTTTACATCTTCATACTTGGTCACGTCAACGTGCAAGGAAACGTCCGTTACAATTAAGTGGTGCTTTTTTTCATTACACACGACAGTGTTTGTTTTTCTCAAATGGATTATTTTCGTTTCTTTTTTTTTTAAAATAATTTATACCAAAGCCTTATGAAATACTTTCAGCAAACACACACACACACACACAATAGTAAATATTATCAAAAGGGTCTTAATTTTAAAATCATTTTTTTTAAATAGTTATGTTGAAACCTTCAGGGATACTTTCGATAGACTAAAATTAATTACTAGTAATACAAGTATAAAAGAAATGGTTGATTAATGAAGATCAATAGATGGTAGTTTTGATGCACAATTATACTTCAAACACATGTATAGGTGACTCGGTAGCAATGATGTTGTGAAAACACACAGTGCTGGCTTCGGATTCAGGTTTCTTCCCGTTGTGCCTACAAACTCGAAAACCATGAGGACGTATAACACGGCATTAAATATTTTCCAGATTAATGGATATAATGATATCAGTAGATGAACACGGCATTAAATGATATTTTTCCAGATTAATTGACATCATCTCTTCATTGCAAAGATATCAGTTGATGAACACTGGATTCGATACTAAATTGATTGGATTATAATTTCTCTAAACATTGTGTGTGTGTGTGTGTGTGTGTTTGTCAACTATGGGGCGAACACTTAGTAAGCTTTACAAAGATGAGGTCTCTGATGCGCCGGAACCAGCGCCACGGTGCCCACCCGACCTGGAATCCCCGCTGTCAGACGTCCAGTACAATCAGGAGCTGAAGGAGGCTATATCAGATACATTCGTGTCTTACGTGATACCATTAAACATACTGCACGTCTTTCACAAATACAACAGACGGGTGTTGGTGAGGCAGGACTTGGTAAGTAGAAACCCAGTACATTAATTATGAAAGGGGGCGGGGACGGATGTAGTGGACAGTGCTCTGCCCATAGCCGGGTCAATCATCGGGCTAATAAATTTATAGCATTAGGCCGTAAACAAAACAAAAAAAATGCCGTTATTTGTCAGTTTATCTAACTTTTTTATACGCTTTGAAATGCGTTTAGGCTTTTAGGCCTTAGGCTCACACTAACCTTAATCCGGCCCTGGCACTGCTGCGGCCTCTGAAAGAGCTCAGTGAAGCTCCGGCTTTTATTGTCCCTGCCTTTTACTAATTATTTAAAGAGCCCATTTCTTTTGAGCTCCGCCTCAGTGTGAGAGTAGCATAGAAAAACACTACAGAGGACTGATATGTTATATTTCATATCTTAATTGTGTATGCATATATTTATTATGTATAGATGTATTATGTATAGGCCTACATGCCTGTCATTGTTATAAATAAAAATGATACATTTTTGACCCGCATCTAATTACAGGCACTGTCGTGTTACACACGGTGTCGGTGTAGTGCCCGCGAGGCCCTGGGGGCATGAGTAGGTGGGTGAACTTAAGGCGCACTCTAAAGGCACAAAACCAATATGAGAAGCCCACTCCTTCTCTCTTCCGCCCCCCCACACCCTAATTATTAGTGACGACACTGGTTATCCGTCTGGGTTTGATACAATGTTAGAGTATATCTAACGCTCTGGTCCAACCACATTACCCACAATGAAAAACTGTAGCAATAACAATACAGTCCGATGTACTTTAACAAGCGACTGGCCTTCTCATCTACCTTTGACCTCACCCGAGCCCTGGCGACTATGTCCTTGACCTGTACAGAGTTTGGGCGATGCCCCTTGGTGAGTCGAATGGATTTACACACACACGTTTTTTTTTTAAATTTATTTTTGAATGGGTGAGAGTGAGAGAGTAAAGAAGGTTGATCGCTGAAAAGGTATATCGCATTTTTTTTTTGCCTTTCTAAAGCTATTTTCTTTGTTATACTTCCACCTCCCCCTCCAATCATTCGTTACATACATGGTGACGGCTAAATTTGCGAAACATGATGCAACATAACTGAATACAGGTCTATAAACAAAACATATGAGCTCTTTCTTCTAAGTGTATGTGAACGAACACACACACACACACATACACACACACACACACAGAGTTTGCCAAGCTCGCACACAGCTTAGAGAGATTTCAGCCCCTGCTCACGTAGGCCTATATGTAAGGCAGGTAACGCGATCGGAGATTCTTTCGTCACAGCCATACACAGTAACTGAACTCTCTGCACCGCAGGTTATAACTCTGCCATCGCCCTTTGCATAAATTCGCTTCTGTTACAACTTAATAATAACGTTTTAGTTCATCTAGTACAAGAAATAACTGTTTAGTTTATAGCTTTGTTGCTGAAACAAAGCCACACGTGTGGGCATAGATAGATATAAAGAAGTGCTTAAGTGAAATGGTTAAATGTTTTGTTGATCACCGGCGCATGTGATATCCTTGAATTAAAACAGCGTGTACTCGTCTGTTGTTAACTAATGTTTTTTTTTGGTTGTAAATTGTATCCTGTTTCTTCTATTATACCCTTCAGATCTTAAATGACGTCCGTTTCCTTCTACGAATTGAATCCAATGAAATCATTGCTCGTCATATTGTTGAATGCAGAAAATGAATTGAAATAGGAATAAAAGCACTTATATATATATAAAGCGTTTTCTAAATTATTTTTTTACCCACTATATATACATTAATATGTAACTGGTCCCTGAGCCTAATAGGCCATCAGAACAGATGAAGCGTATAACTCATCTGTTTCTTAACCGCAGCATGTGAAGGGATTTATAGCTGGGCGGACAATGAATGATTTTTACCCAACTTTTGACCTGGGAAAAAACATTCAAGGGACAGCATCCTGGCCATCCCGCCCCCCCCCTCCTTTTTTTAAAAATTGTAATTAGCATATCAATTATTATGTATATCTATCTCTCTGGTCCAACCACATTATCCACATTTAAAACTGTAACAATAACACAACAGCCCGATGTACTTTAACAAGCGACTGGCTTTCTCATCTTCCTTTGACCTCATCCGAGCCTATATGAGACTGTATCCTTAACAACCTGTACACAGTTTGAGTTACGCCCCTTGGTATGTGAGTCGAACGGATTTTCACACACCTACAGTGTTGGTCGGCCACTCGAACGGCAGCTTTCTAAATAGGGACTGTAAACAAGTCACATCTATCTCAGCACTGTCAAGTATTTACAACGACCCGTTATAATATAGATGCCCTACATGGGGGTTGCAACTTAATTGTTCCTGATTGGGCCCCAACGATCATCAGGACGGCCATGTGTGCATTAATAAAGCTATTCTGATCTGATAGTGTAATTATTAACTGAAGCTGATGTTTCACTGATTGAGGTATCTGTAGGTTATATCAGGGGTAGGTAAAACTACAGTCCGTGGGCCAGGTACGACCGTGGTAACTTTTTTGATTCGCCACGCGATCTACTCACCACATACGAGCAACTGTCAGAACCGTCTATTCATTTACTTGATACATAAACACTTCATCCATCTGCTTTTGGTGCGGCCCTTCTGTAAAATTTAGAACCCATTGTGGCTCACGATTAAAGAAAATTGCCCACCATTGCCTTATATGGTCATTGATAATTTTTCCCCAGGATTTTGTCAAGGCACAAGCAAGCCACTTGGGTGAAGTCGTGGGCAGCCGAGCTCTGCTGGACCGACTTGCCATCTATGAAGACTGGTTCCACTGTCTGCTCCAGAGTCTCAGGGACAGTGACGTCATGCTCGGTCACGTGGCGTACCAGATGGAAAACATTCGAGGTAAATATCAGTTTCATCTGTTAGCCTTACCGGTGATCTATGGAAGCATTTGCAGAGGGGCCCAAGATTTATCTTGAAACATTTGCATAGGGGCCCAAACATCTATGGAAGTATTTGCATAGGAATAACCAGGCCAAGAAAAGATCCACCTGTATAGTATATGTATCTCATTATGTTCAAGTTTCACAGTTCTATAGATGCCATATAATAAAACATGTGATACATTTTCAGAAGCTCTAGACGAGAGGATACTAGAACAAGATGAGACGAATGATAATCAAGTAAGAAACATTGTTGATATGTTTCATAATCTATCCATTTTTTATCTACGTGTTTGTATAATTACCGTCTTTAAATCATTCTTTTTTTTTCTGTCTAATCAGGATCAGGAATCTCAGTTACCATGCCAACGTAAGTTTATTATAATAAAGTTCCCTTCAGCACCAAAGGGGCCCGTGTAGAATTCATCTGTTTCCGTAGCCTCGGGGATATAAAGGGATTGTGTGATCAACTCAACGCCCAGCCGCCTTTACTTCCCCAGGTACATATTTAACGCTGGGTGGACATGTGGGACTTAAACGTTCACTACGACCTGGACAAATTCCCCTGGTTCTCATCGATGATCAAATCAGGAGGGCGCTAGAAAACGGAGCGGCCGTCCAAAACTGACCCGTGGTGGCAGCTTAGGAGAGTTGAGCAGGCGGTAATTGCCCAATTCCGAACTGGGCACTGTCCTATTGGCGCGTACTTTGGGAGGTTGAGGCCCAATGTCGACATCCTTTGCAGACACTGCAGGGAGGTGGTGAAAACCGTGGATCATTTGCTTTTCGAGTGTCCCGGACTGGCGGACCACAGAGTGGACCAGTCCGGAAGATTGCTGGCCATTGGGCTTTATGGCAGTCTCCAGATGTTGAGAGACACAGCAAGTCTGATCTCACGGGCTCTAAGAGACTAAGTCTCAGCCCACAGTTTGACTGAGAGAGTTCAAAGAGAGAGAGAGAGAGAGAGAGAGAGAGAGAGAGAGAGATAGAGAGAGATAGATAGATAGATAGATAGAGAGAGAGAGAGAGAGAGAGAGAGAGAGAGAAAACGGAACTCACAACACAAGGCGCCACAATAGCTAGCTACGGCTCTGCATTGACCTCAGGCTTTAAAAATTTATTTCTATTTTTTTTTTTTGATGCAAGGAAACTTGACATATATACTGTGAAATTGGTGGGTGGAGGGAAAGGGGAGGGGAGTCCCAGTTTTCTAGTTAGCCAGGGTCCCTAGATTTGTTCCCTGCGGCCCCTGCGGCCCTTGATACGTTATCTGTAGCGTGATGTGTTTATCTGTAGCGTGATGTGTTTATCTGTAGCGTGATGTGTTTATCTGTAGCGTGATGTGTTTACATGTATAATAAATTTAACTTTTAACCTTACTCGAAATTCTACCAACAGAGCCACATAGAGCACAGCTGAAAGAAGCCATGAAGCTCAAGGTTAAACTTGGTGAGTGTGTGCGGTTTCCCGCAGAGGTGGCCTTACAGGGTGGAGGATGGGGTGACCGCCCACGCCACGCTCCTGAGGGAGCTCCGTGCTTGGCTTTTTTATTTGTTTTCTTACTAGGTGTAACTAAAAAGCAAAAAAAACTATGTTTGCTCGACCAGTGACACCTACCCTTGGCCCGCAAATGACACTCACTGAAATGACATTATAGGATCTTTTACTAATTAAAAAAAAAACAAATTTAGTTTAATAATTAAATTATGTCATTAAAAATAATTCTAGTTTAAATCACATATTTTAAGTATGTCATAAATCATATTACTGGTTTTCCCCTTTAATTTTAAACCAATTTAAATAATGAAATATTACAAAGATCATATATTTCTATTCACAGAGCACATGACAAAAGAATATAACCAAGAACGAGAAATGAGAGTAAAATATGAAGAAGAGTTACATAACCTTAGAACAGGTCAGTCCGATGGGTCAGTCACTGAAAATGAATTGTTTCTGCTAATGAAGTGGCTATTTAAATACAATAAAAACGCATATTGGTGTGAGTCTGGGGAAGGCGTTCATATTGTATTTTTTTTTATAAAAAGGATGGTGATAGTTTAAATCTGCAATTTTATATCATCATTTTATTTAATAAATTAAAAAATAACATCAAGTCCGATAATACTGTTCGAAAATGGAAGGACAATAACTCTTGTATATTATTCAAGGCTTGGATCCCCCTGAAATGTGACCAATTTGCCCCCCCCCCCAGTGGTGTATTAACCCTAAGTATAATAAGGCATTATGTCCTGGTATATATCATACCTTATTTATCAGATTATAAAGGTTATCTTTAATTTTTGTTATCGCTAACTTCATTGAAGTTAACGGCAATAAATCTGATTAATTCTATGCATCTTCTATAAACAGGCAAATTACTAAATTACTTAAATTTGAACTAGGGAATGAGATGATGCATTCTATGGGTGTGTGTTTAGTCATTTTCACCGGCAAAATTTTTCCATTGTTGTTAGTTAGAAGCCACAATAACCTTAATCCGGCGCATACGTTAGCCCTGTATCACTGCTACTTAGCTACAGAATTAAAGAAATAATAGAAATGGCTTTGATGTTACATCGAACTTAAGAATATTGTACATTTTAACTCCCAAGTACAGATTCAGTAACGACTGAGAGGGACCAAACACTAGTTGCAGATGAAGATCCATTACACCAGCTGAGAACAGACCTGGAGTCAGTGAACGCGGAGAATGAAAGGCTACAAAAACAGCTCAGTGAGTCAATTCAACATTTACTGCATCTATCGTTGTTGTATTCAGAACCGTTGTTGTATTCAGAATCGTTGTTGTATTCAGAACCGTTATTATGTCTTTGGGGGGAGGGGGCGCTAGGCAGAGACTTCCAAATACAGTCGATTCCGCTTAATTGTGACACATCGGGACCGAGGCTTTTTGTCCCGATTAAGCGGCTGTCCCAATTAAACATACAAATTTACTATTGGCTTCTTGGTTTGGTTTCTTTGAGATTTGTCCCAAATAAGCGGCTGTCCCAATTAAGCGGTGTCCTAATTAAGCGGAATGCACTGTATATTTTTCAGGGCCCTAGACAAAAGAACCTTTGGAGGTCCTCTAGCCCTAGAAATGTATTTAAAGGGGGTGGGGGCATTGGGCAGTGTGATGGTCCTTATCTGTTGACCAGTTCGCATGACCATAAATAAGGGCTCTAGTAGTTGTGTTTAAAGTTGTAAGTATTACAATGATGAGGAAAGAATGGACACCATTATAACACCTGGACGACATTTCATTTGTTAACAACAATTTACGGATGTGATTCTTGATTAATGCACTTAAATATATAAATTAAATTTGTATATTATACATGCAATTGTACTTATTGGATTTTAAATTTTTATTAATTTTTTTATGTTTAATCATGTTTACAATTACAGTGAAGGAAAGAGAGAAAGTTAAAAATATGAAATTGGAAATTTTAGAGAAACAATCCCATCTAGATGGTCAGAGATCTATAGCCGACAATAGTAAGTTTAACACTACAAAATGGCATAAACAAAAAGCTCAAAAAAATTGTATGCTGATGTTATGTCTTTTGTCTGGTTAAGGTTTTTTATAGTGAATGATTAAACATGTCTATGTGACGTTAGAATAAAGTATAATTTCATATTTTAAACAAGTATAAAGTGACCTTTTATGCGACTGTTTAGAAATTAAAAAGATGGACATGCTGTTTTCAAATGCATCGCTTTTTACTGAAGCTCAGTGGGTGGGCAAATTTTGAACCCACGGTCCACAATGAGTCCTAAGCAGAATGTGCCTACCTAGAGAGGATGGATGTAGTTTCTAAGTGAAGTAATATAAATTTAAACAATGGTAGAGGAGGGTGGGGTTTAGGGCGCGGGCCGGATAGAACAGCCGAATGGGTAGTGGTTGGATCGTGGGCCATAGGTTGCCGCCCCTTGTATGTTCCTGCTGAGAAGGTCTATTTTTTCGGTTTCATACGCTATCCCACCCCGCTACAGTCATCTAAACTGCTGCGTTACACTCATCTACTAAAGGGGTGCACTTTGACATCAAAGCCTGACTCAGTTTCTTCCCCGAGTCCAGCGGCCCTTTGTTGTCGGTCTGTGGCCGAGAGTGAGAAGTCGCACCTTCGTCCAGCTTCCGGGCACGTGGTCACTTTCATCTGCGCTCCGCTGACCACAGCTTTAGTTTACCCTTTAGGGGGCGGGGGATGATGGGAGCCGGCTATGGGCGGCGGGGGGTTAGTTCTGGTATTTGAGGGACTGTGATCCTCTACGCAGCATGGTGGGTCAGATGGGCCCGATAGACAGACGCACTGCCGTAATAAAAAAAAATATACAGCCTTTTTTGGGGGAATTAACCAATGCTCACTTCTAGCTGAACATACGCTGTCGTTTTTAAACCGGTTGGCAAACTAGGCGGTTTTTTTCTAGATCCCCCCCCCCCAGAAACTGCTAGGACCCCCCCCCCTTCTTCCCCTAAATGATTCTTTGCCTTGGTCCCCCCAAATGTTTCTTTAACCCCCCCCCCGCCCTCACCCCCCCCCCCACCAAGAACAAAAGAACGCATCAGTGCAATTTTCAAGCCTGTGTGATACCAGACTCCTTTGTGTGTTAGTTTTTTTTTTTGCTTCTTTGTATGAAATATGTAGAATAAAACGTGAAACAACTGTATTATCCTTGTATCTTTATTTGGTGGCCCATACTTTAATGGGAGTGACGGGCAATGATGATGATGATGATGATTACTTTTAATAATTTTGACACAATTTTTTACTGAGATTTCTGATGTTTCCCCATTTGTAAAAGTGACTACAATATGTATTTACCAATGATAAATAATTAAAAAAAACAACTTCGTTACAGAAAAAAAGAATAAGGACCGAAAGTTACGACCACTGTTGTGTTTAGGTCAAGTCAAACAAAGGTCGAAGAGGAAGAACAAAGAGAATCTCTCGGCAGATGTAAACAAATCAAAAAACAAAGAGAATCATCACTCGGAAACTACAAACAAAGATGAACCGAACTAGAATAATCTGAATAAATTTTTCACTATTGTTTTAGCAAACATTATCGAAAATAAAAAGCAATTATTTGAAATAAAAAATGTTATTTGTTATTTCATATATTTTATTAGTATATAGAAAATAGTGGGGAAGCCTGCATCTAGGCCAGTGGTCCCCGACAGGGACGGATTTAGGGGGCATTCCCCGTTACCGCAAGTTTAGGTAAGACATCATTAAATTATAGAAATATTTTTTTGTTCTAAGACGGGCGGACGGACTATAATTTTAGCATTTCAGTTTTGCCCCCCCCCCCCGGGGGTCAAAGTTGTCTAGATCCGTCCTTGGTCCCCAAAGTTTTTTTCGCCACGGACCGGTCATCGTTTGATAATTTCACCGCGGCCCACTGGAAAATAAAAAAAAAGGGGGGGGGGACGTTGATTATTTCTGGTCCATGGAAAGTCGGTACAATCACAAGACAATTAAATAAAAAGGAAATAATTTAATGTTTCTTGGGCGGCCCAGAAACATTCGTTCTACGCAGGCAAGCCGAGAGGGGGGGCAGGGGGGGTCATTGCCAGGGGGCCCGCATCTGTAAGGGGGCCCGGCCGCCCCGACCATGTCAATTTTTTCACGACTTATTGTTTATTAAGGGGCCCGCAACGATGTCCTGCCCTGGGGCCCGTGTTGGCTCTCGGCGCCACTGGTTCCACGGACCGGTACCGGGATTAGGGACCACTGATCTAGGCTACCGGTATGTGGAGAAGGGGGGGGGTGGTGGGGTGTGTGTGAATGTGGTATGAATAAAGCAATACTAATGAGACTAATGAGGAAAGTAATTTAAGAGTGTAAAAATGTGAAAAGATGTGCGGTGGGCCATGGGTGTAAAATACAGTAGTATATTGGTAGGGGGACGCGGTGGAACGCCATTACCTTTTTTTTTTTCAGAACCGGTTCGCATTCCATTACTTTTTTCATGTTCCGACAACTCCCACTTTTTTATTTGCTCCCACTATGCGCTCCCTTACTTCTTATTATACCAATACATCACTGATTAAATATTATACCAGCAACACACGCTCCTAATAGGAATTGTTTGTACAGATCGTGTGTCACTTGGACTAAATTTTGAAAAGTTATAAATTGACTTTTTTTTTTTTTAGTTTCTTTGCGGCTAATGGGAATAATGACTAAATTTCACTAATATAGCTACTCTTATTGTTTGAAAGAATACACAATAATGCAATGATGAAAACATATGATACTCAGTTTTACATAAAACCAATAGGCGCCTCTGCAAACAGTGGTTGCTGAATAGAAAATTGCAATGTGAGATGACAATACATGTACTTCTAAAGACAGTATTAGAATAAAAATAGCCCACCGAACGGTATTACCCAGAGAATATAAAAATAGGATATTCCCGTTGATTTTTAAGATAAACCATTTTTGGTATAATTTAGATGTAATATTTATACATATAAACAAAATAATACATAACTGAATTAAAAACAAATCAGTCATCGTAACTAGAATATAGGGAAGTCAGACGTGAAAAGGCTACGTCGGTGGAAATGAAAATCTAATTTAGTACCGGAACTGTATCTGGCTCCAAAAGGCTTACTTCACGCCAACCGGTTTTTACCGATTTTACAAAGTCCGTGGATCAGAGTGTTATGGGGTAATTATACTACAACATAAAAAGTTTTCATTAATTTTTTTTATCAAAATTATAGCATCTTTTAAAATGTGTTTGAAAAATATTGTTTTTGATCAACATTGTCACATTAGTGACATTGCAAATTATAACAATAACATATGGTGCTGCTACTCTCAATGGAGGGCATGTGACATTGTGTTCGATTGTGTGAATACTTCAGGTTTATGTTCGTTGGTAACAGTTTGTGCATTTCATTGATTAGCTGTATACTTCACTGGATTTTAACCGCACCGACGAATATTATTTATTTTATTAATATGTATGAAAACTAACCAGAACCTTAATGTCATTGACCACAGGAGATCGAACCAGACGAGCAATTAACCACAAAACCACACGTCCCTCCTTAGCACGTGGTAACACCGGACGGCCCGTGTAGTCTGTAGGGCATTGTATGCTACAGTTGTTGTTTTCTCGGGGGATAATTTTCGGGCTTTGATCAGTTCAGTGTAATTCAAATTGGTACAAACATGTTTTTTTTTATTAAAATTTTAATCTCTTTTTCAACATTCTATTTTTAGTAACATTATCTACTACTATAGGCGGTCTTAGGTAGTCGAATGTAAAAAAAAAAAATATTTAACTAAGTCCCTTTCCCACTAATGATGTGGTCTCTGTCTTTAAAAAAAACAAACTCTTTACTTTCCCTACTAAAATATTTTTTTTTCAGTTTAAATAAAAAGCTAACATTCAAATAGTATTATTCATAGTGAAATAATTATTAGTCATACATAAAGATACAATGATTACTATGTATGTAAGCACATAAAGCGGGACCATTTGGTGTAACCCCCACTCCCCCCCCCCCCGCCCACATAACAACAACAAACGCCTATGAATATTACACTTTCATGGCCGCTGCAATGAAGGGAAGGGGGGGGGGGCAATCTAAACATGTGTCAAGGGTGACAATCATTGAAGGCTCCGTAACGTAAAAACAACAACATTGTAGTTATTTTCTGTTTGCTGCAACGAAGCTGTGCACTTTTTGTGGGATGGGGATGGTGGAATATAAAAGGGAACAGAAGGGCCCCACTTGTCTGGGCACCCAGTTTTTTTTTCTGTTACCCTAACACATTAGTTACAATTTTTCTGCTTTTTGGGGTATCTAGGACTAATTGAAAATTCTCAGCCCAGATACCTTTTCCCCATACCCCTCCTGCCAGCCAAAAAATATTTCATAAATATATGGGAAAAGGTGCTTTTCATGAGCATAGCACAATTAATTACGGTAGTGTGCTGTTTTAATTAATTGAATGCTATGAGTCTAACGAGACTTAAACGTTTTTTTTTAAAATCTGGAATTGCAGGTATACGTAGGAAATACAATACAAGAAGTGTTAGAGAGTAATTTCTAATCTTAATTATATTGAAAGCCACGCTCTGTCACAGGCCCATACATTTAAAGGATTCCGTGTCTGGATGATGTGAAAGCTGGAACATTGGTAGCTAAAAATCTATCTATCAATTTGTATCGATCTACAAATTACATAAAATAAGAAAAGAAGAATACTTTAGCTCTGAAAGAAAACTGTTTTGAGTGCCTCTATTAAGCAGAGCCTGTTGAAAGCTTGAAAATTAACGAAATGCATCATTATATGGTATAACCTGTGATTATTACAGAGAATAACAAACTCAATCTAAAGCACTCAAAAATTATGACTAGTCATACAAATACATGTTTTATTCGCACGAATTATATAGAACTGAAAGATAATTTACACACACCTAGAATAATCGATTACTGTTTTCAAAATGATGTTATAAGTCAAGATGATAAGGAGGAGATAAACACAGGAAGTAGTCGATCAGCAAAAAATGGAACATTTTTAGATTTGCTCATTCGAAAAAGTACGTCCAGTCCAAGTGTGAGAGATGTTTTTATCAAAGCCTTGCAATATTATCAGCCCGATTTACTGCTTCGGTTAAAAAAGCCACAGCTGACGTACGGTCAGTATTTTATTTACAAATTAATAAATAGACATGCTTACAAACTTTTATTTTTATACTTTGTCATGCCTCATGGCTTAAGCTTAGGACTTAAGTTTGTAAATCAATTTATTTTTTATTTACAACTATAACTTTAGAAGTATCATTTCAAAAAGTAGTCAGTCCATGTAAACTGTCATAATTGTATCATTCCCAGGCGTCAGGAGCCTATACTCTCTGCTAGACAATAGTGTCCATAGCATAGCTATATTCTGGCATATTAGAAATTGAGATGAGAGGATTACTTTGAATCTAAATTTGAAATGGTATTTTTAGGTTTTGCAACTGAAGAAAATTAGTATTTTGAGTTGAATTCAAGTGTCATGCTTTGATATCAGATTAAAACTTTTTTTTAAAAGGTCAAATAAAAAATTCTTCTATGCAAATTATAAACATTTAAAAAGCATTTTTATTAATTACTTGTCGGTTTTGTGTATCAGCTGATGCTCTCAAAAAACCAGACAGCACAGTTCCAACTTGGAGACAGATGCCAGTAAGCAGAAATTTATCAAAATTTGTAGACCCTTCAGTACTTCTTGGAGAATGTACTTTTTGAATTAATTTTTTTCTTTATATGTGCAGAAAATGCTAATAAGAATTATTTCATTAATATGAACTTATTCGCTCTAATTGTAGTGAATAATTATTTTGATATGTTAAATAATTTTTGCTAACTAATAACGTGTTAGCCATGATGCAAACATTTTATAATTACTTGGACCTTATTAAGGATCAGAGTAATTAGAAGCAATAATAGCAGAGAAAGAATCACTTTAAAAATGTCAAAATAGATGGAAAAGAACTAACACTAGTGGAAAGCTTTAAATTCTGACAAGCAAAATCTACTTATTCACTCTGCTTATAGAATATTATTATTTTGATATGAATAATATTTTATATAATTTGTTTTAGTTTTTTTTTTGTAAAATAACGCAACACCATCATGCAAACACCCTATCCAGAATTAGAAAAATTAGAATTAATAATAACAAAAAAAAAAAAAGCCGGAATCATTACAAAAATATTAGAGATGATGGAAGAGAATTAGCACTAGTGAAAAGTTTTCAATATTAAAATAATTTGAAAACAATATCAGATAATATTAATACAAATGGTAAGCTTTAAATACTAGGATCATTATTATCAAATGCATAACAAATTAAGGAATCAATTATGAGCAAAACATGAACATATATTTTAAAATTTTCAAAATACATTTGTACCATAAATGCTAACTTAGATAAAATTTTCTTCAGCAATGGCAGTCATTTTCAAGAATTAATGAACTATTGAAGTAATTCATCTACAGATATGACTCTGTGTTTCAGTTGACCCATTCATCAAGAATTATTTATTTTTTCTTCTGGGACTTTCTTTGAGGTTTTAGTTTTAATCAATTTAGAAATCTCTTTTCCATGATGCATAATTATCTTCTAGGTACACAAATGTGAAAGTAGTGGCATTGATGTAGACTTGAGATTGCTGGATCCACATTACATATTAACTCTCGTTTGTAGTGTTGAAAAAAAACTCAATGAACTCTTGGCCAGTCAACAACTTAATGAACTAAAGAAATACCTTTGTCATCTAACATACATATTCAACTGTCAGTCATATGCACCAATTCTAGAAGACTTCATTAAGGACAGCCTTTTGCATAGTAAGTATAATGAAACCATAAGTCTAAGAATTAACCTTTTTTAATTCATGAAAATCAATAAAATATTCAAAAATGTCATAATACATTTTAAAAAGTGTTAAGAGAAATATTGGTGGGACGGACGGCAGAGTGATGTAGATGCTCGACTGTTGACCCGAGGGTCCTGGGCTTGATCCTGGTGAAAGTTGGTTGAAGTCCAACTAGTTCACTGTGCTTTAAATGGGTGCATGACTTAAGTTGTGGAAGTTAAGACAGGTGGTGCCTATAGCTCAGTGGTGTCACCCGGTGCGGTAACGCATTGTGTCACCCCTCTCATGACACCCTGGTCTCCATATTTTTTTTCTCCAGAGACCGTATATATGTGCGCATGCACGACTTTATTATTTTTTTTTTTCCGTTTCCGGGGTCAGGATTTTAGCGATAATTGATATCTATAGGTCAAAGCAAGTATACCAATAATTGCATTAAAATAATTAATAATAAAAAGTACGCAGTGTCTGTTAATAATGGGAGATATTTTTATTTATTTTTAAAAATTAAATACGGCTTTGAATTATTTTAAACAAAATAAGAATATAGGCCTAAAACTAGATATTTTGCATTTTGGTGTCACCCCTTGTGAGGGTGTCACCTGGTGCGATCCGCACCCCCCGCACCCCCCTAGTGACGCCACTGCTATAGCTAACCACAATATCCCTTTATATACCTAGGCTACAGAAACAGATGCATTCTACACTGGCCTTTATCTGCTCCGATGGCCCTTTACGGCTATGGGAACTTTTACTTTTTAAGAGAAATATAGATTAAAGCCTGATAATAATAAATCATGTATTGTTCAAATCTCATACAGAAAGACTATTTGACATTTGCAAACAGCCATTGACTGAGAACCTCCAGGAAACTAATAATAATTATTTAGATATTGGATTGTCTTCCCTTCAACTTACATCCATTATTTCAGGACAGCATGTTGCTTTCTGTCAGGTAAAAAAAACAAACCCAGTAAAAACCATAACTTTAAATAATAAAGTGAATCTTCATCCGTATATCATTAGGCCTACTTAATTAGGCTGTTTAATACAAATTTAAAAACAATAATATGAAAACCTAACACCCTTAGTTTGATAGATTTTGCCAATGACTTTCCAATGACACCAAATTTAGGAGTCTATGTCAGTTAGAAAAAAGTTATTTATTTTTTTCGTGTCTAAAAATGGGGTTAGTATACATGAATAGGGAATTTAAAAAACGTAGCGAAAAATTTATATTAGACATTAATATACTGTAACATTGACTGAATAAAAAAAACTTTAAATTAGCCATCCAGTCAAATATTCTTCAAAATTTATGTTATAAAATGAACTATTAAAAACTGGCAGTTCAATGACATTTTCAAATATATATAATTGGTCTGAGGTTTACTACATAATATTTGACAGGTTTTTCTGAACATATTAAGTATAAAATAAAGTTAAAATTGTTTTTTTTTTTGGAAGGTCTTGACAGTTTTTAAATAAATAAATATATTTATCATGTATAATTATAATATACATCATTGCTAAACATAAAAACATAAAAAAATGAACAAATAATTAAATTAAATGGCACTTGTGGATTAAAATTGAAAAAACGGATAACATTTTTTTTCTAAAATGTACATATTCAAATTTAAATAACTAATGTGCAATCTTTTTTTAAACTATTTGATTTCTGTGTTGTTCATGTTAAAAATTAAATGTCTTTTGAAATCTTCTTATGTTGACTAGTATTTTAAAAAGCAAAACAACGGCTTTCAATATATTCTTTGTTAAAATATATGGTATTCATAGTTGTACTTTAAAAATGAATTTCTACAACAGAGTATATAATTCAATAATAACACACTTTTTGCATATGTAATTCAAACGGTGACAAAGTAAATTTTAAAAAAGATGACTTGTTTTTAATTTATAGACTTGTATATATATTTTAAAATTTTGAAAAAAATTTTCCAATAGCTTGAAAATAGAATATATTTGTTTATTTTAATTTGATTGAAAACAAGGTTATATTTTTAAAAAGCAATAAATTATTTCTTATAGAGTATAAATACTCTATAACTGAGCCCAGTGATAGAACATTATATATTCTTTAGTAGCACACTAGAATGAAACAATATTATGTAAAATTGCATTTTATTGGAATCATAATAGTTATAACCATATTGAAACATTTTGCTGTGTTATAACATATTTACATTTTATATGTATATGATAGTAGTTGATTCTTTAAGAAATTTCTTCACTTTTTACTTTGAACAGCATCTTTGTGAAAAGGAAAATATTTTATTTCTGTTTGACATCCTTAAAGAAGTTCATACAACTGTACACAGTGTAAGTATTTTAATTCTGTTTACTTTAAGCTCTTTGTCACAGTAACATTTGTCTAAAGCAGTGTTTCCCAAAGTGTAGTATGCGTATCCCAGGGGGTACAGGAAGAGTTTGCCCAGGGTCTGCGCTGCATTGGGCTGAGCACATTTGGTAAACATGCAGGGCTAAAGCAAAAATATTGAAATGAGGGGAAACCAAGACTGTGAAAGCAATATATGCATTTTTTTTTTCTAGTGGTATTCAGTATTACGAAATTAAAAAGGGGTACACAGATGTCGAACGTTTGTGAAACACTGTTTTAAAGTGCTATCCAATATTCATGAGCAGAATATTTTACATAGTTGAGGTAATGGAATATTCATGATGTGACATTTCAACTCATTTTTGTTTAAAATTAGAACTATTAAAATCTGATTGGATTACTTTATATCTCCTAACATTTTACATTACCATTTTAAAAAAAAAACAATAATAAAAAAAGTTGTATATCTTTGTGAGAATTAAATAGTAGCAAATTTTATAATGCTTTTTTTTTACCAGAGAAATGCCAGACTGGAAAGAAAGGGCATTGATATGCAAACTGCATCACTCCTCATCTTTTATAACATTGTACTTAACAAGAATAAGTTTGATCACATAATAACTGAGGTAGGAAAACTCCACTTCAGATTTTTATTTACAAATAATATTTTCACTGCCATATTCTTGTACCAGCCATTTCATTTACATTTAGAAGCTAAAACTATTACATGTAGTTAAGTGTAGATTACCTGTGCAATTTTCAGGAGAACTTATAAGCCTGATAAAAAAAGTAAGTTCCCTTAGCCTCAAAGGGCCACCGGAGCAGATGAAGTGTAGAATTCATCTGTTTTTTACCACAACATACAAAGTAATTGTGTGGTTAGCTCATCCCTCAGCAGCCTCTTTTTCCCCATCTGAATTCGGGTACCTATCTAAAGCTGGGTGGGATTGAGTGACTTTTAACCAACTTTTGACATGACAAAATTATTTTGGTTCTCACTGGAGATCGAACTCGGGACTCTCAGGTCGAGTGTCAAGCCCTCTACAACTCTCATCCATCTGTCCCTCTCACAGGCCTAATAAGAAGCAATATTTTTTTGTTACATTGCTAATTTTTAAAAAAAAACATGCTATTTCTCCTGATGTATGAATGACACTTTAGTTTTGAGCCTGATTCCAATTACTTTCTTGTGTAGCTTAGCAGTTGCGCTCTAGGCTGTTGTGAAAGTAAAAGAAGATCACTGGTAAAACTGTTCAGTAATGGCATATAGGATCAAAAGGATAACATTTTTAAAGATACGATAAAATCCTTTTGGACAAAATTCAATAAAATCCTTTCGGACAAAATGGAAAAAAAAATGTTTTATTATGTCATTTAAGTTGTTGTATATCTATCATTGATATTTGCTCTAAAATTGTTTCATTGGAATATTTTTTTTTTAATGTTTGATGAAACCCCTATTTGTGTTAGTTTTCACTTTCAAATTAACATCGTATGACTGTAAAGCTTTAGAAAGTTATCAGTATTTTGTTCAGTGGGGAAAATCATACTTTTATTTAATGATACTTTTTTTTTTATTCTTAAAAGTCAACCTTCCTGCATACTTTGAGAATCTACATGAAAAGTGAAGAGAGTGTGCACAGAGTGACCAGCATTCTAATTATGATACACCTGAACACGTTTTGTGAATCAACACTTGGTGACTGTGCTAAGGGTAGATGAAGCTATTTCAATTAACTTAACAGATCATATAAAACAAAAGCGTATTCTTCTAATTGTTAAAACAATACTTTTAGTCATCATTATAATTTCATTGTATTTTTTTATTTTCTGTAAAAAACTGAAATTCAAATATAAACTATATTAAGCTTATATATAAATATAAGATAAAATATCCATTAGTAAATATTGTCTTGTCATACAAATTGTAGAATAAATGTTAAAACATATAAACACACACACACACACACACATATATATATATATATATATAGTATAAGCGTAAACATAAATTACAAAACTGACCCTGAATATAGTTATTATATTGATAATAAAATAAATTTGCATTCTTCAGATATTTTGACAGCATTAACCAGTTGGTTAAAGGCCACATTGGAAGATAGCAAAAGAGTTAAAAACCCTAGACCTGATGCAACAGCAGTCATTCGGGGCCTTAAAAAGTTGGCAACAATACAGATTTTCTCGACCAAGGTATAACATAGTTTATGACTATTGTCTATCTTGTGTAGCTTGGCCGTTGCACTCTAGGCTGTTGTGAAAATGAAAGAAGAGCTCTGATAAAACTGTTTAATAATTGCTTATAGGATCAAGAGGATACCATTTTTAAAGAGACACAGTTCATTGATATTAAATATATAAATGTTGTTCAGCTATTTAAAGTTTAGTAATTTTTTTCTACAATATTTGAAATGTTTTGTTTTACAGAAGTTTTTATCGAATGCATTTTTAGAATTTGTTAGTTATTCAAATATATGTAATATCATACACATTTCAGCACTTCTTTTCTCTCTTCAATTAACAGATGCAAGAAAACCAATACATAATGTCACTGAGTAAGTCTAACTGCTGGACCAAAAAACCAACTGCAGCTGCTCATTTCATTAAACTGTTATCAAAATTAAATCTGATTGGTGCTCGAAATAATAAAGGTAATTATTCAATGTTATTCAACCCCATTTTAAAAACGTGCAGACTATGAAAATAATGATATCTCTATTTTACCTTTAATATGTTTTTTTTTAGAACTAATTTATTTCCTTTACAGACCATAGAATTGAACGACAAAACTTAAGAAGAGCATCATAAATGTTATAATTAAAATAAAAAAAAATGTTATATTCTATCAAAATTTTCGTGCAACATTATTTTTACATGTTTTTAGGATAGCATTAATTTTTAGTGAAACAAAATGGTCTGTTTGGGAAACTTGGCTCCAATGATATTTTAACTCTTTTCCTACACAGAGCTGCATTTTGAAGCACAAGCTTAAAAATAATACAGCTTAAAAATAATACAGAATACATTAATTGTTTCTGATCTTTGTTATATTTTAAACAATAAATTGAAACAACTCTGTTTTTGATCCTTTGATTTATTTAGACCAAATGTAGTTCCATTAAATGTCTTACATACTATAATACACTTGCGATTCACTAATTATAAGGATCATGTAATAATTAGCACAGGCAAAATGTGAAAACGATAGAAAAGAAATTAATTTCTCAACTTTTAAAAACCTCTTATGTTTATTATTTTAAAATGAATTTCTAGTTTTCATATCAAGGATATATGGGTAAAAGTTTTTAGCCCTAAAAAATTGCATTAAAGCTTGGAACTGCATTAATAATGTTAGGATTGTTATGTGTTGATTTTTTTTTTTCTATGTGAAAAATGCAATTAAACAGGCCCCCCCCCCACAGATAATAGTCATTTAATTTTCATTCCTGATTTTTAGAAGTAAGAAATTTTTATATGATGTTCGATTGGTGTTTTAACTGTAAATGACACAAGTTCTATATTCTGTTACATCATGTTTTCATACATAATAGTAACAATTTAACCAAAGGTAATTTTGTTACTTCAACATCTCTCACATTTTTTTAATGATTTTTATAAAAATTTCAATTTGTAAATACCTGTTACGCTTCTGCTTTTATAGCTAAAAAGTTATTATGTTTCTGTTACCCTTTAGTGATCTATCATCACATTTCTTGTTATTACAGCCTTCAAAGTAATTTAGCATTAGTTCATCGAATGAGCCATTTGAAAAACTTATCCTAAATAGAAATACTTTTGTATGAAAAATTATTCCTTTTTCTTAGCAAAGAGGATTTTTTTTTTCAAATCTAAAGTCCCAATATGGGAGATAATTTCACCTAAAATTAAACGGGACTGAAATTGTAAATTGAAAAGCTAAGGGCTATCAGACTCAATGTGGCCCCTTTTCCCTTTTCTTATTAAGATAATGTCAGTCGAAATGTGTTCTAGGCTGGTAATCGAATTCTTATCTCTAAGCATTTGTGCTAACTATTACAACAAAGAGGCATTTTGAAAAATTATTTATGTTCGTAAAGAATACATTCAAATGCTTAGTACAAGTCATTGAGAAAAAAACATAAGCATGATAGATAGATGTTTGATAGATAAATAAATAACACTTTAACTGTTCTACTGGAATAACAGAAAAAATATTGGCTGTAAAGTTGTCCTATAAATAAGTAGGGGATTTTTTATTCATCTCACTCGGCTTAATGAATAAATATATAATTTTTTATTAACATTTTCCTTGCATTATTATGCATAATTTTTAATTTGCGTTTATTATTTCTTTCTCAGAGAACAAGCGCAAAAGGTAAAAAAAATTTGCCTTTTTTCCGGCTATTATTACTGTTGTTTTTTAATTTGCAGTACTACACCTTTGTTTTTTTTTTATTACCAATACATTATCTTTAATAAGTCAACATATATGTGTTAACATATTTCTTTTGTTTACATTCTAGTGTTACTATGACCATTCAAAAATTTGACATGAATCTCCTCATCATTGGCAGCGGTGGTGCTGGTAAAAGTTCCTTGGGGAACTCTATTCTAGGCAGACAAGCCTTTAAAGTCAGCAATGAAGGGGACGAAACTGCTGTTGGTGTGAGTCTAGAAACTGGATCATTCAATGGCAGGACACTGAATGTGGTAGACACACCCTCTGTGGGAAATAAATGTTCTATCAAAAATCTGTGTCAAGATCTAGACAAATCTTTCTCCTTCAGCCATGATGGCTTCCACGCCATACTTCTGGTCGTGCAGTACGGGTTTAGCAATTTTAATCAGCATGACTTAAAATCGATTGAGGATTTCAAAAAAATTTTGGGACGCTATTTCTTAAAAGATTATGGAGTATTAGTTTTCACTTGCGGAGATTACTTTAAGAAAGATCACTTAAAAGTCTGTATATCTTTTGAAGACTGGCTCACAATGCAGGGCAGCCTGCTTCATGACCTGATAACTGAATGTAAAAATCGAGCTGTATTGTTTGACAATATGACACAAGATCAAACCCAGCATCATCTCCAGCTGAATGGCTTATTACACTTGGTTGATAAGATGCGTCTCAGCGATTACATGTTCTCATCTGAATATTTCCAGAGAGCAAAAGATTCCCGGGATGAATTCATTCGCTGGGAAGCTGACAGGAACTTCCACAGAAACATCTCTGAAGAGGTGAAAATTTTGGAAAGAGATCTGGAAACAGTGAGCTTAAAAGTGAAAACTGATAATCAAAAATCTGAGCTGCAAAAGATATTGGGAAGAGCTCGCAATCTAGCTGTTCGTGTTTCATCATGGCATGCTGAAGAGTTTGAGAGGGGTAAAAATTCTCTATCACAAAGAGTCCAGGAAATAATCAGTGGTGCTGAGAATCAAGAAGTTATTGAGAGGCATTGCATATAACAAAAGAAAATTGAAGCCAAAGTCTCCTTAACTGTCATTATCTATTTGTAATTAGTACCTTTTTTTTCATTGTAGGTCAGTTAGGTCAAGACATGTCATTTTTTTTTTGTCCTTTAAATAATGTAAAAATTAGTATTTCCTTTATTTTTGTAATGATTTCTAAAAATTATATTTTTTATTAAAATACATGTAGTTGGGCTTGTCAGTGCTCTCATATTCAAATCAATTTTTAAAATATTTGTCTTACATAAAAAAAAATTTACAGTTGTCATAAATTATCATTTGTTCAGTGCCTGTAATGTTAAAAAAAAAATGAGCAGAAATTCCCAAATCATGGGTACTGAAAATTTAATAAGGTTTGCCAAATATTAAAGAATTAATGGAAAAAAAGTTGTGTGCTAAATTTTAACTTCTGGCCTGGATACAATGTTATTACATTTTATGAACCACTGTAACACAGTAATATTTTTTTTTATTTATGTTGCTGTTTCTGAAATATTTGTTTATTTTTTGCTTTTACCCTTTTATCATAGTTTTTTTTCCCTTTTTTTGTGGGTTGGGAAAAGCTAATAGTCCACCCCACCCCCTTTCTAAAGGGAAAACACCTTTTTAAAACATGTTTCATTTTAGGAACACTGTAAATATCAAATGCTGAGTGAATCAGTAATGTTAGAGAGCTCAATCTGTCCAGATCAGTATTTGTTATGACTGTTGTAACCATTTGATCCCAATTAACTTGTATTAAAATCATATTGAAATCTCAAGTCCCCAGTGTTCAAATTCCAGAGACGGCTGAGATTTTTTTTTTTGTAGGGTCCGTTCAACCACTTCTCTTTACTCAAGTAATACATTGCAGGGAATAAAACTTTGTGACTAAATTTCTTTGCTGCATTGTTGATTTTTTTGATGTGATGTTATAAAAAAAGTTACGTTTATCCTTTTTCATTAAATTATTAAGGTTTGTTGCCTTGATGAAATATTATTTCATTGTAAATATTTCTTTAATTGTACGCTATATAGTTTGAGTTGATTCTTAATGTTGTGGCACTTGGGTGTCACTGAACACAAGTTTCAAACTCTTAGGTTGTCCATTAACACAGTCACTGAA
Organism: Bulinus truncatus; assembly: GCA_021962125.1. Taxonomy (NCBI): domain Eukaryota; kingdom Metazoa; phylum Mollusca; class Gastropoda; family Planorbidae; genus Bulinus; species Bulinus truncatus. The sequence goes on along the minus strand of JAGDYQ010000004.1, from coordinate 15,290,784 downwards.
GTCTTATGGTGAGGTTAGTTATGGTGAGGATTAAATGAATGCACCTGCAAAATATGTCCCGATTTTTTTTATAGGATCCTTAATAAAGCATTCTCATTCACCTAAAAAAAATGATGAATGGATTACATGGCTACAAACAAGTTTACCATTTACTTGCTCCTAAATAATAGATAATTAAAATCTCCAGATCCTATTCATTGCTAATGGGGCAGTTTTCCTATTGCCTTTGTTTCCCCCCCCCCCCCACCCGGCTAATGAATGACATAGATCAGGGCTTCTTAAACTATGGGTCCCGACCCCATTTGGGGTCGCATGGCAAAATTCTGGGGTCGCAAGAGATAAAAATACAATTTAACAGAAAATGTTTTTTAACTTGTAAAATATTAATTTATTTTTCTTTTATATTTGTATGGGGGTCGTCAAGAAACTCGCAATCATAAATGGGGTCGTGAATTACAAAAGTTTAAGAAACCCTGACATAGATGGGTGACTGGAGTCACCGGGAATGGAACCAGAAACCTATAGCATACAGATCAGGCTCAAAGCCCAAGAGCAACTCAGTAACTCCTAGTAGATAATTCATTGCGTATATCAATTTGAGATGAAAGACTCTTCATTTAGCTTAACAATTTGTATTTTAAAATTTATTTTGCTCAATTATCATACTTTGTTTAATAATTCTATTGGAATGTCAGTAAATATATGATACAGTGCATGAATCAGTATTTTGCTACATGTTTGTGCTGATCTCAAAATTGTTTTGTGTATGTTTAACTTTGATTGCCATCATTTTAGAGTTGTATTTTTTAAACAACATAATTAAAAACTAGACACTGAATTTAACAAAACAAAATAAGATATGGTGAATTTAATTTTGTATCGATCACAGTGAAAGTGATTATGGAATGGAATGTGTCGTACATTTAACAAAACAAGGGTTTTGTTCCTTTAAGGTCCCTTTTTTTTAATATTAGTAAAAATAAAAATTTATATTTTTATAGATTTTTTTACATATGTGTTTGCATCGATTTTTTACATACCATTGATAGACCATTAAGGACATCACAAACCCACAATGCAAACACACACACCACAAGCTGCATACTTGCCAACTTTACAGTAAAAAGGATAAATATCTGACTAGTGTTATTAAAGGCTCCACCGAAAACAACATGGGGGGGGGTAAGCATGCGGTCTAGACTCTAGAGCGCTCGACTGTCTACCTGAGAGTCCCGGGTTTGAACCTCAATGACATTGGGATTTTTTTTATCATGTCCTGGTGTAAGTCCCCAAGTCAAACAAGCTTTAAATGGATAACTGACTTTAAGTTGGGGGCGTAAAGGTGGTTGGGCCTTGCGCTAACCACACAATTCCTTTATTGCCGAGTCTATAGCGATGAATTCTACACTTCATCTGCCCCAATGACCCCTTAGGGGTTTTAGGGAACTTAATGAAAACAGCACATCTATAAAGGGGAAGAACCTGGTAATAATATTTATATTGAACTAACAAAATTCAGCCTAAAGTAGTTCACCTCTTCATCAGTAATTCAAAGATGCTTGCTTCAAGCTTATTCTCAGCTTTGTTCTTTAATAGTAAATTTTTAATGAAATGGAATTTAAAAATCTAGTCAGTATTATTTATTGCCTGTAATGTTGTTTCCCTTTCCCCACATCATTTCCCATGTCTTATTTTTTTTTTCAATGGTCTTGAAACGTGCACAAATTATTTACTGACAACTTCACAATTGAAAGACAAAACAAAAAAAAAAACAGCTAGGAATTGGTTGATGCTTTTTTTAATTTTGACCAAGTTAACATTTGAACATATAGCAAAATATTAAAATAATCAAACTTGTACAAAACAACAACAAACATACAACTTCTCTTAAATTTCATTGATGACGAAATGGACCGTAACTCAATGGTTTTGAGGTTAAGTGAGGCTGCTCACTTGAATCCCAGAGACTCCTTCTACCGTGACTATTGATCCCTTATCGGTTGAGATGGTGGATGTAGAGTAAAAGTCTCTGGAATAGTCGGAAAGTGGATCATTGAAGTAATGCGTTACAATAGTATCATCTCTTACTTGAACACAGTCCAGTTACAAATGTTGATCACTATAAGCAGTATATAGCAGTTTAGACAAATATATAGCAGTATATATCAGTTTAGACAAATATATAGCAGTATATAGCAGTTTAGACAAATATATAGCAGTATATAGCAGTTTAGACAAATATATAGCAGTATATAGCAGTTTAGACAAATATATAGCAGTATATATCAGTTTAGACAAATATATAGCAGTATATAGCAGTTTATACAAATATAAAGCAGTGTATAGCAGTTTAGACAAATATATAGCAGTGTATAGCAGTTTAGACAAATATATAGCAGTATATAGCAGTTTAGACAAATATATAGCAGTGTATTGTAGACTTTAGTGGTGCCCTGTGCGAGTTAAATTTTTGGCAAATCAGTTTATAGAATTGTTTAGTAGTACGTAGCAATTAATAAAGTGTGGCGAGCCGGACAATGATGAGATTGTTGGAGTGTTGAGATAAACTACTATAGATTACAGGAAACATATCTTAACATAAAAAGCTAGTGCAGTCCTTCACTCTGAAACGAGTGGCGGACCGTAATAAACTTTCCGGCAGGTCGGATCTGGCCCGCGGGCCATAGTTTGCCCATACCTGCCGTCCACTTTTTCCCAAAGTATCGTCAATTTTGTCTAAGATTAAAAAAAAAACCCTGCTCCTACACAGTCAGTCTATTTCACTACTTGGGCAACTTGCCAGAATGCAGAGGGAGTTTTCCCATTTAAATTAGGTTAAAAGATTTCCCTGAAAAATGATAGTTCTGGCTAGATCAATGTTTGCTTACATGTTTTAGTTCATCCTGATACTTGAAATAGCAGGGAGAGATCCGTGATAGCTTTAATTTATAAGTGAATTTATTAAAATATTTTGTTTACATTAAAAAATTAGAACCGTAAGTATAAATGATAAAACATTTTCTTTATTGTTTGTATTCTCAGTAAGTCTTTAACTTTACTTTTAGTAACATATGCCTGTCCGCCCGAACGTTTGTTTGTTAAGGCATATAGACGATTAAACTAGTTACTTTTGTTTATATTATAGGTAAACAGGTAATCTCTTATTTTACGTGCAAAAAATAAGAGATTACCTGTTGACTGATATCAGTCTTAAAATTATCGGTTCGTTTCTACGTTCACAAAGTATGATATAACGCTGATAGGCTTTTTAAGCTATGATTGTTTTCTCAAAAAACTGTGGTCTAGAACAGTGAAGAAACAGGATAACGGACCTTTGTTTGAAACCATTCATTAAAATCTGGCATCCATCCAAACATAGATTTTCAGTCTTCACTAATATTCTCAAATCTTCAAAACACAACTCCTGTTTCTCTGCTAGTTGCTGAGAGTCTCAGTTTTTTTTTGTTTTTTGGAATTTCAAAAAGAAACAGAAAGGATAAAAGGAAGGGGGGAAAGTCTAAATGGCGGTGCAACATGGTAATCAGCCATGTTAGGAAATAACGACCATTATAGCCTAGTTTTTTCCTTTTTATATAAAAAAATAATTACTGAATAGCAGCCCATTGATCAAGTTTCATTTTATTTTTATTTTATTATTATTATAATAATTAGTATTCATTAATCTAGTGATACACTCCTACATAACAGGTTAATGTCGTGTGTTTAAATTAGCCTATCTCTGTTTTTACCAAGTAAACAAAAAAAAAACTACATTTTATTTTTGAAAAGTTCTGAATTCATGACATACTATGTATATAACACACCGTCCGTTTGTTTGTTATGGGTCGATGCTAAAGATACCCTATATAAGATAAAGTTGAATACAGACAGACAAGGGCCCTAGGATGAATAAAGACTAGGATGATTTACAGATTAGGGTGATAACACACTAGGGTGATTGAAGGCTACGGTGCCAGTAGCGGCTTTTGGGGTGGTGACTAGGGTGATGACATTCCAGGGTGATGACATTCCAGGGTGATGACATTCCAGGGTGATGACATTCCAGGGTGATGACATTCCAGGGTGATGACATACTAGGGTGATGACATTCTAGGGTGATGACATTCTAGGGTGATGACATTCTAGGGTGTTGACATTCTAGGGTGATGACATTCTAGGGTGATGACATTCTAGGGTGATGACATCCTAGGGTGATGACATTCTAGGGTGATGACATAGTAGGGTGATGACATTCTAGGGTGATGACATACTAGGGTGATGATATTCTAGGGTGATGACATTCTAGGGTGATGACATTCTAGGGTGATGACATACTAGGGTGATGACATTCTAGGGTGATGACATACTAGGGTGATGACATACTAGGGTGATGACATACTAGGGTGATGACATTCTAGGGTGATAACATACTAGGGTGATGACATACTAGGGTGATGACATTCTAGGGTGATGACATTCTAGGGTGATGACATTCTAGGGTGTTGACATTCTAGGGTGATGACATTCTAGGGTGATGACATACTAGGGTGATTAAAGGCTACGGTGCCAGTAGCGGCTTGTGAGGGTGGTGACTAGGGTCATGACGTGTTAAGTTTAAATGCTACACAATTAACACTCACCTCAACGATGCTAAGGCCGCTCTCTCTTATCACATGAGTGGACGCACGTGACTCTTCCATGACTTTGGTGCGTCTACCAGTGATCCATTATTTAATATTATTTAATTACTTTAGTTCACTATAATTTGACAAAATGACTTTTAAGTATTTTTTTTTTCACTAAATAATATATGGAGTACGTCTCTCAGCGACATCTTGCATGGCCAACCATGTAACCGCATTGTCCGGTCGTTTTTTTTATTGAGGCTAAGAAAAGTTCCCTTAGCCCTAAAGGGCCATCGAGGCAGATGAAGTGTAGAATTCATCTGTTTCTGCAAACCACGGCATATGAAGAGATTGTGTGCACAACGCTAAGTCGCCTTTACTTCCCCAACTGAAAATCAGGTGACCCATTTAAAGCTGGGTGGACTTGATAGACTTCATACAAGGACCTGGAAAAGTTCCATTGGTTCTCTCCGAAAATCGAACCCGAGACTCTCAGGTTGAAATTTGTGCGTTGCAACACTATTCATATTTTTTTCTATGTACTATTATCATTATTTGTTTTTCAGCATGGCTGCGATTGAAGGAAAGGATATTAAGACCTTACTTTTAGTTGGCAGAAGTGGCAATGGGAAAAGTTCGATTGGAAATGTGATTCTTGGCCAAAAGAAGTTCTCAACCAAACAAATGAACGAGACAAAAGCGGCGTACGAAACTGGTGTATGCAATAACCATAAATTCAAGGTCATTGACTGTTCAGGTATAGGGGACACTGGCGAGGATTTGGCATGTAGTACAAAAGACGTTTTCAATACATCACAGGAAGCAGTCATCGAGGGTGACAAGACTGGAGGTATCCAAGCCGTGGTGTTCGTCCTGAAGTACGGGGTACGATACACTGAACAGGAAAAAAAGGCAGTGCTGAGAGTCAGGGAAATATTTGGCGATGACGTCTTCAAAAATTGGGTTGTGTTGGCATTCTCGTATGGGGATTGCTTTGAGTGTGATACGGAGGAGACTTTTGATGATTGGTGTAGATCGCAAACTGGAGATATAAAGAACTTATTTGAAGAGGTCAATTACAGATGCGTACTGTTCAATAAAATCGCGCAACCATCCCACGAAAAGTCCAAGACGTTGCTGGAAGTTTTCATTAAAGAAATTCAGTCTATTCAGAAAGAAACGTTATGGGTGCTATCAGCCGAAACCAGGAGTTACTCTTCATCATGTAACTTCTTCATGTGCTGCTTCTACCCAAATGCAGTGCATTCCACATCTTAAAAGGAAGGAAATAAGCAATGAACCAATGAATGTTTACACACACGCGCGCACGCACACACACACAAACATATATCATTTTTTTAAAATTTATAATCAAGTATTCATGAATACTGAATAATTACTGTAAGAGTGCTTATGTAGTAATGCCGGAATCATCAAGACGCCAGCTGGATTCCATGAGTAACGAGACGATTCCAATAATATCTATGCTACTCGCGTGTAAACGACAGGTTTAATTTTTAAATAAATAAATAAAGAACCAAGAGGGGTAGGGGGAAGGGTTCCCTTAATAGCCAGGGCCCATAGCAGCCACGCCCAGTTGACCTATAACTGTAAGAACGTCAAGTTAAGTTGAAATAATCTATGTCATAGTTGCCCAAACTTTTAGACTCGGGAGGGGGGGGGAAGGGGGGGGGGAGGGGGGAGTGGCTTTGAAGGAAAAAAAAATGTTCTCGTTTCTAGGACGCTCGTGTGCCCTGGTACACAACTCTTCTGGCCTTCATGTGTGTATCTTTCTTTTTTTTTTAAAATTTACAATAATCATAGTATACACTGATATGTTTAGAGAAATAGGTCAATGCATAAGATTAAGTAGGTCAATATATAAGATATGTTCAAAGATAAATTTATAATCTAAAATAGTACACACTATGGGACGAGTTGCGGTTTCTTGTGGGACCCGGGGCAACGGGGTCATTGTGCTGGCTGCATCCACGCACCACAGGAGAGTAGGTGGTGTGGTCTAGTTCAGGCGTCGTCTGAGTCCCCTGATGGAGGCACAGGTCACTAAATGTCAATGTCACGAGGGTCACATTTTTACATGCAATCTGAGTCATTTAATAAAAAATATATTATAGGTTATTTTAAACTACTTATAGCAATATGATGCTGCAATTTAAAAAAAAAACAAACAAAAAACAAAAGAGACATATTTTACCCCCCCCCCCCCGGGCCATATCATCAAATCTTTCGGTCAGTTAATGCATCACTTGTTTGGGCTGCGCGTGTGGACGTGAAGGGCCACCATTATGATATACCCAGTCCAGATCGTCCCATCCATTGATAATATTTTAGATACTGTATAAATGCGATGAATAAATCAATAAACAAAATAAACTGTTGTTTAACGTTTTTTTTTTAAATACCTGTTACTAACACATAACCCGTTACAAACACTTGTTACAAACAATTATTACAGACACCTGTTACAGACATATGTAACAGACACCTGTTACAAACACCTGTTAAAAAAACCTTTTACTTTATTAAAGAAGAAAAGCATCATACAAATTCTGTTACAAAATATTGCAAATTTTCGCACGAGAAGTTCAATGGAAAAGAAAAATCATACTTTAACAAATATTTATTACAACAGAAATATCGTTGCAAAATTAATTTCACACTAAATTCATTGAAAATTACAGAAGCTATTTAAGTAAGTTAAGTAAGTTAAATGATTTTAGATTAAATCCTTTTTTTAAAAATAAAAATTCAACGAAATAGTATTAGTAAAATAGACCTATTATCTAGGCACGTGTGCAAAACAGTCGCCAATAATTTTTTCTTTAAATCATCGGCTTAAGAAATGTTTTATTTTGAACTAACTGATAGTTTTAGACTATTTGTAGCGAAATAAACAAAAATTATGTTTTAATTTTTTTATTCGGTATGTAAAAGCAAACAAACAATCCCCGTTATCTGTCTGTAATAGCTCATTGGTTAGTTATTTCAAGTTTACTGCAACCTGGGATCAAATCACTATCAAGAATTCGTTTTATTTTATTCTGTTTTTTTTAATGGAAAACCATTTTGTTCATATATACACATCTAAAACTGTTCGTTCTAATGAATTCTATTGCGCTGAACTCACCTTTTAGTTATGTTCAGCTCTAATTTTTAACGCCTTCAAAAGGTTTTTTATAAAAATACTTTGAACCGCGCAACATTCAATTGAATAATACACAATTCAACATGGTCGCAACCATAGCTAAGTAAAAGCGTTGTCTCAGCCATTTGTGGGCGCAATTATTTTACCAACAATTTACTTTGGTTTATAAAACAGATGGGCGCCTTGTTTATGATTTTGAGAATAGTAAAATATGATTTATTCAATCCTTTATCAAAACTAAAAAAAAAAAAAATCATGGATCCCAGCTAATGACGAACCTGCAAAATTATCAGTGACACTTCGATCTATCGCTGGACATAATCTATAACAAACCTAAGAACACATTGTGTATATTTGATAGCAAAATATTTTTATCATGGAAAAGTAACGCCTTCTTGAGTTATGATACAACTTTTTTTTTTGCAACTTTTAAATTCACAGTAGATAACGATTACTCTCAAATTTACATGAGACTAAAAATTACACTCAAAAAATTTTAAATAATTAAAATTATCAATTTCAAATAATTAAACTTCTTATTTTATTTAAAGAAAAATATTTTCAGAAAATTTAGGCCCGTTTATGAAATTTAAGTCCCACAAGTCCACCCAGCTTTATATGGGTACCTGACTTCAAGTTGAGGGAGTAAAGGCGGCTGGGCGTTGTGCTAACCACACAATCCCTTCATATGCCGAGGTTATAGAAACAGATGAATTCTACACTTCATCTGCCCCGATGGCCCGTTAGGGTTAAGGGAACTTTACTTACAGCTGCAGATATGTTGTGTATTCAGGGACACATTAATACAGTGCCATATTAACCAATTAGGGCAAACGAGACTTTACAAAAATCGCTCTCTCTTATTAGACAATAAGGTTTCTATGCTATTTTTAACCACAATCAGACAAGAAAATTGAAAGATATCTGAATGACTATTTTATCTAGAAACACATCTTTTTTTTTTTTAGAAAGCTTTAGGCCTAAAGTAACCTTATAACGGTCTTGCATATAACATACATGCACAGCCCACCACTAGATATCTCTAATTTAAAACGATTCGTTGAAGGCAATCCATTCTGTTAATATTTAATACCTAATAGAAATAACATGACGGTAGAAATACTTTACAAGGACTCTTTTTACAAGATCTTTTTTTTTTTCACTTTCTATTTTGCAACCTAAGTTTGTACATTTTCTAATTTAGTCAGAAGGATACAATTTGTAGACTCTAAACGGCAATACACGATTTTAATAGTTTCTCTCCAGCTTAAAATTGAGTGATATTTACAGCCACGATAACACACCGATTGTTATAGCAAGGATAACGCACCGATTTCTGGGTCAAAGTATGCATTATGTCAATGTTGTTGTTCTCAAACGTGTAAACAGAAATTTTCTGGGAACTCTTCATAACCTAAACCATGTTAAAGTCAAAATTTATATGTGTATAGTTACTGACTGTTACCGAGCTCAAAGAGAGTAATTTTCTTAGAAAACTAAGTTGGCATCTAAATTTTTTTTCCTAAGAAGAGTTTTTAAGCAAGGCTTGCTTAAAGCTTTGGATAGGGTTTTTAATGTATTGGGGCTCATGAAGATGGTCCACCCAGGGGTCCAAGCTAAATCTCATCTAGAGTTTGGAGTGAATAATCAAATGTCTTAATTAGACCAAAATTGTATGTTCTATTTATTAAACTAAATTATATTTTTCTATCATTTATGTTCAGAAAATTTAAAGACTTTGATATTTCTAGTTACATTATGTCAGTGTTATATTTATGATTTGCTAAATATTGTACAAATCGTGTTTAGCTAACTAATACAAATCCAACCTTCCGGCAGCCTTCAATGATTTAAAAGCTTATTTCTTTACAATGTCTAATTCTTTTTTCATAACTTTGCTTTGACGCGTGTATGACAGTGTGTTCTTTGATAATTTATTTTGATTACTGGAATATATTGGTGACGTAAATTAGTTAACTGACACAAGAACAAATGATATACTTCAGTAATTTCAAGATACATAATTCTTTATCACACGACAAAAAATGACAGAGTCAATTTAGTCGCATTTGTCAAGAATACCACAAAAAAAAAAAAATTCCGCTAGGGTTCACAGCTAAGGTCAGCATTTTAAATTTCACTCCAGATGCTACTTAATCGCCGGATACCGCAAAACTCTTTGATAAGATTCAGTGGTGCAGCTAGATCATGTGATTTCTAGCGCGGGATAATGATTTGGATAATTAATTCTAGTTTATTTATGACAAATTACCATTTAAGGTGCTTCATTTGGTCAATTGAACTGTTATTAACCACTAACCATCTGCGCCATATAAAGCAGTAGATTCTAAAAGCTTTTATTTAATTTCCAACTAATTGATATACAACACGTGTCTAGGGATGAAGAAAATAATTTTTAGTGTATGAAAATATAACACCACCATTTTGCAACATACAAAGCCATAATAACCCGCAATCTGTTGAGAGTTAATGATCATGACAGTAATGTTTTTAAAATGCCCTGCAACCTCTGTTTATCTCGAGTGATATCAGTGTAATAGATAGTGTCCTACTCAACAAACAAACTTGACTCTCACAATTTTATTTAATCTTTGCAATATCTATGAATGTTTGTATTATCTAATCGTGAGAAAAAAATAGTTTTACATATTAGTACATTTAAAAAAAAAAAAGATTTTTTTTGTAAAAATTTTTTTTTTTTAAATTTTATCCGTTTTGATGTTAAAAATGAAGTCACCACTCATCCACAGTTGTCAACAAATCATAAACAACGTCAGTTTTAATACTGCAACTGTCTACTGGACACACCCTGACCCTAATCATTTCCCAAGTACCCGGTTGTCCATTAATTTCCTTATATTCCTCTTACCACTACTGTGGCTAAACGTCAAATTGGTCTCTGCAACGGTCCCCCCCTAGGGGCGCCTTTTCGGGTACGGCAGGTTAGGTTAATAAGTGGGCCCTCCTCAGTTAGCATGTGTGTAAATTAAGACTGAAATATAATGTGAAAAAGAAAAAAAAAGAGTCTCCATATTCATGTGCAACAAAATGTAGGCCAAAGAGTGCCATTGAAATTTGACATCTGTCGGAACATGTATGACTAATAAACATTTCCAGGAAAAATACATTTTCTCGATGTTTTGGTGCGGTCAATTTTATTCAACATTTAATTTTCCAGTATTAGTGGTCTAGTTATTATCGTTGACGCTGATTACAATTAAAAAATATTCTGTGTGATGGAAAATATTGATGTTTAACAACTTCCAGGTATCCATTTTCAACAAATCTATTTAGGCCTATTTATTTTACATTTGCTTAACCGAATCATAATATTGAATGCTAAATGTAAACATATGTAGAACAGTGATTTTATTTGTTTTTTTGATATCAACTTATATTCTTAATAAATCTGTGCTTTAAAAATATATGCTGAACTAAGCCCAGAAACTATTTTATTATTTAACACAATGCTTTTTTTTTGTAAAAAAAAAAAAAATAGGTGCCGGTACTCAGTGATGGATTGCCTGAATTTTAGCTAAAACCCAACGTCTAGTTTAGTTCTTATTGCGCACAATTTAAAAATAATTCAATTTTAACAAATTAATAAAATAATAAATTAATAATAAACGTTAAGATACAAGAAAGTAATATTTTTTCCCCACATTGAAAAAGTATTCCCCACATTGAAAAAGCACAAAAAAAAGCATTGGTTTAACAAGTTTTAATTACATTGCTTTATGATTTAAAATTTTTCTTGTGAGGAAAAGGATACTGGCGCCGTTTAAAAAGAAGCTGCCTAAATTGACAACTAAATAAACATTTTTGAATTACTCTTCTTCGTAATTACAGATAGTGCGTAGGAAAAATTAAAAAAATTAAACGAGTGGCCTGGGTTATGTTTTATACTTTTATAAGTCGAACTTACAGAAGCAGATGAATTCTAAACTTCATCTGCCTCGATGACCCTTAAGGGCTAAGGAAACCTTTTTAGCCTCAATAAAAAAAGACCAGACAATGTGATGTAAAATAGGCGGTCTTAGAATTATTATGGAATGCGGGGGCCTTGGGGTGAGTGTTGAATGCGGGGCATAAGAACCGTTACGCGGTATCGGGGGGGGGGCTCACTTAATGTAGAAGCATGTGACGGTCATCCGATGCTGATCACGAACTCTTTAATCGGCCTAGTCTTTAGCGGGTATCTTAAGCATTGAACCTTACTTTAATGTTTACTTTAAAACTGAGCGATTGCTGCATGCAGTCTCTGTATCGGCTACATTTAGCACTCATGCAGCCACCCTTCTGGTCACATGTGGTCTAAAAATCACAGTGTGTGGAATCTAATAAAATAATAGCGATTTTGGGTTCTGCGTTAAATCGAAAGTGAAGAATTAATACAACAGTATTCCAGTTTAAAATACAATCATAAAAGTCTGATCTGCCCGAAACCAAATAGGCCAGGAGTTTTAGCAACCTACCCAGAATAAATTCTTTACAATGGTTTAAATGCAGAATCTGACACATATATATATGAAGATTAACTGGTATGAATGACACCCAATGAAACTCATTGGAATTTTTTCTACAGCATTGCAAAAATTGCACGAATTACACGTAACTTTCCACTATTCACGGTTCTGTAAGTGTCAATAACCTTGGTAAATCTGAAGTAGGCCTAATCCACGTCAAACTGTCAGCAAACGTACTTCAGATTATGTTATATAAGTATTTAAAATGAAAGGTCAAATAAAGTGTAATCAATATGACCTGCTTCCTGTGGGGCAACCAGGAGGGGGGCGGGGGGGGGGGCTAGAGCGCCCCCCCCCCCTTCCCGGCAAAATCATCAAATACATAATTTAAGTTATAAAGTTACAAATAAGGCTGTCAAACTGTCTTTTTCAACATGTGAGCCCTCCCCCCCCCACCCCAGCATTTTTTGCTGGTTGCGCCACTGCCTGCTTCCATTAGTAGACCTACGTTTTAACCGTATTGACGAAGCATTAGCTTCATAAAAGTAATACATACATTTTTATGTTTGTTGCATTATATAAAAACTACTTCATAAAACAAACCATAAATAAATAAATAATACAGCACTCTGAACTGATGTGAGTAGCAGCTCCGTAGCGTGAAAATTCTACAGCAGGGGCCAGGCATTCTACAGCAGGGGCCAGGCATAAGCAGGGGGGGGGCGGGTAATACATTTTAATAAGTAGAGCAAATAAACAGAGGGGGCCAGACAAAATGCCTCCCCCCGCACGCTACGGGCCCGGTGAGTAGTATGGCTTTCAGACTCCGGGTGGGGCAGGCATCAATCCGCTGGTGAAACTGGCAGTTGCTTTCACCCCGTGTCATAATCACAGTGTTCACATGCTGGTGTACACCTCTTCCTCAAATGCCCAAGGTATGAAGAATTCCAAGCATTCATCATCAATTATTTCTTCATCTTTTACATCCAGCATCTCATTATCATGTAACTCATCATCGTCAATCATTTCCACAACATTGACCAGCTCCTTGGCATTCAAACATGACTCTCCATTACAATTTTTGAATGCTGTTATGCATGACAAACCATACTCAAAGCAGCGACACAAACGTGTCCCACATTGTTTCCTGGATCCGGAAGTACATTTGCAACAAACCACCTTCAGAACATCTGGTGGAGCCACATCTAAGTCAGTGGCAATATGGATGTACTTTTCCTCATGAAGCTTCCATCCCCATTCTGTGTGATTCAGTATTGCTTAACAACATCAAGATATGTTCCACCTTCCAGCCACTGAACAGGAGTAAGTAACCGCCGTCTACAACATGAATCGAACTGCTTGGTTTCAAAGATGGTTCTACACCATTGCAGATTTCTTTACCGAGCTGTGATTTATCAACTTTCCGCATGTAGTTATCTTTGAACAGAAAAGTAGGAAGTGTTGACAGCTCATAGCTGAAATATTTCTCCATATCAGGTGATTTTTGCATTATGACCAGAAGCCTATTAAATAGAACTGTGGGATCAACACCTGTCAAAGCTTTCTTGGAAGTTGATGAAGAAGCATTGTTTACTTGTGCTAATTTGAGATTTGCTGCAATACCTGATGGTATGCTGTGGAGTCTTTTGTCAGAAGTATCAAATGGATTATGTGACTTCAAGAATTCGAGAACTTTTGTGAGCTCGTCATTATCTCTATTGATCCTGGTTCAGTCACTCCTCTTCCATGAGTTATTCCTCCCTTACCTTTAATGGCCCGCATCATTGCCTGCTCTATGGTAAGGTCAACTGACAGTCCGGCCCACTGTTTACTACTACGCCGTGCAACATGTGATCCTGACATGAGCTGCTTGTGTAGATCTGGATGTGAGTTAGGTAAGCCCATCATCATCTCCAGGTAGAGACGAGCACACTTGGCATAATTGTTGTGACCAGATGCTGCGAAGAGATTCACCATTCTCCAGATACTGACAAGATGTAGCTGATAGTTGCCCATTCGTTCTGCCCGCAGCAGAAGCTTTAATGTGGCAATCTAATACTCATACAGAAGCCAAAGGTTTTTACTATATAAGCTATAGTAATAGTTATGTCATTTTCAGGGCCCCATTCTACATCTTATACGTAGCTATACGAGATAAAGGGCCCTAGGGGCCCCAAGAGTAGCTATCCCCCTAACATAAATTTGGTTTAAATAATTTTGGTAATGTCTTTTAAGTGCTGGGCTTCAGTGTTTTTGAAGTTACCGTGTTATCTTTCAGTATTTTTTAATAATCTTGTAGTTGGCAGCTGCCTTTTTTTTGTTAATATGGCTGACAGTATTTTATATAGAATATAGAGGACCCTTTTTTTACAAATTTATTTAATGCATTTAAACACAATTTAGGTATTCAAAACAAGGGTGTCATTAATCCTCGTTATGTTAACTAACTAGTTATTACCAAACAATTTCACAAAACGCTTGTATGACATTAATTCTAGGTACGTAATGTAATATTTATTCTACTCCTGGTCTAAAAGATAACCCAACCTACCGATCAAGCCTAAGGGGATATAACTATGCAAAGGTTTTGCAGGGTACAGCTGGTTATGTCATACTAGAATAAATAAATAAATAAATGAATATATATATATATATATATATATATATATATATATATATATATATATATATATATAGTCATAATGTTTAGTCAAATTCTTTGCATTTTACAGTGAAATGTTGAAAAAAAGTTTAAAAAGTTTACTGTAACTAACAGCTTTCAGCGGTGTTGGAAAGTATAGGATGTAGTAACTGATCGTATATCCACAGTGGTGGATTATAGTGTGGGCACGCAGGGCGCGTTTTAGAGACCCAGACATGTGAGGTGACCCTGAAACAAAAAAGTAACTTCATGCAAGCTTTGATGTCTATTTCTAAAGCCTTAACCTTGCACCGTGAGCATCAGTTTAATGTAATGCATCTACGTCTAACTGGTTTAGATTGTATAACAGGTAAACCTAAAAAAGGATGACTATTGAAACTAGTAAAATGGTCCATGTAGGATTGAGTGTTTTAAAAACACAACTTTTCTAATGACTGAAGAAAGTGAACTGTAATAATATGTAAACAGCTTAAAATAGAACTGCGCATATTAGGTACAATTATTGAGAGCTGTAATTAGGACACAGAAAGAGACTCCAAGAGATATTTGAAGTAAAGTACTTTAATAATTTAAGGGGCCTTATTGCAGCTGGTACTTAAGACCAGTGGTCCTCAACTAGTACTGGGCAGCCCAAGATACATTAAATTATTTACAATTTATTTACTGTGGTGTATTTCTATCGGGATATAGTGCTACTTTCCACGGACGAGAGGTTAACCAGGAGCTAAAGCGGATGTGAGCGGCAGTTACATTGTAGCAATCCGCCGGCCGTGGTGAAATTGGCAAACGTCGACCGGTCCACGGGGAGAAAAATGTTGGGGGGACCAGACCTTTCGTCTATCGCCAAGTTTTTTTTTAATAACTTTAAGAACAATTATAAGCGTGTGGCGTTTGATCTTTATCTTTTTAAAACAAACTATCCACATTATATCAGGTCAACCATGGTATTTTAAGAACATTCTTTTTTTAAAATGAATATTAAACTAATTTAATTTAAAAATGGTGTATAGCCAAAAAAAAAAAACCATTATAATTTTTAGTCATTTGTAAAAATGATATATATTACATCATTTTTTTTTCAGAATGGCAGGTGCTTTAGCGAATGAAAAAATAACCATACTGTTAGTCGGCAGAAGCGGTAATGGGAAAAGTTCCATTTTTAATTCAATATTTTTGGGATCAAAATTGACAGAGTGTAACGGAATCCGATCAACGGTGATCGATATAGACGGATTGAAAAAAGAAGTCGATATTTTGGAGTTTTCAGGAATCATCGACGACGATGAGGTAATCAATCCTTCAGATACGCCTATGACTTTAGCTAAACAAGCCATAGAGAAACTGAATGGTGTTAGCGTGATAGTGTTTGTGTTGAAGTACGGCGTGAGGTATACAAACCAAGAAAAAACTGCTGTGAGGATGACTAAGGACTTGTTCTGCGAATCCATCTTCAAAGACCGAGGTATCTTAGCTTTTTCTTATGGCGATAATTTTCATTTGGATCAAGATGGCGTCGAAAGGTGTTTTAAAGAGTGGTGCGCACAGCAGACAGGGGAAATAAAATCACTTTTCAACGAGGTGGAAAACAGATGCTGTCTGTTCAATAATAAAATAGACAAACTAGACGATACGGTTCTAAAGCAACAAAGGAATGACTTCTGGGAGAAAGTAAACACTCTTTTAAAACAAAGAAATTTTGACAAATACGACCTACAAATGTTTGAAAAAGATCATATGATAGAAGAAAAGAAAAAGAAGAATGGTTTTACACGATTTAAGCGTTGGATAAAGAAAAAAAAAGAGAAAAAAAAAGAGGAAAAAAAAGAGAAAAAAAAAGAGGAAAAAAAAGAGGAAAAAAAAGAGAAAAAAAAAGAGGAAAAAAAAGAGAAAAAAAAAGCAAGTCTTGAAAGAAAAAAAGACAAAAAACAGTATTGATGCCAGTCTCGTTACGATTTGAAAAATAAAATAAATAAATAAAATACATCATGTTTTATAATTCTCAAAATCATCATGAGGAGCTTAGGACCGTAGTGAGAAGGTGGCTTGGGGGGGATGAGCCCCCCCTCCGGTATATGACCTGAGCCCCTCGTGCATGATATGAGCTTTTTGAAAAAAAAATAATAATAACAGCTATAAAACATAAATCATTTTGTTAATTAAATCAATAATAATAATAATAAAAACGTTAAAAAAGTTATATTTGACAATTATTCAGGCTATTTTATTTACATATGCAGTTTCCCAGCCCTCACACGAATGCTCACCCCATATCGCAGATCAATGTTACAAAAGCATCTAAGCCATCATGTCCTGCTTGCATTTGAAAAAAAAGATTTAACACTCAATGTGAATGCTGAAACATTTTTAGATAAATTCAATGCTAAACCACGACGTTTGCAGATTTGAAACGTATAATAATATAAGTTCGCAATCCTGTAATAGTTTTATATATTGATATCTTCTGAGGACAACTAGGAACTTAATTAAGTTAATACAATAGCATTGACTTCTGACTTCATTTAAAACTTTTGTTGATATGTATAATAAGATAATAAAGTACAATGTGCGTGATTTCTGAGTGATGTTATTTATTTTGCATTTTTTTGGCAGGATTAATTTACTTTAAAATTTAATAATTGAGACTGGTCAATTTTTTTGTTGATAGATCTGTTTTTTGTTTTCAATACTTCATAACACGTATTACACAAATAGCTAAGCTATATTCGTGCATCTGTGTCGTTCTTCCCGGGTTGTACGTTAAACAAACAGTATGAAAATATAAATTAGGTATCTGTTATGTAGCAAATGATCAATATATTATTGACAAGTATCAGAAATAGCTCTGCCTCAATAAATTTTTATTATTAAAACTCTTTACTGTTTAAATTATTTTTTAACAAAACTGCAACATGCCATGCATTATTGAAACGTAGTTAAAGTTATATATTTCTAATTAATAGCCAAACAATCGGTACCAAAATGCACCATTCCAGATGTGGAACTGCAAAAAATTTCTTGGGGAGGGGACACACTGAGATGCCCTCCCAAAATCCCTCCTCTTCTTTCGCACGCGTTCGGCGCTCATCGCCTCAATCTTGCCCCCCCTCCCCAAACCAATAATGCTGGCTACGGGCCTGAAGGAGCTATCTGTTTTATAATGGATAGCGAGCTACTAAGTTAGTGGTAAAATATTAGGTATGGGCCACCAAGCCATTATGTATTGAATAGAAACAGAAAGAGAAAACAACAACACCAAAAAACAAACAACCAACACATTAGAACTTAAAAGGCAATCTGGCCGAAAAACATCGTGTACGCTGCATTTACTAATGTCGGTAGAGTCCGAGAAGAAAGAGGAGTCACAGATTTTTTGTTTACCCGCGGTCCCTATACGTGTAAGAAAGAGTTAGGATGAATTACGGCAAAAAAAAAATAATTCATTTTTTTTGGCGTTTTCTTCAAGTGTTCAGTGTTTTATTTTACGTAATACAAAAGAAAAAAAAATGCATAAAATTTATTTGATAAAACAGAGATTTGAGTCCCAATCGCCAGTACGATCTATCAGAGACAGTTAAGAATTATAGTTTTAACAACAATATTAAAAGTTAAAAACCTAGCTTTTGTATTCTCAGCTACCGATTGTCTAAAATCTCAGTTTTTCATAATAAAGAACCCCTTTTAAAACCAAGTATATGACTATTAAATGTCGGATCTATTTGAAGAGCTTATGGTGAATAAATTAGCCAATGCGCATTCTGTTCCATAGCATATAGGCCTACTGTTATTCAGAATAATTTGGATTTACAGCGCACAGCTCATGATGGCATTGTTCTCGAATATAGATCTAACAGGCCATGAACAATGAAATCTAACTAGGCTTACGACCAGGGCCGTTTTAAGGTCATCGTAGGCCCTAGACACTTTCAAAGTCATAGGCCCTCCCCGATTTCATTTTTTAGTATTTTTCAAGAATGCACTTGTTTTCACTTTATGTTCTGGCTTTCGTAGGCCTTAGAAAAGTCCGTAGGCCCTAGGCACAGTGCCTACTGTGCCTATAGGATAAAGCGGCTCTGCCTACGACTAATACACATGTGAATGAATAAGAGCAACGCCGGGTAATCTACTATTAGATATATAATATAACTCTATGCAAAGGTCTTGCAGGGTACAGCTAGTTTAAAAGAATACATTATTTTAGTTGAAATGGGAAAAAAACAACAATGACCAAACATGCTTTTTAAAATAGGTAAAATTAAGCCAAGAAGAAAAAAAAAGAAGTTAAGCGACGGTTGCACAACCGCCAGACTATAGATCAGTGGTTCCCAAAGTGGTCCCTACGGACCCCCAAGGGTCCCCGGTATCATTCAGGGGGGTCCGTCGAAAATTAAAATTCATTTGGGGGTCCCTGAACAACTTTAGGGGTGTCCGCGAAAGGTCTAATGTAAATTATGATCTATTTTTATCAGTATGGAAATTAAAATAAAAAACAATAAATAAACTAGTAGTGCACATTAATTAAATTAATAACAAGCATAGCACGGTGTGAGAGACAGACGGCCGAAAACACGCTTATACTTCTTTATACAGGAATTAAATAACTCCGCTGGATGCACTAGCTTGTCTATAGTATAAACAAAGACTATAAAATAGTTGTACATCGTACATCGAATTTAGTTCTATGTTATGCTGATACAAAGTGTATAAACACATTTTCTCAGTCTTAGACAAAAAGGATAAGCAATTAACGGTTTTTTAGAACAGTCAAATAAAAATAGTGGAAAATTCCGTCACTGTAACAACTCATAGGGACAACATATAAGCGAGATGATGATGGATTGATTGCTGCTTCTTATAACATTTCTTTACTGATTGCAAGGTCCAAAAAGCCACATACTATTGGTGAAGAATTATTTTACCAGCTGTAAGTGAGGCGATACGCATCTTTTGGCACAAACCAGCTTTCGATATTATAAAAAGAATTCCACTGAGTAATAATATAGTATAAAGAAGGATTGACGAATTGCCTCAGTCCGTAGAAAATTCTTTATGTTATTACTTAAAAACTAATGAATTTTCTATACAGCTTGACGAGTCTACTATACCAGGAAACGAAGCTTTACTTTTAGCTTATGTAAGATTTGTAAAAGAAGAAAAATTTTGTCAATAAATGTTTTTGTTAAATGTTTGAAAACAAAAGGTAAACGTTATTTACTGAATTAAAAAGATTGTTCAATGTAAAAGCTTTACCCTTGACTAATACCATTTCTGTTGCTGCTGGCATACTTAAAACAACCTGCACCGAATGTATTTTTAGTGCATTGTGTCAATCATTGACATCATTTGGTCGCTAAAAATCTTAGTGAACTTTTGCATATATCACTAGACTATGTCATTATAGCAGTTAATAAAATCTGAAGGGATGCGTTAAATTTGAGATTATTTTATCAACTTTGTTTGAAAAATGACAAAGACTATAATCGTTTACTACTTCACACAGAAGAACGTTGGTTATCTAAAGATGCATGTTTAAATCGATTGTACGCGCTCTTTGATTCAGTGTAGGAATTCCTGGAAAGCAAAGACAATGATGTGCAAACTAAACTTGGAAAGAGGATAATGTTTTCAATTTCGAAATATTTCGAAATTGTAAAATAAGTTGAAGATCAGCTTGCTTACTGTCAACACTTAACGGTTCCTCATGCAGACCTGAACCAAAGTTTTAAAGACATTCTTCACTTGGATATTCCTGACTGGGTGTAGAACCCTTTCACGCTTGGACACAGATGAATCCTTACTAATACAGGAGCAGCTTTTGAAATATTCACAAATGAGGAATTTAAACCAATCTTTAAACAAGGGTACCACAAATTCTGGTTATATAAAGAGATCCAAATTTTATATCCTGCATTATGGGTTATTGTACAGAAGTTGACTACTTTTCCGTCTTACTATTTGGTAGAACGTTGATTTAGTGCCGTTATGAGCTTCATCACACACAAACACACACACACACACAAAGAAACCGACCAGATAAGCACAACGCCCAGCCGCCTTTACTTCCCGAACTTAAGTCAGGTACCCATTTAAAGCTGGGTGCAATTGTGGGACGACTTTGAAACACATTTCAACTGGAAAAATTCCCCTTGGTTCTCAGCGAGGATCGAACCCAGGGCTCTCAGGTCGACAGTCGAGTAACTACGCCACTCGGCGACCCGTCCCACTGTGTAAATTGATAGCCCGAAAGAATGAAGCATTCTTTAGATAATGTGGCTCTCGTAGGCGCAGGGCCCGAGTGCGTCATTTGTTGAATAGTGTGTGGGGGGGGGGGCAGCCCTATATGCGTTATCAAGGCCGCCGCTAGGTGGGTGCAACCCAAACACACGTCAGGCGACCCACTCCTTTGTTTACAGTATTCGGTTGCGGAGAGTGTGTGCACTCAGAAGGACAGCAGTAGATATGGTATTTCAGTGATCTAAAACTAACGTATAGCATCCAAATGAACATTAAAAAATAAATAAAAACTAAACAAAAACAACAACAACAACCCATAATTTTATCTTTGAACTTATTTGAATCTGCCAGATAAAACTTGTCGAATGGACATGGGACCGGTTGTAACTGGGTCAAGTTATTTTCTCAGAAAATGAGATTACACAATTATTTTACAGGAAAAAAAAATGCTTATATACAAAAATAACCCACATCTTGTATCAAACTTGACTAGGAATAGGTATGTAAACTAAATAGTATATATTTTTTTCTAATATAATGTCGATTTTTTAAACGGATACATTTTTATATTAACTGAATGCTAAAATCTTGAATGGTGTTTTTTTAACGATCTAAAATATAAATATACTGAAAAATAAGTAAATCTCGGGAAGTGTGTTTTGTTTCTCTGTGTACGTACATTGCTCTGTGTTTGTTGGGTGCATGTAACGATGTTGACTGGTTGTAAGCCCAGCTATGGCAGACCAGGGTTGTAGGTTTGAAACTCATCGCTTTTTTTTTATAATCTCATTGCAGTCGTTTCGATAGAAGATATTGGTTTTATCATTTATTTTACCTTTACTTTTTCATCATTTGAGTTTTTACTTTGTCATTCTTTTTTAAAATTACTTGTGCTATTTCGTAAATAATTTATGCTTTTTTTTTAAATAAAATAATATTTGTGCTATTTTGATATCATTTGTGTGTGTTAACTTTGACCCACATTCTTCCATTATTACATTTCCAATAAACTATTAAAGTACAACTAAAAGCAGCAAGTGAAGTTTATCAGACTTTTGAAACTGTATGGCATTAATTTTAACAAAGCTGTAATATCGATTTAATATTATTTAGTTGATTGCGGTAAGTCAGCCCCATACGCCATGCATTCGAAAACCCACAGTGGGACGGATGGTTGTGTTGTAACAACCCACAGCGGGACGGATGGTTGTGTTGTGAAGCGCCCGACTGTCAACCTGAGTGTCCCTAGACCTAAGGGTCCCTAGTTCGATCATGGTCATGGCTAGAGCCCCCCCCCCCGCTGTATCTAACTATCTCCCGTGGCGCCTCCAAGGCCAATGCAGCTATATCTCACTATCTCCTGTGGCGCCTCCAAGGTAAATGCAGCTATATCTCACTATCTCCTGTGGCGCCTCCAAGGCCAATGCAGCTATATCTCACTGTCTCCTGTGGCGCCTGCAATGCCAATGTAGCTATATCTCACTATCTCCAGTGGTACCTCCAATGCAAATGCAGCTATATCTCACTAACTCCTGTGGCGCCTGCAATGCCAATGCAGCTATATCTCACTATCTCCTGTGGCACCTCCAAGGCCAATGCAGCTATATCTCACTAACTCCTGTGGCGCCTGCAATACCAATACACTACTGGTAGATATAAATGAAAAGCACCACAAAAAAAAAACACAGTCCCATTAGTGGTTTATAGGAGCTACGAGATTTCATCTCTACCTTACAGGGACGTCATATACACCACACAGAAAGCAACGCCACCAAATAACCTCAAAATTGAATCAAGATGACGATAAATATATTATCATTTAATAATGTACCTCAAATAATATTTCAATTAATGATTTTTACCAATTTATTTAGTCAGGGCCGGCCATACAAATTGTGGGGCCCAATTTAATGGATGCTTGCGATGCCCCATCGTCTATTTTTGTTTTTTTTACAAAAACAACTATTACAATAAAAATACATTAAATTGCGGGACCCTTCCAGGCGCGGAGCCCAATTAATAGCAAGCGGTCAAATTGGATTAAGGCCAGCCCTGTACTTAGTATCATTACGATTTATATTGAATAGGCTGCAATACAATGTCTGATAGAGAAGAAATCAAGGGCAGATAGCAGTACAAAACTGTAATTACATTTAGCCTCGGATTTCTTAGAAAATACGTATTTTTAACTACACTTGTAATCCATTTTTTACAGTACATTTACTTACAATAATCGATTTCATATTCGTGAAGCAACATTCTTACCGCCTTTGTCATAGCATAGCAATAAAATAAAATTTTCTGATAACATTTAATTGTTATGCAGCATGCATTGTTAGATTTTTTTTGTAGGCTTTAGTATAGTCATAGTCCTTGTGCTTACACAGCACTCACTATAGTCATAGTCCTTGTGCTTACACAGCACTAATTATTGTCATAGTCCTTGTGCTTACACAGCACTGACTATCGTGACAGATGCTATTCTAAAGTGCAAAAAAAAAAATATATGTTACTTTTTCGTGAAAATAAATACATATATATTGTTAACACTTATCTCTCCAATGTTAACTTTCTGAAATCTTGGTCATAAAAAAGAAATCAAGTACGGCACGTAATCTAGGAAAATATGTTGACCTTTTTTTTTTTTACTTGAAAGTTATTGAACCGCTGCAACATTCAAAACAGTTTTTACTTTGGGAGTGCAATCTGTTTTATTTATCGTACATATCCGATATATATTCCTGCAGTTAGTTTCAGCATTACCTTTCTCGGATTATAGTTTTGATTATGTATTTTTTATGGTTTTATGTGTATTATTTATCTTTTCCATTAGTCTCTCTGTCTACATTTTGATTTGAAAACAATTGAATTTCACAGATAAACAGTGGTAAAACAAAACTGACATTTATTTTTTAAAATTATACAATTTCAAACTGTGTCTGTGTGTGAAGTCCCTGTAAGGGTGAAATATTTATATCTTAGATCCAATTGACTACTAATGGGAGGTAATTATGATGGCTGATGCCCTTCTTTCATCTCAACCATAGTGGATAGTGTAATGGTTATGGAGGAAACACGGGAGACATAGGTAGGTAATTGGATCCGTAAACCACAGCATGCGGATACGACTGCGACATAAAGTTACGGCTCGCTACCACAGCGTCACCCTGTCACCCAAACTGCATGTAGACTCATCTAATCTACACAGGCACGTAGTGTACGGGGGGGGGGGGTTCAGGGGGGGCGCCCCCCTGCGTTTTGTCTGGCCCCCTCTGCTTATTTGCTCTACTTAGTAAAATATATTACCTGCCCCCTGCTATTGCCTGACCCTGCTATTGCCTGCCTTGCTGTAAAATTCTCACGCTACGGGGCTGAATCTACAACTGATGGCAGACGTAATGTTCTTAAAGATTTTAATGCCTAGACTATGTTTGAATAAACATTAATCAATTTTCTTTGATATTTATATTTAAAAAAAAATCTTACGGCTAGAACAAGTTGAAGTGATGCTGTATTATCAAAATGCTCCATTAATCAAACAACTTACTGCTCGACCGAAACTATGTGAAACGTTTCCCCCCCAGAATCTGAACTTATATTGGAATTCGAATTAACGGCTAGTAGCATAACTAATTTTAGTGGCTTCCGGGGCCGAAGTCGGATTTCGCCGTCCCATTCTTGACGTAAATGCAATAAAGCAAAAAAAAAATTTGCAGACAACACACTCTGGCCAAACCAGGGGCGCAACCAGTATGTTGAAGTTGGTAGGGTCCAAAATATTAGGTAAGATGAAAATTGGCATGTCTGTCCCCAAATTTTGGTAGGGTCGAATCAGTGGCGCAACCTGGGGGGACAGGGGGAGGGGCTTGAGCTTCCCCCCCCCCCAGACCAAATCATCAATACATATTTGACTATATAAAGTTACTAAAAAGACGGTCAAACTGTCTTTTTTCTATATGTGAGCCCCCCCCCCCCAGCATTTTTTGCTGGTTGCGCCACTGGGTGGAATACCAGTGGCTTGATTTTTGGTAAGGTCCGGACCCACACGACCCGTACATCGGTTGCGCCCATGGGCCCAACATATTTATCACTCTAGGGTAAAACGTTATTATATATAGATTGAATTTCAACAAACAAGTTTTTCTTTGTAATCAAGATATCTTGTGTGATTTTCCGCCTAATTTGATGACATTTGTACGTTTGTCTTCCGGTCTCTGTGTGTGTGTGTGTGTGTTTGCGTGTTGATACATAACATAACGTATTGCATTAACCATTCAAATTTTAGACATTTATCTTCAAAATCCAAATTATTAACTTAAAAAAAACATCGAGTTTGAGGGATTACCTTATCGGATATGATTTAGACTCGATATGAAAAAAAAAACACACTAAGCTTTCGAACCATTTTCAAAAACAGTTTAATTTCGGATTTTAAGGTATCACTATATGACATTATTTTATTTCGCCGCTAAAATATCTGTACGTATGTTTATCGTGTTTCTCTATTACTCTTTTTTATTTCACAGTGGAAAAAGCTCTTTTTATTTGCATACTGAAAAATGGATGATTTCAACAAACCTGGTACGTTTTCTATTAGACATAATTTTCAGAAGTTGACAAATAATCTCTAAATCAGTGGTCCCCAACCTTTTTCTTGCCACGGAGCGGTGCCGCGTTTGGTAATTTTACCGCGGCCCACTGGAAAAAGGGGGGGGGGGAAGGAGACGAAAATTATTTCTCGTTCATGGAAAGTCGCACAATCACGAGATAAATAAATAAAAAAGGAAATAATTTAATATTTCTTAGGCGGTACTGGTCCGCGGCCCGGGGATTGGGGACCACTGCTCTAAATGATCAAATTTATGTTTAAATATTTCCATTATTATCATACTTGCACATTAACTACAACGTTATCTTTGTTCACACATAAAGAAACAAATCAAATGCTTAGATCATCAAGGGATGATGGGGGAAACTTAAAAAAAAACAACTCAAAATTAAGCGAATTTATTAGTTAACTTATTAAATATTTAAAAAAAAACTAATTTTATTCCCCCCCCCCCACGTAGCTTACTTAGTAGAGCCTATATGGCAATTTTTTTAAAATCCAATATCTAGATATTTTAAAGAAATTTAGATATAATACAATATCAAATAGGCCTTAGTGCTCTTAATAATTTTATTTTGTTATTTAGTTATAATTTTTTCATTTTTTTTTATATATGTAGTAACATTTAAAAAAAAATAATTTCTGGAATTCTTTAAGAAATTAGTTGGCTCCCTTGGCATATACTAAAGAGAATACTAGATGACGGGAAGAAAAAGACCCAAAATGCATCTGGTTCATTTTACAGGCTATTCTGGTTTGGGGAGGGGCACCAAAACGTGTTAGTGCAGAGGGCCTCAAGGGAGTTAAATCCAGAAATGATAATACATGGAAATAATGGCATTAAAAAAAATTCTAAAAACTTTTAATGGTTATAAATGTTAGTTCATTCCTGCTTTAAGTTTCTTCTACTAGGTAAATGGTTAATAGTTAAAGTCAATTCTAGTTAATTATTTTTGTAATAATTATAAGTATAATCTAAATTTTTAAAATGAATGGATTTTAGAAAAACAAATAATGTGCAAAATGCATTAAATAGATTATTCTACAAAGTTATGAAAAAAGAAAATTTAAGCGTACTGTGATTCAAAATATTAGATCTAAGTGTTAAGATATAGTAAATGAAAAAAGAAAATAATTATTTAATTGCCTGAAAACCCATTATTCTAAACAAAAATGCCTACAGAAAGGATTTCCAACCTTACTCGAGAAATTTACCACAGTGAGCAATAATTTAAACAATAGGCAATAAGAATTATTTAGCCTAATATCGTTAACATTTGAATCACATTTTCGTATTCAATTGTCATGACAAAAACTAATAGTGATTACTAAAAAATATTCATTAGTAGTTTTAATTATTTTAAATTTCCATATTCTCTATCAGCATTTGTTCAGATCAACGATCAGCCAGCACCACAAGCTCAGACCAGCAATAAGCCAGCACCACAAGCTGAGACCAGCGATCAGCCAGCACCACAAGCTCAAAACAGCGATCAGCCAGCACCACAAGCTCAAACCAGCAATCAGCCAGCACCACAAGCTCAAACCAGCAATCAGTCAGCACCACAAGCTCAAACCAGCGATCAGTCAGCACCACAAGCTCAAACCAGCGATCAGTCAGCACCACAAGCTCAAACCAGCGATCAGCCAGCACCACAAGCTCAAACCAGCGATCAGCCAACACCACAAGCTCAAACCAGCGATCAGCCAGCACTACAAGCTCAAACCAGCGATCAGCCAGCACCACAAGCTCAAACCAGCGATCAGCCAGCACCACAAGCTCAAACCAGTGATCAGTCAGCACCACAAGCTGAGACCAGCAATCAGCCAGCACCACAAGCTCAAACCAGCAATCAGCCAGCACCACAAGCTCAAACCAGCGATCAGCCAGCACCACAAGAGACCAGCAATCAGCCAGCACCACAAGCTCAAACCAGCGATCAGCCAGCACCACAAGCTGAGACCAGCGATCAGCCAGCACCACAAGCTGAAACCAGCGATCAGTCAGCACCACAAGCTCAAACCAGCGATCAGTCAGCACCACAAGCTCAAACCAGCGATCAGCCAGCATCACAAGCTCAAACCAGCAATCAGCCAGCACCACAAGCTCAAACCAGCGATCAGCCAGCACCACAAGCTCAAACCAGCGATCAGCCAGCACCACAAGCTCAAACCAGTGATCAGTCAGCACCACAAGCTGAGACCAGCGATCAGCCAGCACCACAAGCTCAAACCAGCAATCAGCCAGCACCACAAGCTCAAACCAGCGATCAGCCAGCACCACAAGCTCAAACCAGCGATCAGCCAGCACCACAAGCTCAAACCAGCGATCAGTCAGCACCACAAGCTGAGACCAGCGATCAGCCAGCACCACAAGCTCAAACCAGCGATCAGCCAGCACCACCAAAGACCAGCAATCAGCCAGCACCACAAGCTCAAAACAGCAATCAGCCAGCACCACAAGCTGAGACCAGCAATCAGCCAGCACCACAAGCTCAAACCAGCGATCAGTCAGCACCACAAGCTCAAACCAGCGATCAGCCAGCATCACAAGCTCAAACCAGCAATCAGCCAGCACCACTAGATCAGACCAGCAATCAGTCAGCACCACAAGCTGAAACCAGCGATCAGCCAGCACCACAAGCTCAAACCAGTGATCAGCCAACACCACAAGCTGAGACCAGCGATCAGCCAGCACCACAAGCTGAGACCAGCGATCAGCCAGCACCACAAGCTGAGACCAGCGATCAGTCAGCACCACAAGCTGAGACCAGCGATCAGCCAGCACCACAAGCTGAGACCAGCGATCAGCCAGCACCACAAGCTCAAACCAGCGATCAGTCAGCACCACAAGCTGAGACCAGCGATCAGCCAGCACCACAAGCTCAAACCAGCGATCAGTCAGCACCACAAGCTCAAACCAGCGATCAGTCAGCACCACAAGCTGAAACCAGCGATCAGCCAGCACCACAAGCTCAAACCAGCGATCAGCCAGCACCACAAGCTCAAACCAGCGATCAGCCAGCACCACAAGCTCAAACCAGCGATCAGCCAGCACCACAAGCTCAAACCAGCGATCAGCCAGCACCACAAGCTGAGACCAGCAATCAGCCAGCACCACAAGCTGAAACCAGCGATCAGCAAGCACCACAAGAGACCAGCAATCAGCCATCACAAGACACCAGCGATCAGCAAACAAATCAAGTGAAAAAGCAAATGTTTAACATATTGATAATTGGGAGATCGGGAAACGGGAAAACATCAATTGCTGATTTGTTAGCTGATTGTGTTGGTATAAAGTCTACGAATAATAAAAAAAGTGAACAATATGAAGAAATACAAAGGTTTGAGATTGTTCATGAACAAAATGATTATTTTAGAATTGTAGACTGTTCATTGATTGGAGATGGTGATGATAATAAGCATATGAGTATTAATGCTGCAAGAAAATTTGTCGAGAATGAATTTAAAATATACGAAGAATCTGGCGGTATAGCATTGATAATATTCGTTCTGAAATATGGAGTACGATTTACCAAACAAGAGAAAGATGCAGTCACCAGAATCAAAAATATATTTGGCAGTAAAATTTTTGAAGAATTAGTTGTAATTGCATTTACATATGGAGACCTATTCAGGCTAGATTTTCCCGCTGACGAAAGCCACACTTTTAAAGACTGGTGTTTACAACAAACAGGTGACGTGCAAAAACTGTTTGAAGAGGTTAAAGACCGATGTGTTCTGTTTGACAACAAACGTAGAGATAGCAAGGAACAGATGTCAAGCTGTCGACATTTGCTGCAGTACGTTGAATGCTTAGACAAGGAAAAACTAAATATATTCAATGGTTTAGGGAAACCAACACCTAAGCGATTAATTCGAAAGAAATTTTCTGTCAAAGATATGGCATTACAGAAAGAACAGTTAGACAAAGGAGCTCAAGGCGCTGACAAATTGAAGAAGAGTGCTCATTTAGGTAAACCTGATAGTGAAGAAAATGGATGGTGGAATAATCTGCTTAAGAAAATTCGAAATTTGTTTAAACCTAAAGAAATAAATCAGTAATAATTAAATTCGTGCAGGTGGATGAAACGAAAAAATAACTATTACGTTTTTTTAAGGAGAATTTTTTTTCTGGCAATACTATGTGGGGTGATTTGATTTACCTTCCAATGATGTTATATTCTTAGTATATTGTTACTCATGTGATTTTTTAAGTAGATGAAACCAGTGGAACTCAAACAGCAGGACGTTGTGATAGTTGTATGACAAAATAAATTGTGGGAACAAATCGTCACTAAAGCCTTAATGCATACAATTTAAACTATATGCACAAAAAACAGCAAATATATCAAGGATATTATAAACATTATCATAATATAATTTTTGTACAAGACACGATAAAAATAGAGCTTTTAAAACAAACCGTTATTTAAAATCAGCGGAGATGACATATAAATTTGCCATGCATAGCCGAAGCAGTACGCGGCATTTATGCTTAATCTGTTTACCGCTTGTGTAGCGGAGGGCACAACCAGTTACGCCAGTAATCAGACTTTTTTTATAAAATAGTATTGAATATTCACAATATCAAATTTATTAAATTCTGTCGTTTTTACATGTTTGTGTATGTAGTCCAAACCAGTAGACACTAAACTTAAACTTTCAGACATTTCTTATTTTTATTTCAATGGCATTCCATAACGTTAATATTATCATGGGAATCCCATGGGACGGGACAGACATAAATTATCATGGGATGGGATAGGATGGGACAGAAAAATCTGTCCCATGGACACGCCAGCTGGTTACAAGTTAAATACTTTACAGTTTCACATAAAATGGGGAAAATCTAGTTGCATCTTTCTTTTTATACTGTGTGGTTGGACTTAGGTCAAAGGTAGACTTTTTTAAACAGAGTGGTTATATAAATTAATGTACATTAAATGTCATTGATGTGAACGAGCTAAACGTGGCCAACAGAATAATCGGTCACACGTGCACGTGTGTCGTAGTTTATTAATTACTAGGCTGTTATGTATGTGGGTATGTATGTTCAAGGCTGCCCAAGAGATGGCTTAATGATCAATTTACAGACAATACACATCGCAAACATTCATTTTTAGTAAGGACAGGCAGTTTACCTCTAAAGCTTTTCAAGGAGTTAAATATATTCATGTGCCTTATGTAACACAGTCAGTGTTCAGCCAGTTATTGTCAATGTTGGCACATTAAAATTCAGCCTGTTAGCGTATGCCTTATCTTAATGCTTAGTAAATATATGTATTGTTTTAAAGACTGTTACTTAGAACAAACAGGTGATATGAATTCGATAAAAAAGCCCATGTGTTCAGCTTGATTAAAAAAAAAAAACAACACATGATATAAGCTTACACAAGCGGAGCGAACAGAGGCGAAAAGTGTTTCAAT
>JAGDYQ010000004.1:15240752-15259074 GCA_021962125.1 Bulinus truncatus | reverse complement strand
TGAAGTAGTTGTGGTTAGAAGTAATGAAGGCAATATTCTAGTACTGTGATTTTTATTCTGAAGATACACACTGAATTTTACTTTCTTTTTGTTCCTGGAGACTAGATTTCCTTCCAAAGTAAACAGGGAATCAAAGCTGTACAAACAACTGTACATTCAAAGCTGTACAATCAACTGTGCAATAAGTTGCACAATCCACTGTACAATCAACTGTACAATTAAATGTACAATGAACTGTACAAACTATTAATTCTGATTGGCATTTTTTTTTGTTTTCTTTTTGATTTTTAACTTTAAGATTTGGTTTTGTGTTTTTATTTTATCTATAGATGCCTACAATTATAATTAAGACGACAATCTCATTTTAATATTTAAGACAATCTCATCTCGATATTTGACATTCAACGCACACATTATTCATCAAAGAAAGGGGATTTCAGGATCAGACTGTTTACAATCTGTGTTGTTAAGTAACTAAACCACCTCGATTTTAGAACACTCAGTATTTTTATTTCTACTAATCGTGTTCTATTTTTCTTATGGAGTAGCTACAATTACGCAAATAAAACTCAAGACGTCCAAAATGAGAATTCCTGAGTCTTTTTTTATCCACTTTCCCAGGTGAACAAATTATATTGCGTAAAGTAGATTTGTCAGACTAACTGCTGATTCAAACATGACCTATATAAAACTTTATCCACTTGCAAACCAACTTTTCACCCGATCATCTTTTGTCAATGTGACCATTTTTATTTTTTAAATTTTAAATATGTACATTATAATCATTACGGAAAGACACTATATATATATGTAACACACACACACACACATATTTATTTATTTTTTCAATATGTCACGTACAGTGACTGTGTGTGTCAGTAAAAGTCCGGGCATGGTTGTATGAAATTGGTGCGGCATGCATGACTGCACAATAGTACGAATGGTGAGCTACTGTTAGGTTAGAAAAACTTGATCCTGGATCACGTGGCTTTGTGGGCGTATGTGTCCTGTGTGGCTGGCCGGGAGAACAAATGGTGAAAGGACAATGAAGGTCAAACCGTTGAGAGGCGAGGACGAGTATTATTATTTACTATACTGCGAAAAGTTTAGGAAAGACACAGTAGGAGGAAGTCATGTCTATGAGTTATATGTGACATTGCTGTGTTTGTTACTGTTATATTTGATGACTGCTGCGTTTGTTACTGTTATATTTGACATTGCTGCGTTTGTTACTGTTATATTTGACATTGCTGTGTTTGTTACTGTTTAGGAAAATGATTTTTTTTTATTAAAGTGTTCTAATATGAAGCAGACTTGTGTATCATTCAGCAGCATTGCGCAATTTCGTTTTTGTCACGTAAGCAGAGTGTTTGAGAGAATAAAACTCCTAGACAAGAAGGTCTGACGTGACAATATATATATATATATATATATATATATGTGTGAGTGTGTGTGTGCGTGCTTGTGCATGTATACGTGCTTATAATCTAGCCCAGTGACAAGCAAACAACAGCCCGTGGGCCGAATGCTGCCCCCCCCAGACAGTTTGATCCGGTTCATCTCTTACATTTCTACCTATCAGATGGACCTTTGTCTTTCTACCTATCAGGTGGACCTTGTCTACTTTCTACCTATCAGATGGACCTTTGTCTTTCTACCTATCAGGTGGACCTTGTCTACTTTCTACCTATCAGATGGACCTTTGTCTTTCCACCTATCAGATGGACCTTGTCTACTTTCTACCCATCAGATGGACCTTTGTCTTTCCACCTATCAGATGGACCTTGTCTACTTTCTACCCATCAGATGGACCTTTGTCTTTCCACCTATCAGATGGACCTTTGTCTTTCTACCTATCAGATGGACCTTGTCTACTTTCTACCCATCAAGTGGGCCTTGTCTTTCTACCTATCAGATGGGCCTTGTCTTTCCACCTATCAGATGGACCTTGTCTTTCCACCTATCAGATGGACCTTGTCTTTCTACCTATCAGATGGACCTTGTCTACTTTCTACCCATCAGATGGACCTTGTCTACTTTCTACCCATCAAGTGGGCCTTGTCTTTCTACCTATCAGATGGACCTTTGTCTTTCTACCTATCAGATGGACCTTTGTCTTTCTACCTATCAGATGGACCTTGTCTACTTTCTACCCATCAAGTGGGCCTTGTCTTTCTACCTATCAGATGGGCCTTGTCTTTCCACCTATCAGATGGACCTTGTCTTTCCACCTATCAGATGGACCTTGTCTTTCTACCTATCAGATGGACCTTGTCTACTTTCTACCCATCAGATGGACCTTGTCTACTTTCTACCCATCAAGTGGGCCTTGTCTTTCTACCTATCAGATGGACCTTTGTCTTTCTACCTATCAGATGGACCTTTGTCTTTCTACCTATCAGATGGACCTTGTCTACTTTCTACCCATCAAGTGGGCCTTGTCTTTCTACCTATCAGATGGGCCTTGTCTTTCCACCTATCAGATGGACTTTGTCTTTCCACCTATCAGATGGACCTTGTCTTTCTACCTATCAGATGGACCTTGTCTACTTTCTACCCATCAGATGGACCTTGTCTACTTTCTACCTATCAGATGGACCTTGTCTACTTTTTACCCATCAAGTGGGCCTTGTCTTTCTACCTATCAGATGGACCTTTGTCTTTCTACCTATTCTTTAGAGACGGCTATGATTTAGAAAAAAACAACAACTGGCTTTCTACCTTTTTTTTTTCCTTTCTTCTCCTCACAGCCTTTTCACATTAGAACTTATATAAGCTATAAGAGTGGCAGTCACTTGATCGTTTTCCCAACCGTAAAGGGGTGTACTCTAATTAACACACACACACACACACAGACAGAGCCCCTCTTATGGATGAGTAAACAATACGACAACATATAGTCTCACCATCAAGGACCCCTCCCCCTCACCCCACACACACACACTTCATATACATTATGATAACATCAGACGAATATTGTTTTGCTTATGGCTCACAAAGTCTCTCCAGGAGCATCCTCCCCCCCCCCACACACTCACACAACATATTTCTCCCTCCCCCCCCCATCCCCCAAAGAAAGTCTGACGAACATTACTTACACACAGCGGCGTAGCGTGGGTATCGGCCGGCCAGGGAGGAAGACGATTTTGCCGCCCTCTCATTTAGGTATCTCAATTTAATGTATACATTTTTGCCGCCCTGCCCCCTAAAAAGTAATAAAAAGTGCCGCGCGGTGCGGACCGCACCTACCGCCCCCCCCCAGGTACGCCACAGCTTACACATAAGCTTGATGACTGTCTTATTAGATTGATGATCTGATAAAGAGATTACCAAGGGAGCTCATAAAGAGATTAATATAAAAAAAAAGCAATCAATTAGTTTTAATATACAGTTAAAATAACGATAACATTTTGCTAACACATCAAAGAATGGCTTGTCTCTGCTCTTTGTCCATCTCATAGTGACTCAGTATTGAATTGATTTAGTTCTTTTCCCCAGAAAATAAAAGCGGGTTTTCCCGATTTAGCTACCTGTGTGCTGTTTTTTTCTAGCAACGACGTAATCATAAAATTACCATTAGAGAAAATCCATTTTTTCGTTATCTGGCTTAAGGGTTTCTCCAGCCGCCTATCTTTTAATCAAATTTCCACTGCATGCTAATGTACATACATTACAGCTACATACAGCTAGGGTACATGCCTAAATACATTCGTGTGTTACACAGTGGCATTAGTGGACACAGTGGTTTGTTTCAGATAAACTTATTCGTGAGTTCGAGTTTTGTAAGAATCCTACGTCGATCAAGGGTAAGCCAAATACTGTAATATAAACATGGGCGTATTCATGGGGGGGGGGGGCAAGGGGCGGCATTTGCCCCCCCCTACATTTTGAAAAATGTCATATAAGTGGGGGACATTTGTTCCCCCCCTTACATTAAAAAAAAATGTCATAAAGTTGTTATTTGCCCCCCCTCCCTGGAAAATTTTTGCCCCCCCCTGGAAAAATTCCTAGCGACGCCCATGAATATAAACATAAAATACTATTAGTGTGCGTTTTATTATTTTTTTTGGCCAAAAGAATATAATTGACAATATCACCTTATTGCAGAGACTTCCTTCTTTAAATCTTTGCTGGACAAGTTAGACTCACTTAAATAACATCGTTATAAAATGAGATCTCGTTTCTATTATTGATGACCAGTATTGAACTAAGTCTGTAATTTTACCTGTCTGACTAGCTGTATTTATTTATTTATCTTTTATCTACTCATTTATCTTTGTAGCTGCTGATGTCATAGGTCATAGGTGTACATAAGAACGGAGCCGTAGCTAGATATGGTGGCGCCCTGTTAGAGTTACAATTATTTTGGCTCCCCCCTTAATCTGAAAAGTGGAAAAAAAAACAACAGTTAACTGCGAAGCTTTCGGCGCCCCCACCTAGTTCGGCGCCCCACCTAGTTCGGCGCCCCCACCTAGTTCGGCGCCCCCACCTAGTTCGGCGCCCCCATCTAGTTCAGCGCCCCCACCTAGTTCGGCGCCCCTACCTAGTTCGGCGCCCCCATCTAGTTCGGCGCCCCTACCTATTTCGGCGCCCTGTCAGGTCACACAACCAACAGTATCATTCCTACGCTACTGCCAAAGTATATATATTAATCACTATTATATCTTTGTGTCTGTCTATTCAGAGTCGATTTTATTGTAGATAATTTTTGTTTTGCAGTAACCGAAGACACACTTCAAACTTAGGTCTGTTCAAAATGCATACTTTCTAAACCATCTTATGTACTCAAGTAGTGTTAAGTAGTTTTTTTAAACTAAAGGATTTTTTTTTTCGGGCCTATGAAAACAGTTAGGCCTGCCACAAGGCCGAATCAATTAAAACAATTTAAATAAACTTTTCAGGCTCATTGGGCTGACACACCGGTTGAAGGGTTGAAAGATCAAACTGTTTCAGATTAATTGTGGTCAGATCTTTGCCGGACGAGACAGCGGTTTTGTTTTGTTTGCTCGTGTCCTCAAGCTACTTACCATTACAGTGTTATTAGCTCTTCCTTTTAAAATAAAATTACTGGAGATTATATTTCTGTATGAAGTTTTACATTTTTTTAAAGCGATATGTTTAGAAATGTATATCTTCGCCGAACATATTTTACATAAACAATGCTTTTGCTGAGCATTAGTTACTTTTAAGATGCTTGTCTTCCCATTTCTCTTTTTATTTATATTTCCCCCTTCGAAAGTTTTTATTTATTTAATTTATTATTGTGCTTTCCAGAAATGGCATCTTCTCTACCAAAGCGCATCAACCTGCTTCTGATAGGTAAAACGGGAAATGGAAAAAGTGCTCTGGGAAACTCCATTCTTAGGCGCACGATTTTCAGATCTGTCTCCACAACTACATCAGTGACCATATCAATTGAACATGAAGACACTGAGCTCGACGGACGTAAAATCAGAGTGGTGGACGGCCCCGGGGTGTGAGATACCCGAGTGGACAACGAGATAGCCACAGAACTTGTCATCATGGCCACTTCTGACGCCATGAGGGCAAACCCAGAGGGATTTCACGCCCTGCTGCTTGTTGTGCGGTTTGGGAGATTCACCAAAGAAGACCGGGACACGGTGGAGTTTTTGAAGAAGATCTTCGGCCAAAACTCCGTGAGGAAGCACTGCATACTGGTTATCACCTGCGGGGACGAATTCGAACGTGAGAGCGAAGAAACTGGAGAGACTTTCGAAGAGTGGTGCGCTGCGCAAACAGGCGTGTTTCAAGATCTGCTGGAAGAATGCGGACATAGAGTTGTGCTGTTTGAAAATAAAACTAAAGATGAGAGAAAGAAAGACAGGCAGCTGAAAGGTCTGATGCAGATGGTAGATAGGTTAGACAATCTTTACAGTGATGATGAGTTCACTAGAGCGATAAACGGGCGGACACGGTTACTTATTGAAGCCAGGAAATTGAGCATCTCTGAACATACCCGTGCTGAGATAAACAAGATTCGCAGCCAACTGGAACAATTTCAGCCGAGGAAAAAGAAAAATGAGCAAATGTGTCAGCTTGATGTGTTTTACTTGCGTGCTGAAGAAGTTTTGGAAACCGTCCAAGCTAAAGATGCCAACTTCGGAATTCTGCAAGATGTTATAGAAGATGCAAAACTGCTTAAGTCTGAGATTCAAGCCAGGATCCATTTATTAGAGATAAATTACTAAAGAAAATATTAAAAGATGCTTTTGATTCAATCAATGCTAAGTCCTTTTTCTTATAAAATGAGATTGCTTTTAAAGTAAACTAATATATGTGGAAACAAAAATTATTGAATAGTGGATGTGCACCAAGACTATGAATCATACATATTTTTGTATGTTAATTCGACAACTCTTCAGCAAGTTTATTGTTGAGGACTTAAGATGCGATTCACTAAAAAGTGAATGTGTATTAATAAGATAGTCTTGTAAAAAAGTGGATCTTGCTTTCACATTTACCCATTACTCGATAACTATTAACTATTGATTAAAAATATATCGTAGGCTTCATCATCGATCGTGATACGGTCGTGATAAAACTGGGTCTGAAACTGCAGAGAGCAAAAGATATCAATGTTATGGCCAGCAACGTCTAAGTTATAGAAAAATTTACAAATCATAGTTTTCAAAACTTCATTCATCAATGAGACTGATTTAACAGCTGACTGAGGACACAAGAAACGGATTAGCTGATAAAGATATATATATGTGTGTGTGTGTGTGTGTGTGTGTATGTGCGTGCTCAATGTAAACCAATGGTACATAGTATATGTCAATCAAGTGTCTGAACTTTACCAATATAGACTAGGTATTAGGGCTGGACTAAGGTTACTGTGGGCCTATGGGCTGCTATCAAAAAGGGCTTAATTTAGCATATATTTATGCATATATATCACAGAAATAAGATAGGAAAGTTGAACATATACTTATGAAAAGCTAAACACTGCTGGAAGATTGGTATTTTTTAAACACTTGTTTTATATTTAGTAAATTATTGTTTATTGATAAGAATTAATTAGTGAGTCTGATAACAATGTGTCAGATAACAGTGTGTCTGATGATAATGTGTCAGATAATAATGTGTCTGATGTGTCTGATAGCAATGTGTCTGATAACATTGTGTCAGATAACAATGTGTCTGATAGCAATTTGTCTGATAACATTGTGTCAGATAACAATGTGTCTGACAGCAATGTGTCAGATAACAGTGTGTCTGACAACAGTGTGTCTGATGAAAATATAATTTTCAAATGTGAGAGAGGATAACACATTTTCATTTGTCCACAAAGATAAATAAAAATAAGTCTTTCGTTTTGTTCGAGCAAAATTTACTTTCGTTCACATTTTTAGCGCATTTTCGAGAAGTCGAATGCGCTATTGTTTCAGTTTTGTCCGTGTGTCTGTCTGTCCGTTTGTCATCACCCTAGATCTCAGCAACCATAAGTCCTAGACCCATGATGTATATACTTTTTTTGTAGGTCTTGGCCAGCAATTCCTGCATCAAAAGTCCATTTTGCGATTTGACCTCTTGTAGTGGCAGTTCGACCTGCTGGAAGTGCCATATGACCTCATTTTCCATGCAAAAATTTTTTATTTCACTAAAGTTTTAGAATTTAAACTGATCAAATTTATTGTTTCGAATAAAATTAATAAATTTTTTAAATTTCAGATTAAAAAAATTTTTTTAAAAACTCTACAGGATAAAAATGGCACCAAGAAAATCACTACATACGTACTGACACATAACACGAAAATGCGCTAACACGTCCTGTGTTCCACAATGGAACAGGCTTAAGATGCTGGTTTGTCTACCTCAACGATCCATTCTTGTCTTTTTTTTTTTTTGAAAATTTTAAATAAAGGCCGTATTTGTACTGATCTGATTTATTGATTAATATTTTTTTAAATGCAAGCTATGACGTTTTTCATGTTGTTGTTGTTGTTTTTACATCAGCCATTGAAATGGTTGTATGATCAACATAATAAACAAAGTATTAATAATAATCAACAAACATGTATTATTGCTTATTTTTTTCAATCATTTATTTAACGAGCGCATGCGCGCTGAATGATTTGTTTTACATAAATGTGGAGAACAAGAGACAGAGGTTTGGGGAGGGGTAGGGCAGAGAGTAATACAACAGAAAAGAGTAATAAAACAGACATTGAGAGGAAAGAAAAAAAAACCAACTCAGTGGGTAGATAAAATGACATCATTGTCTTACATTTAAAAAAAAAAACTGCAACGGGAAAAAATAATCATGAAATAAACAATATATATCAAGCGACAACGAAAGATGGAACAGATTTAAGAAAAAAATTTTTTTAAAGAAGAAAAGTTTGGGGGGGGGGTGGGACAAGGGGGTGTGAGCAAATGTATTGAATGCATTAAACCAGGTACTCAAGAAGTGTTTATCTGCCGCGGGGGAGGCGGGGGAGGGGGTGGGCGTTAACAATGCCGTAGTACAGCTATTGATGTGTCGAATAATTGCAATTGATTTTAACGGCTCTGCATGCACTAAGGAGAAAGTCAAAGAGTTGTGTGATATAAATAGATATAAAATAAACATAAATAGATATACACACATAGAAAACATCTATATAAATACTAGCGGTGTGGGTTTTCGCGTTAAATCGAAAGTAAAGAATTAATACAACAGTATTCCAGTTTAAAATCGCCAAACGTAAACAATAGTAATTAAAATGAAGAAAAAATCGGATCTGTCCTAAACCACAAATAATCTAGGCTACTGATCAAACCTAAGGGAATATAACTCTATGCAAAGTTTTTTTGCAGGGGGTACAACTAGTAGATAGTAATAGATATAAATGAATGTAATGCTCAAAGCATGTGCTACTTTAATTTATTACCTTCACACATTCGGTGTCTTACCGAATAGGGTAGTGGGGGGGGGGGGAGGAATAATTTCCTGCCTAGGACATGACTCTATGTGCCATTTTGAATTTAAACAAAAGAACAAAAGAAAAACAAAAACAAATGTAATCAGTCTTGATTACACACAAACGAAAACATCAACTTTTTTATAAGGTGGGTAGGGAAGGCAGTGTCTGCAAGGGAGATGCAACTAGAACACATGTCAGATACCCCTGGCCTATATAGGGAGATGCCACTAGAACACATGTCAGATGTCCCCTGGCCTATATAGGGAGATGCAACTAGAACACATGTCAGATGTCCCCTGGCCTATATAGGGAGATGCAACTAGAACACATGTCAGATACCCCCTGGTCTATATAGGGAGATGCAACTAGAACACATGTCAGATACCCCCTGGTCTATATAAACCTCGCCTGGTTCATTGATCTACTTCATAAATAGACTAACCAATTTTGTGACAGTGTATGATGACCAGTTATCCCAGTTTGTAATGAGTATAGGGTGAGGAGGAGTCTTGTGTGTTGCATCGGGTAGAAGTTGTTTATACTTGGACTTGAACTACATAAACATATTGTAATAAACAACAACAACAAAGTTGCATTGTGCTGAAGTATTCCTTCACAATAATTTATTACATTCTTCATATTACATGTACTTCCAAATATCGAAACACAAAATACAATTGGTTAAAGATGTATACATTTCTTTTCATTGGTAAAAATGTGTATTCTTTATCCGAGAATGTTATTACAATAAAAAAATAAAAAGAAAAAAAAAGAAACATATAATAACAAAATAAAATTAATAAGTCATTATTAAAAACACAATAACAAACACAATAATGACATGTTATTATCAAATATATAATGGCATGCTCTGTGCCCACTCAGCTGCCAAAGATTATATTACCAATGGCGTACCTAGCCCAGGACGGAATCTCAACAAATCTGTTCCTTACGTTTCCACCCTATTCCTTGGGGACGGAATATACAAAACTAAAAATTGACGCCCTTGAAAGACAGCAAAGTGCCCCTGGGCGGACCGTCCCCTCCATTGGAAGACTAGTTACGCCACTGATCTACACAAATAAACCCACAGTTCTAAATATAAACACATGTCTATAACCAGTCCACATCACATCAAATCATTTAAGTCTGACAGCTGCGCATATTAAAAAAAAAGTAAGATTTTGTAAAAGGAAGAATGTATATATCAATATATAAAGGTAAATCCAATCACAATCTTCCGAATGATTGAGCTGGTGTATTTCTTTTTTTTTTTCGGAATGCATCTTTCAATAAGACAATAATGCTACAGTTGCATGATGTGTAATGTGATCACATGTGTATGTTTTTAAAAAAAATGAAACTAATCACAACCAACATTAGACACACGCCTGACTGGCAATCTCTTTTTTTAATTGATCTACAATTATGGAAAAAAAACCAGCAAATAAATGTTGTTCATTAATTTGCCAGTCATACGGTATTGTCTGTTATTCACATTTCATTTTTCTTAAGAAAGTGTTAGCAAAAAGCCAGGTTAATTAATAAAATGATTGTATAAACTGTACAATAGTAAAATGACACTCAGGGGTCGCAACTCTTTCAAAAATAACTAGACTAGACAAATAAAAGAAAAAACAAGATATGCAAGA
Organism: Bulinus truncatus; assembly: GCA_021962125.1. Taxonomy (NCBI): domain Eukaryota; kingdom Metazoa; phylum Mollusca; class Gastropoda; family Planorbidae; genus Bulinus; species Bulinus truncatus. The sequence goes on along the minus strand of JAGDYQ010000004.1, from coordinate 15,248,495 downwards.
AGAGTAGTCACTCCTTACATCATTTTTTTCCCCATGCCAAGTCAAATGTAAAAAAAAAAACAAAGCAAAAACAAATATCTGAATGGTATCATGGTCATCTTGACAGTAATGACTCAAAAATAAATGAATAAATAAAGCGAAAAAAAAAAGTAAAAAAGTCACCAGTTTATGTTAAGAAGTTCTTACAAAAAACATATTTACATAGCCTAATCAATAATATTTGTTATTACACTGACTTTAGTTGGTAAGATTTAAAAAAAAAAGGAGGTAACCAACTGGCAGGAAGGAAACAAACACGTTAGAGTTATCTCTCTTTTCTTCTTTTTATCTTGCAATTTTATTACTCTTATTTATCAAACTCTATTATTATAAATTTTAATTCCCCCCCCCCCCGGTCCAAAATATTGAAAAGATGAATTAACCCAATTAAAAGGATGGTTGACTAAATCTGTATCCGGTGGTGGAACGTATTTTTTAAGTATTAATCTACTTCTGAATCTTGCAACATTCTCCTGTTATATCCAGGCAGCGCGTTTCCGTGATAACGAGGGTCTCCTGGTTTAGGTTTAACGAATATTGACATGAGAAGAGGTAGCACCCCATCGAAGAGAGCTCGCTCGAAAAAGTTTATAAAAGTTTGAGTCTGAGCTTCTTTCACCTTCTTGTACTCTTCTTCAACCTGAGCGCTCTTCTTTTTCAGCTCTTCTTCCATGTTCTGCATCTTTTCAAAATTTCGTCTTTGCTCTTCTCTCTGCTGATCTTCCATGAGCGCAATTTTTTCTTGCAATTCTCGCCTGACCTCTTCGTCCAATTCTCTTCTCTTTTCCTCTCTTTCAGCGCGCAGCCTTTCAATCTCAATCTGCCGCTGAGCTTTTTCGTGATTTATCTGTATGGCCTCTTTGCAACAGACAATCTGATCACACACGCACTGTTGAACATGCTCTACGTTTTTGATGACTGTCATCAACGCACCGGTATCTTTATCTTGCTCATTCACGCTTCTCAACAGCTCGTCCGCGCGTTGCTTCAGTGTGTCCAAAATAGAGAGCTGTTTGTCAGGCTCATCCAGTTGAACACTGGACAGCTGTTGGATAATAAGGCTTGTTTCCTTGAAACATTCTTCTTTGATGATCGGTACTTTGGACTCCACCATTAGCCGGTCGCGGTTCCTCTGTGCGGTTTTGAAATGTTCCCCGCTGTATCTCAGACCCAAAGTGCTTAATTTATCCACCATACTGATAAGGCTGTTCATCTGGTCTGTCTGTTTAGATTTGTCCTTGGTTCTGTTGTCAAGTAGAATCACCCGATCGTCGCATTCCATTACAAGTTGTTTAAACACTCCCGTCTGTTGAGAGCACCAAGTTTTAAAACAGTCTGTCTCAGTTTCTTCGGGATCGTAGTTGTCTCCACATGTCACTACTAGAATGCAGTACTGTTTTACAAAATCTTCTCCGAAGATCCCTTTCAGAACCTTCACTGTCTGCACGTCTTCTTTGGTGAATCTTCCCCCAAAGCGGACCACAAGGAGAAAAGCGTGATAGCCCTCAGGGTTGGCTGTTATGGCCTTCTGGACGTTGTTCAGCACCAGCATAAGTGCATCTTGATCACTCATGTCCGTGTCACCAACACCTGGGCCGTCAACCACCTTGATGTGTCTGCCATAGAAGTCTGTGTATTCGAACTGCACTTCTTTCGTCACCGAGTTTGGATTGGGGACACTCCTGAACGCTTTCCGACCGAGGATGGTGTTCCCGGTAGCACTTTTTCCGTTCCCTGTTTTCCCAATCAACAGCAGGTCAAGCTGCTGTCTCGATGGAGGAACAGTGGACATCGTTACTGATAAATAAATGAAACAAAACTATAAGCATATGCGATATATAATATTAAAACATCATCTGCTTCAGTCATATAGTTGTGGCTGATAAATTAAATTAGCGAATGGTGAGGCTAAAAATATAATAACAAAACATCATTTATATGAATCATAAATATGGTAGATACAACGTTACTTTGTAATATTTAGACTTATAGGTTATAAGTCTCGATGATGACGAAGATAGGCCAACATATATTTATGCCAGATGGTAAATAGTCTAAAAATTTCCTTATGGTTTACTCTTTAGCTGAAAACTATTGTATAACAGTCAAGGGGCCGTTCACATATTATATAACGTAAACATGTCAATTTTTTTACCGCCCCCCCCCTCATATAACATTATATAACACTTGTACTGGGGCGCCGAGAGCCAACAAGGGCCCCAGGGCAGGACATCATTGCGGGCCCCTTAATAAATAATGAGTAGTGAAAAAATTGCAATGGACTGGGCGGCCGGGCCCCCTTACAGATGCGGGCCCCCTGGCAATGACGCACTTGTGTGATATAACAATGTAACAAAATTAACAAATTTTCATCCGCTCCCCTCCCCCCTTCGGCGTTATATAATATGTGAACTGCCCCTAATAGTTTACTTCATCTAATACAAATAAGACATACTGAAATAATCGATAACAAATTGTTAGCTAGCATTATTATTTGTGAAACTGTTAGAATTTCATCTAATTATGAAATAATTTAATGAATTAATGTTTTTTAGTAAAAATCTGACAGCAGATGTTTGGGTGTGAATGAGAATAAATATTTACATTACTTAACAAAATGAACAGATGCATAAAAATTGTTAAAAAAAAATACGAAATGCCATCTAAAATTCACTGACAGATGAAACAAAATGATCAATGAAATCATAAACGAAGACATACTAATAATTATAAATGAATACTTAAAGCTTATTGACAATCGAAATAAAATGACAGAGTCTACATACCCAAATGTTGAAAGACAAAGATTAACACACAAAGCAGGGTGTATCAACTGACTCTGGCGGTTTAATTAATTTTCTGAAGAAAGAAAAAAGAACGCTTGATCGGATGTTCCCGTTTTTACTTACCTGGCAAGAGAGATTGTTGGGTAATTCCCTTGTTCGTTAATCGGCATTTACTTTTCAACCTTTATTTTATTTCGTAATTTAATATAAAAAAAAAATTACAACTATTTTCCGCATAAAATTCTTTCTTTAGATTACATTTTTATTTTATGTTATGTTTTATTTTGAGACATCGGCCTTTTCCCAATCTGACGTGTAAGGCCATAGATATATAAGAGTAAGGCTCAGTGCTCGATTTAAGAAAAAACCAGTGCCGGGGATGAAAAAAAAAATATTCAGAGCCGGGGATAAATGTCTATGATTTCATCCCCGGCTGGGTTATATTAGCTAAAGCAGAGCCGGGGATGGCAGGTCTCAGTGCCGGGGATATCCCCGGCATCTCCGGCGGTAAAAATGAGCCCTGGTAAGGCTACTACTTGAGGTTTTAAAATGGCCATATTCGTATTGGGGGAATTCAAATTTAACTATCTAAATCTTTTTTTTTTTGCTGTTTAATAGTTCCAGGACTCACGTTCTATTGGGAGTCAATTCAATCGTATTCCTTCAGACAGCGAGACCGTCAACATGCCTGGCCGTCGCGATAGGGGTCATGGGATGGGAGGGCGGGGCTTCGATTTCGTCAGTTGGGAGTGGGGGTGGGGGGAGTGGGAGTAGGTGGGTACACTTTTAAAACGGTTAGAACTGCCTAAATTTTGGTGGTGGATGATCCGCGCCAATCAGCCAAACTAGCCCAATAAGCCTTACCCAAAATGACGCCCCGCCCCCGTGTGGAGGAGTCCGGAGGGCCCTCTTCGTCATAGCTTGTAAGGGCCCCAGAATTCCTGGATGTGGCCTTGCTACACGAATGTTATGATTTATAGATGATTTATAGATGATACGCTGTAGCAAAGAAGTCCAACCGGAACATATATCGGGGGGGGGGGGCTTGTCCGCGGGGAGGGGAGGGGGCTCCATCCCTCAAGGGTCCATTAGTCTGGAATGTGTTTTGGCGAGATTAACAGGAGGCAACCCGACATAAGGCAACACACCTAAACGAGTTAGCCCAGTCAAGCCCGTGTCTCAAATATTAGCGCACAGCGTTGAACCGCGATTTATACATTGGCTGTCTAATAATTGTTATTGGAAATATTTCAATGGGGGAAAAGAAGCATCTGATGATTGTATTAAACACAATCTCGCTTGTCTGTCTAGTTCCCCTTTATCAGCCAGTCGGAGCCCCTTTGTCTTCTTTTTTCTGTTAGCACTGGCCTAGTCTTGGTCGTCAATTTAGCCCTTTCTGACTTATTCCTGACACTGTCCCTACCCCTACCCAGTCCCATAGCGTGAAAATTCCACAGCAGGGGCCAGACATTCTACAGCAGGGGGCCAGACATTCTACTGCAGGGGTCAGACATTCTACAGCAGGGGCCAGGCATTCTACAGCAACGGTCAGACATTCTACAGCAGGGGCCAGGCCAAAAGCAGGGGAGCCAGGAAATAAATGTTACTAAGTAGAGCAAACAAGCAGAGGGGTCAGACAAAACGAAGGGGGGGGGGGGGCGGCGCGGCCTCCCTGCCTCCCCCCCCGCACGGTACGGGCCTGCCCCCCTCCACCTCCCCCCAACACATAACTTGCTGCAATCAATTTCTCAAATCATCACAACAAAACATACACACAAATATCCTGGTATTCTCATGATAAACTCTGTTCACACCTGTTCACAATTCATTGTACATACAAACTTTAAGTGCTCTTTATAATCATTTGATATATTTTTTGTTTTCCCTTCAGCCAAGCGTGGTGGCAATTTTTGTGCAAAGTTAAAAGTGGGGGAAAAAAAAGAATAAATGTTTATAACGAAGATCATTGATTGACCCTTTTGCTTTAATAAAAAAACAAAGGTTTTTGTGCCGGTGCTGTTATGTGACTCTCTTATCATGTTTACCTTGAAATTAAGCAGTTTTAAACTATATCATACAAAAAATAAACAATTCACTTTATAAAAAATAGCCAATATAGGAAAATAAATTTAAAACCATCAGAACTAGTGAGAAATAAGCCAACAGAACTAGTGAGAATGAAGTCATCAGAACTGAGAATGAGGCCATCAGAACTAGTGAGAATGAGGCCATCAGAACTAGTGAGAATGAGGCCATAGGTACTAGTGAGAATGAATCATGCAGAACTAGTGAGAATGAGGCCATCAGTACTAGTGAGAATGAATCATGCATAACTAGTGAGAATGAAGCCATCAGTACTAGTGAGAATGAATCATGCAGAACTAGTGAGAATGACGCCATCAGTACTAGTGAGAATGAATCCATCAGAACTGAGAATGAGGCCATCAGAACTAGTGAGAATGAAGCCATCAGAACTAGTGAGAAATAAGCCAACAGAACTAGTGATAATGAAGCCATCAGAGCTGAGAAAGAGGCCATCAGAACTAGTGAGAATGAAGCCATCATATTTAGTGAGAATGAGACCATCAGAACTGGTGAGAATGAAGCCATCATAACTAGTGAGAATGAAACCATCAGATCTAAGAATGAGGCCATCAGAACTAGTGAGAATGAAGTCATCAGAACAAGTGAGAATGAATCCATCAGAACTAGTGAGAATGAAGTCATCAGAACTAGTGAGAATGAAACCACCAGAGCTGAGAATGAGGCCATCAGAACTAGTGAGAATGAAGCCATCAGAACTAGTGAGAATGAAGCAATCAGAACTAACGAGAATGAAGCCATCAAAACTAGTGAGAATGAAGCCATCAGAGCTAGTTAGAATGAAGCCATCTGAATTAGTGAGATGCCATCCTAACTAGTGAGAATGAAGCCATCAGAACTAGTGAGAATGAAGCCATCAGAACTAGTTAGAATGAAGCAATCAGAACTAGTGAGAATGAAGCAATCAGAACAAGTGAGAATGAAGCCATCAGAACTAGTGAGAATGAAGCCACCAGAACTAGTGAGAATGAAGCCATCAGAGCTAACGAGAATGACGCCATCAGAACTAGTGAGAAAATAAGCCATACGACGAGTTTACAATTGAGTTTAACCTGTTTTCTCATATAAGGTGAAAACAGTAGCACTGCCGCTTGTATAAATTTTTGTACCATTTTATCAGCAACTGACATTTCAGTGTATGACTAAAACATCGCCCTACACTTTACTATAACGCCTAGTGACACGTTGTCGCTAATAAATATGTGGAACCGTGCTAAAAATAGTTTTCAAGGGAAAAAAAAAATCTCCTAAACGTGTTTTGTTTTGTTCTGAAGTTCTGATAGCACTATACACTGCTAGTTATTTGAAAGTTATAAATTAGACTTCTCTAAAAATAACCTCTTAGAAATAAAGAAAAAGATAATTTCATGCGTATTTTTTAGAAAACTGCTAATATATAATTATGAACAATTTATAATTACACACACGGACTAACATAGCCATTACAAAAAGACACACAGAAACAGGCCCGTAGCTTGCGGGGGCGGCCCCCCTGCGTTTTGTCCTAGTAAAATGTATTACCTGGCCCCCCCCTGCTATTGCCTGGCCCCTGCTGTAGAATGCCTGGCCCCTGCTGTAGAATTTTCACGCTACGGGGCTGCACAGGAACATAGACACAGACACACATGCATATAAAGTCACACTTGCAGACACACAAACAAACACGGATACAGATACAAAAGACGCACAGGAACTTTTTTTAAAAAAAAAAAACGACAAATAATCGGGATTTTCCATACAGATAAATTTTGTTATATCCGTTTTTTTTCCTATACTCTCATCTGAAACTGAAAACACTTATTCAAAATATCGCTTGGAAATTGTAGCGTATTTTATGCACAGAAAAAAAATTAGCACCTTCAGAGTTTCATATTTACAAACAAAACGTAAATAGGAACATGTTGCTGGAATTCGAAAAAGTGATAAAGTGGATGAAATAGAGAAAAAGGAGAAGGGTAATAATAATATTAATAATATGATTTGTTATTATATATAAATACACGTTATTTCAAAACTCTAAATATTTAATTAACTGCATATTTCTGATTGGCTAAAGGTAGATGGCTATTTGAATTATCCCACTTCTGCTCAGATGGTATTGATACAAATAGAAATAGCCTTATTCTCTACTAGCTGGATACAGGCCCGTAGCCAGGTCAAAGTAAGCAGGGAGGCACCAATACCCAGCAAGGGGGCACCTTTACTTTTTCTTTATTATTTCCTCTTTTTCTTCTTTTTTTAAGCGGGGGGGGGGAGGGCACTCCACACCTAGCGGGGAGGGGGGCCAGTGCCCCCCCCCCCTTTGGCTACGGGGCTGGCTGGATATCGTCCATATTTACCTAAATTATTTTTAGCTATAAGCCTCGCTTTAGAAATCTTGTTAATCCCCGTAAAGATGATGGGATGTTTTGTTTACATATTGTGTCAAACTCGGTAAACCTAACAGCCACAAACTCGGTAAACCTAACAGCCACAAACTCGGTAAACATAACAGCCACAAACTCGGTGAACCAAACAGCCACAAAACTCGGTAAACCTAACAGCCACAAAACTCGGTAAACCTAACAGCCACAAAACTCGGTAAACCTAACAGCCACAAAACTCGGTAAACCTAACAGTCACAAACTCGGTAAACCTAACAGCCACAAAACTCGGTAAACCTAACAGCCACAAAACTCGGTAAACCTAACAGCCACAAAATTCGGTAAACCTAACAGCCACAAACTCGGTAAACCTAACAGTCACTAAATTTGGTAAACCTAACAGCCACAAACTCGGTAAACCTAACAGCCACAAAACTCGGTAAACCTAACAG
>JAGDYQ010000004.1:15186677-15240252 GCA_021962125.1 Bulinus truncatus | reverse complement strand
AAAATGAAATTGGAGTTCATCCAAATCTTACTTAAGGTATGCTCTGTAAGAATGTGATTCAACTTTTCTTTTTATGACAATGGCCAAACTGAGTGCTCCTGATTCTGACAATAAAATGTAAAAAAAAAAACAACCAATGAACTCAAAGTAAACACGCTGAGAACTTTCACAATATTCCCACGATAAAGTTTAAAATCTTTCCTATAGTTCAATGTTGGTTCTATCATAAAACTTTTCAGAGCCATGGAACTAGTTTAGATTTAGAGTGGGCTACTTTTTGATGATATAACGCTTTTGTGAAAATGTGTGCATTTTTGTTAGACCAGCCTTTAGGTGAATAGGTGAACAGCCTATAGGTCAACAGCATATTAGTAAATAGGTGAACAGTCTATAGGTAAACAGCATATTGGTAAATAGGTGAACAGTCTATAGGTAAACAGCATATTGGTGAATAGGTGAACAGCCTATAGGTCAACAGCATATTGATGAATAGGTGAACAGCCTATAGGTAAACAGCATATTGGTAAATAGGTGAACAGTCTATAGGTAAACAGCATATTGGTGAACAGGTAGGGGAATGGATGGCCGAGTGGTGTATATAAAGGACGGTTGACATGACAATCTTGAGTTCGATCCTCGGTGAGACCCATGGAATGTTTCCAGGTGTAATTTTTTTACAAAGCGTACCACTCATCTTTAAATGGATACCTGACTTAATTTTGGGAAAGTAAATGCGGCGTTGTGCAACCACACAATCCCTTCATATGCCGAAGTTTTAAAAATATATGAATTCTACGCTTCACCAGCCTTAGATGGCCAGTTAAAGCTAAGCTAAGTGAACTTTACTATAGGTGAACAAGTGAACAGCATGTAAGTGAACAGAAAATATGTATACAGGTGAGCAACCTCTGACTGAACAGCCTATTATCGAACATTCTATTCTCAAAAATCCAGTTATCAAATATCCAGCAAATATCCAGGTATAGTAGAAAAATTCTATTATAGAACATTCAATAAGTAAACACCTGTTTAAACGTATTTTTCTATTAGTCTATATGTATATATATATATATATATATATATATATATATATATATATATATATATATACAGGGGGGGGGCATTAGGTTAAATAAGATTTAGTGAATACAATATTTCCAGGATTAAAAAAAAGACGGGTTCATTAGGAGTGGTAACACAATTCTCAACGTGTGGACGGGTGCATCTCTGTAGTAGCTGCAATAGGCAACCGCTGATAGAAACTAGATATTTTATAAGGGGCCACCAACTATCATGAAGTCCATTCACTTTTTCTAGACAGTGTTATCTCGCTGAAAGTTAATAGCTGTCATATGGTGACTGAACATAATATCTTCAACACCACAACCTAGCGTATCCTACCCACATGACCTACCTGATCTAGCCGTTGAAAGGATTACATCACCTGCAGTCGCAAGTATGACCAGTGTGGATTGTTCCGATAAGAAGGGGCAGGTAACACAGTGATAGTTATTCAGCGCTGGGGAGTGAATGCATGAGAGTGGCGTGGGGGGGGGGGGAGTTGTTACCATGTGACAATGAGACTGCGCAGAGGTGTGTACCTGATGGATATTGAAAAATAGACAAATAGATAGATAGACAGACAGACAGAAAGACAGACAGACAGACAGATTAGATAGATAGACAGACAGACAGACAGATTAGATAGATATATAGATAGATAGATTAGATAGATAGACAGACAGACAGACAGATTAGATAGATAGATAGAGAGATAGAGAGATAGATAGAGAGATAGATAGATAGAGAGAGAGATAGAGAGAGAGATAGAGAGAGAGAGAGAGATTTTAGGAGGAGGCAGAGAGAAAATAGACGATTATATGGAGAAATATATTCAATGATACATAATAATAGTACGTTTATATGTAACTCAAAGTATGTTTGATTGCTAAATAAGGTATTTTACTGTTGTCTATTACTGTATTACACAAGTGATGTAAAGAAGTCTTTAACATATGACGACTACATCAAGCAGCCATCTTGCACAACGACCGACGTAAAACAGTGAGTAGCTGATTGGATTATCAGCCTGCGTCTCATTTGACAATAACGTGCATCTAATTACTCCCCAATCAGACTACACATGTCTAATTAGTTTTACAGATAAACAATGTAGGTTGGTCTAATTCTTAAGTAATTTAAATCATATTAGCCTCCTCATAGAATGACCTTGAAGTTCCTTTATTGATAAAACTTGGAAGGGAACATTTTTATAAGTTAATGAGAAGAAGGAACATGATTATGTCAAGTTATCAACAAGCCGTGAATATAACTCTATTTGTCTTAGCAACAAATCATACATTTGGTCGGATAAATAATACAATATCCGTATTTTCTGAAATAGTTTGTCCTCACCGTAAAGACTCGATTTGAATCATGTCACTCATTACACAGCTATGCATGAATCCATTTATCTTATAAATTATTCACGGGAAAATCCTTTTAACCTATGAATAGCATTTCATCGCAAAAATTTCATTCAGTTCATTGATACACATGTCACAATAATGTCTCGCAGTATGACGCAATTTGCGTGTTAGCAATGGTTTTTTAATGTGCTAATGGTGACGCTAGAAAGGTCCAAAGTATAAAAAGGCGTAGAAAAAAATCAATAAAGTTCATTGATATATTAAGCAGTTTGCTTTTCAATAGCGGCTAAACTATTAACGAAGAAGAGTTTAGAGATATCATTTGCAGTTTATACTTGTAGAGAAATTGAACACGAATATAGCTGTTACATTGGACTACTCATGACTGGGCAAGCTACTTACCACCGGATAATTTATTATCCGGCTCGCGGCCCACCATTCGTTTCAGAGTGAAGCACGGAAGTAGTCTTTATGTTATAACTGTTACATTTAACTTAACGTTGTCCAGCAATATGCACTTGATGCGGCCCCCAGACAAATTTAAGGACCCAATTCGGCCCTAGACCCAAAACCAGTGCTCGATTTTTAAGAAAAAACCAGTGCCGGGGATGAACAAAAATTTCTGCATAGCTGGGGATAAATGTCTATGATTTCATCCCCGGCTGGGATATATTAGCTAAAGCAGAGCCGGGGATGACAGGTCTCAGTGCCGGGGATATCCCTGGCATCCCCGGCGGTAAATCGAGCCCTGCTCAAAACATGTTTTCGAAAAGTTCAACTTAGTACACAAGAGAACGCAGTAATGTAGCCCTCACAGGGCCCAACCGTACTATGGTCTAAGTTGGGTGCAAAACACACGGGCGGCAGCAATTAGGAGGCGTAATCTTCCATTAAAATCATTTTTAAAAAAATCAAATACGTTAGCAGTTCTAAGTTTTCTCTCCAACACCCACCCCCGGGCATTTTAACATTTATACCTCTAATGGTGAGGTGAACACGGCACCCACATTTATACCTCTAATGGTAAGGTGAACACGGCACCCACATTTATACCTCTAATGGTAAGGTGAACACGGCACCCACATTTATACCTCTAATGGTAAGGTGAACACGGCACCCACATTTATACCTCTAATGGTAAGGTGAACCGGCACCCACATTTATACCTCTAATGGTAAGGTGAACACGGCACCCACATTTATACCTCTAATGGTAAGGTGAACACGGCACCCACATTTATACCTCTAATGGTAAGGCGAACACGGCACCACATTTATACCTCTAATGGTAAGGTAACACGGCACCTACATTTATACCTCTAATGGTAAAGTGAACACGGCACCTACATTTATACCTCTAATGGTAAAGTGAACACGGCACCCACATTTATACCTCTAATGGTAAGGTGAACACGGCACCCACATTTATACCTCTAATGGTAAAGTGAACACGGCACCCACATTTATACCTCTAATGGTGAGGTGAACACGGCGCTCTCGTCAAAAAGGGTTACCGCTAATCGCCCAATCTGTGTGAATTACTTAATGAATAACTTTTGACGACGTTTTGAATCATCTTAACTGCCGATGGATAATTTGTAGCAACGGAACTTGTGTCTACTTGGTTTGGGACAGAGGGGGGTACTGTGGTTGGGTAAGCCACAAGTAACGTCATCATTGTGGAGAGACAGACTGCAAAGAGTGTCAAAAATGTAGCTGGGTTGGGAAAGGGGGTAAAATCAAGTGAAAAAAAAACGCGTTAATAATAAGCGAGAGGGTACTTTCTGGCTAATTTATTGTTTTATGAAGGATAAGGCACATTTGAGATAGAAATGACGTGTGCATGAAGTGGAGGGGGGTAGGTACGGTAGTGGAGGGTAGAGTAAACAAGACTTACGTGGGGGCGAAGTGTAGCAAAATTTGACAAGGATGGAGGGGAAGGGGTTGACATACGTCATTAGTTTGGAACCTACGGTACGAGAATCACAATGTTTGGCGTTGTTGATGATACCAAAAAAAAAAACTCGCATCACTTGACGTGATTGATACATGTCAATAAACTGGTCTCAATAACTAATTCAATAGACATATGCCTATAATTAAACTGACTTGTTTAACATTGCAATAAACACTTATAGGCTACATGTACTAGCAGTACCCTGAAAAACCTTTGCATAGAGTTATATTCCCTTAAGTTTGATCACTAGGCCAAGTTTTTGTTGGTTTCGGAGCGATCCGATTTTTTCATGATTTTTATTACTATTGTTTACGTTTTACGATTTTAAACTAAAATACTGTTGCATCAATTCTTTACATTCGATCTAACGCAGAACCCACACCGCTATTATTGATTATATAGATTATATTTTGTCGATTAAAATGTTCGTTAATTTGCGAAAAAATTTTAATAATGTCTTAATTTCGATCATTTTTTTTAATGAAACAGTAGTTCTAATTTATATATATATATATATATATATATATATATATATATATATATATATATATATATATATATATATATTGTTATATATAACTCTGCTTCATCCCCCCGGCCACACTCTGTCCTGAGATGAATGATGCAATCCCGACTTTTGTGCGCCTACACATTGTTAATTCGGTCGTTCAACCCCCGCCTTAGTACTAGTGATGAAAAAAGTGTTATTTACTACCTCCACTAAGACTCCCACGCAATGACCTTCACCCTCCATTTTGGCGGGAAACTGATGGATTTAGCGTGGGTGAGACTACCCATAAAAGGAACTGTGCTGTGATTCATAGAAAAAAAAAGAGACGAGCAAGGGACAACGAGAGAACAAGTCGAACCAGACGGAGTGGACGGACAGAAGAAGTGGAGAACCCCAGGTCTGTTGATGCAGCGAGTTCGTTATCAGCACGTCGCCAGCGATAACACGTAGACTCGTTTCAACTGGATTAGTTGTACGCATCATGGACGTAGTTGTTTTGTTTTAGCCTGGACTTATTATAACCTGTACATTGTAGACTGTGAATAAACCTCATTATTCAACTAACGAACCCACGTGTCTTTTAGTGCCTACCTAGAGAGTTTTGGAAAGTTCGTAACACTGTATATATATATATATATATATATATATATATATATATCTCACATATTCCCATAAGCTCCCGCATATTCCCATATGTTCGTATATATTCCCATTCCCTCTCTCTCTCTTTCTCATACCTTATCTCTCTTTTTCGATAATTGACATAGAGTTGAATCTACATTTGCATGGCAGTTAATCAATGTATAGCAGAAAATTGAAACGAAGCTTATAGTCCGTTTCAAAAATTGAAAAACAGGAGTAGAATTTATTGATGCGTAAAAATGTGACCTTACGTGGTTGAAAATAAACACAAAGCCTATAGTCCCATTCGCCAAACACTAAACTGGAGTAAAATCAATTGGCACATATTCCCATAAGCTGCCACATATTCCAATAAGCTCCTAGATATTCCCATAAGCTCCTACATATTCCCAAAAGCTCCTAATATTTCCATAAGCTCCTACATATTCCCATAAGCCCTTACACATTCCCATAAGCTCCCACATATCCCCATAAGCTTATAAATATTCCCATAAGCTCCTCAAAATTCCCATAAGTTAACACATATTTCCATAAGTTCCTAATATTCCCATAAGCTCCTACATATTCCCATTAGCAACTAATATTCCCATAAGCTCCTACTTATTTCCAAAAGCCTCTACATATTCCCATAACCTCCTATATATTCCCATAAGCTCCCAGATATTCACATAAGCTCCCAGATATTCACATAAGCTCCCAGATATTCACATAAGCTCCCACATATTCCCATAAGCTCCTTACATTCCCATAAGCTGCTACATATTCCCATAAGCTCGTAATTTTCCCATAAGCTCCTACATATTCTCATAAGCTCCTACATATTCCAAAAAGCTCCCAGATAATACTATAAGCTCCTTATATTCCCATAAGCTCCTACATATTCCCATAGTTCCTATATATTCCCTTAAGCACCTACAATTCCCATAAGATCCTACATATTCTCATAAGCTCCTACATATTCCCATAAGCTTCTACTTATTCCCATAAGCTTCCAAATGTTCACATAAGCTCCCAATATTCCCATAAACTCCTACATATTCCCATAAGCACGTAATATTCCCATAAGCTCCTAATTATTCCAATTAGCGCCTTATATTCCCATAAGCTCCTACATATTCCCATAAGCTCCTACATATTCCCATAAGCTCCTACATATTCCCATAAGCTCCTACATATTCCAATAAGCTCCTTCATATTCCCATAATCTCTCACATATTCCCATAAGCTCCTACACATTCCCATAGCTCCTATATATTCCCTTAAGCACCTACAATTCCCATAAGATCCTACATATTCTCATAAGCTCCTACATATTCCCATACGCTTCTACATATTCCCATAAGCTCCTACATATTCCCATAAGCTTCCAAATGTTCACATAAGCTCCCACATATTCCCATAAGCTCCTAATATTCCCATAAGCTCCTACATATTCCCATAAGCTCCCAAAATATTCATAGGCTCTTACATATTCCCATAAGTACGTAATATTCCCATAAGCTCTTACATATTCCCATAAGCACCTAATATTCCCATAAGCTCCTAATTATTCCAATAAGCTCCAACATATTTCCATAACCTCCTACACATTTCCATAAGCCCCCCAGATATTCACATAAGCTCCCACATATTCCCATAAGCTCCTAATATTCCCATAAGCTCCTACATATTCCCATAAGCACCTAATTTTCCCATAATCTCCTTCATATTCCCATAAGCTCCTACATATCCCCATAAGCTCCTTCATATTCCCATTATCTCCCACATATTTAATGTTATTGTCTATTATTGTATTTTACATGTGATGTAAAGAAGTCTTTAACATTTGACGTCTACATCAAACAGCTATCTAGCACAACGACCGACGTAAAAAAATGAGTATCTGACAGGATCTCATTTGACAATAACGTGCATCTAAGTACTCACCAATCAAACTACACATGTCTAATTTGTTTTAAAGTTAAAGAATGTTGGTAGGTCTAATTCTTAAGTAATTTAAATCATATTAGCCTTCTCATAGAATGACCTTGTTACTGCAGTGACCTTGAAGTTCATTTAATGATAAATCTTGGAATGGAATATTTTTTAAGTGAATGAGAAGAAGGAAAATGAATTGTCAAGCTATCAACAAGCCGTGAATACAACTATATCTAGGCAACAAATCATAAATTTGGTCGGATAAAAGATACAATATCCGTATTTTCTGAAATAATTTTCCTCACCGTAAAGACTCGATTGAATCATGTCACTCATTACACAACTATGCATGAATCCATTTATCTTATAAAATATTCACTGGAAAATCCTTTTAACCTTTAAATAGCATTTCATCGCAAAAATGTCCCTCAGTTCATCGCAAGCTTACAAGACAAATAGATTTTGACGATGTCATTGACCTGTTTGCCACAATAAAAACAAGAAGACATTCCTTATAGGACTATCGTGTCGAATGACATTCTTTTGGGCTGTGCATTGTCGTGTTTTGCACTTAGATGTTCTGAAAGTGAACAGTTTCATTTTAAAAATCTTTGGATTTGAACTATTTGTTTTGTGGTATTAGAATCGGATTTTGTCTTGGATCATACATGTAAGCAGTAACTTACCGGTCAGTAAAGTAAAGCCTAGAGGTAGAGTATTTATGAAAATTTAGCTATACCTACCCATTTAGCAAAGGGTCGTGTGGGGTCACTGGGTGACATTTGAATGGACCGCCCCGGGTGATGTTTAGTCTAGCTACGCCACTGACATATTCCCATAAGCTCCTACAAATTCCCGTATGCTCCCAAATATTTCAATTCTATCTCTCTCTTTTACTCCTTATTTCAGTCTCTCTCTCTCTTTCCTTCTCTGTCTCTCTGTCTCTCTCTCTCTATGTATATATATATATATACCTCACATATTCCCATAAGCTCCCGCATATTCCATTCTCCCTCTCTCTCTCTTTTTCTTTCCTTTTCTCTCTTTTTCGTTAATTAACACAGAGTTTAATCTACTTATGCATGTCATTTGATCATTGTATAAGAGAAAATTGAAACGAAGCTTATAGTCCGTTTCAAATGTTGAAAAATAAGAGTAGAATTTACTGATACGTAAAAATTTGACCTTACGTGGTTGAAAATAAACACAAGCCTATAGTCCCATTCGCCAAATACTAAACAGGAGTAGAATCAATTGGCACATATTCCCATAAGCTCCCGCATATTCCCATAAGTTCCCGCATGTTACCATAAGCTCCTACATATTCCCTTAGACTCCTAATATTCCCTTAAGCTCCTAATACTCCCATATGCTCCTACATATTCCCATAAGCTCCCAGATATTCCCATAAGCTCCCACATATTCCCATAAGCTCCCACATATTCCCATAAGCTCCCGCATATTACCATATGCTCCCGCATGTTCCCAATTGTTCCCGTATATTCCAAATAGTTCTTATATATTCCCATTCTCTGTCTCTTATCTCTCTTTTTTGATGGTTGACAAAGAGTTGAATCTACTTAAGCATGGCAGTTGATCATTGTATAGGAGAAAATTGAAACGAAGCTTATAGTCCGTTTCAAATATTGAAAAATAGGAGTAGAATTTACTGATGTTTAAAAAATTTGACCTTACGTGGATGAAAAAAAACACAAAGCCTATAGTGCCATTCGCCAAACACTAAACAGGAGTAGAATCAATTGGCACATATTCACATAAGCTCCCACATATTCCCATAAGCTGCCACATATTGCCATAAGCTCCTAGATATTCCCATTAGCTCCTACACATTCCCAAAAGCTCCTAATATTCCCATAAGCTCCTACATATTCCCATAAGCCCCTACATATTCCCATAAGCTCCCACATATCCCAATAAGCTCATAAATATTCCCATAAGCTCCTAAAAATTGCCTTAAGTTAACACATATTCCCATAAGCTCCTAATATTCCCATAAGCTTCTTCTTATTCCCATAAGCCTCTACATATTCCCATAACCTCCTACATATTTCCATAAGCTACCAGATATTCACATAAGCTCCCACATATTCCCATAAGCTCCTTATATTCCCATAAGCTGCTACATATTCCCATAAGCTCCTAATATTCCCATAAGCTCCTACATATTCCCTTAAGCTCCTACAAATTCCCTTAAGCTCCTAATATTCCCATATGCTCCTACACATTCCCATAAACTCCTACATATTCCCAAAAGCTCCCAGATATTCCCATAAGCTTCCAGATAATACTATTAGCTCCTTATGTTTCCATAAACTCCTGCATATTCCCATAAGCTCCTTCATATTCCCATAATCTCCCACATATTCCCATAAACTCCCACATATTTCCATAAGCTCCTACATGCATGGCAGTTGATCATTGTATAAGAGAAAATTGAAACGAAGTTTATAGTCCGTTTCAAATATTGAAAAATAGGAGTAGAATTTACTGATGCGTAAAAATTTAACCTTACGTGGTTGAAAATAAACACAAGCCTGCCTATAGTCCCATTCTCCAAATACTAAACAGAAGTAGAATCAATTGGCACATATTCCCATAAGCTCCCACTTATTCCCATAAGCTCCTACATATTCCCATAAGCCCCTACATATTCCCATAAGCTCATAAATATTCCCATAAGCTCCTAAAATTTCCCATAAGTTAACACATATTCACATAAGCTCCTAATATTTACATAAGCTCCTACATATTCCCATAAGCTCCTACATATTTCCATAAGCTCCTACATATTCCCATAAGCTCCTACATATTCCCATAAGCTCCTACGTATTCCCATAAGCCCCTACATATTCCCATAAGCTCCCACATATCCCCAAAAGCTCATAAATATTCCCATAAGCTCCTAAAAATTCCCATAAGTTAACACATATTCCCATAAACTCCCACATATTGCCATAAGCTCCTACATGCATGGCAGTTGATCATTGTATAAGAGAAAATTGAAACGAAGCATATAGTCCGTTTCAAATGTTGAAAAATAGGAGTAAATACGAAATAGGATTAGAATCAATTTGGCACATATTGCCATAATCTCCCACTTATTTCCATAAGCTCTCACATATTCACATAAGCTCCTGCATATTCCCTTAAGCTCCTAATATTCCCATAAGCTCCTAATATTCCCATAAGCTCCTACATATTCCCATAAGCTCCTACATATTCCCATAAGCTCCTGCATATCCTCATAAGGTCCTGCATATTATTCCCATTCTCTCTCTCTCTCTTACTCCGTATTTCAGTCTCTCTCTCTCCTTCTCTGTCTCTCTCTTTCTCTCTCTCTCTTTCCTTTTCTCTCTTTTTCGATAATTAACACAGAGTTTAATCTACTTATGCATGGCAGTTGATCATTGTATAAGAGAAAATTGAAACGAAGCTTATAGTCCGTTTCAAATGTTGAAAAATAGGAGTAGAATCAATTGGCGCATATTGCCGTAATCTCCCACTTATTTTCATAAGGTCCTATATATAGTCCTATATATATATATATATATATATATATATATATATATATAAATATATCAAGAACTGTAGAATATGTTATATTGTTTTTAGTTTACTTTTGTTAAAAGTATTTAATACAGTTAAAGATTATGTAGATAGAACATTTTTCATATCATAGTAATTCTTGTTTACTAAACACCCATCAGGACAGAAGAATCGCGCAATCCATCTCAGAGTTGTGACTGAAAGCAGATAGGAAGGCTACTAGTTATGTTCACTCTGTTATTCACTCAATCATTTACATCATAAGAATTGTTTAGTTTGCATCTCTCTATCAATATCCATGTTGAAGAAAGATTACACACACACCTATTCAAGGATTTTAGAGTCTCGACCAGTTCAAATGTTCTTACAATCAAAGTTAACTCACAACTAACACTCTCCACAGCTTAATTTCTCTCAGCCAGAATGAAACATAACCAATCAACGTCACAATGGCACTACATAAAAGCCCAGTCCGTAACTAGCTATTCAGCCGAAATGTGTGAGTTTTTTGGCGCCCCTAGCCCTTTCCCCACTGTTCTGAAAATTGTGCAACCTATTACAATACATAACATTTTTACTACATATTTTAGGTTTAATTAGGGTGTAAAATAACGATTCCTTCCTCTATTAACTGTTAAGTATGTAGTGTCTTCCTACGTGTCTCTTTTCTCTAAAAATAGGTATGGAACAACCATCTTTAATCGTTGTCTGTAGCCATTGCCTTGATTTTATTTCAGCATTCAGCATTCTCTGAATTACCACTTATAAACTTCCAAGCATCATTGCTTTAGTTTTGTTGGGTATGTCTGTACTTTGCAGTGACTTGCTGACCTAGGCAAACGTTGATAATAGGTTGTTGGTATACTGTCAATATTTCTATTACGCTGTAAACAATAGATTGAGAAAAGGCAATAGTATCATGTAAATGAACGTTATTGTATGAACTGGTTTAATAATGAAAACTCAATTCATGTCCATGGTTCATATGATTTATTGACGACACAATAAAATAAATAAACAGAATAAATCCAATGAATAATACTTGTTAACAATGAACTTAACTGATCAACTAAAACTTCTGATATGTTCTCGAATACTCTCAATACTCAAACAACTTCACTGACTCGATTGATTCAACTCTCTTTTCAATCCCCTTTTCTCAACTGAACATCGTCTTTATATAATCTCCTTCCAGCCATCTCGAACATTCCACATCGCTCTGTCTCTCACCCATTTAGTCAATGCAATTTACAAATAAACAACATATTTATTTTCCATAAATATCTAGAATAATAAACAACATATTTATTTTCTATAAACATCTCGAATCATGACCCCGTGACCACATGTTGACCTGGTTGGCCAAGCTCCAAAGATACACACACACCTGTGTGCGTAGTACTCAACTATACCATGACATATCAGTACAGTACTGGAAAAAAAATATGATCAATCGCGAAACTATATCAGTTTTACTTTAGTAGCATGTAAAAGTCAAATGATCGAAGCAAATATATTCAATCAATTAGAAATACAGCTTAAAAAAATTCCCCTATAGACTTAGAATTAGCTAGCAAAATTATTTTAATATTCTCGCAATTAAAAATCGGATGTGGTTGGTGATAAATTAATTTTGCATGTGCGCCCAAAAAGTTATTATGCTGACCCTGCCCAATTGTGTGTATATTTTCTTTATTTTTCACCAAGTACTGCATTCAATAAATGCTTATTGAAACATTTTTTTCCTCTTTTGATTATAAGTATAGATTGATTTTATAAGGTATCAGTAACAAAAGTAAATATATTTTAAATAAATGCACTTTACTATATCGCAATATATTTAACCAGAAAAAAAATATATATTGTTTATTAAAAGTATACATTAAATTTGAAAAAAAAATACCGAAAGTTAAAAAAAAGTATAAATATACAATTAGCCGTGCACCTTTATATATAGTATGAGATATATACAGATATATAAATGCACTGTTATTTCCCTTCGCCTCCCCCCCACCCCGTGTCGGCGGATGATAGAAAACCGACACCGGGTTGGGTGGGTTTAAAGAAGGGAATCTCATCTCTACAGGGACTTCACACACACACACACACACACAGACACACACACACAGACACACACACAGACACAAACACAGACACATACACACACAGACAAGACACATACACAGACACATACACACACACACACACACAGACACACACACACAGACACACACACACACACACAGACACACACACACACAGACACACACACACACAGACACACACACACAGACACACACACACACGCTAACACACACGGTACCTTCTATAAACCAACACAACTATACAGCTTGCCAGATATGAATTAAGAAACACACTATTAAACACATTATTAAACACACTATTAAACACATTATTAAACACATTATTAAACACACTATTAAACACATTATTAAACACACTATTAAGCACATTATTAAACACAGTATCAAACACACTATTAAACACATTATTAAACACACTATTAAACACATTATTAAGCACAGTATTAAACACACTATTAAACACATTATTAAACACACTATTAAACACAGTATTAAACACAGTATTAAACACAGTATTAAATACAGTATTAAACACATGTTTTTCTTGTTTATTGTATTCTCACGAATTAAATAAACATTTCACACGTTTATATTTTTGTTTGTAACTTGGTCTGCAAGAAGTTTACGTAGTTTAAGCTTCTTTGATTTGGCAACTCGACAAAAAAGTTTCTCTAGCTGTAGAGATTACTTGATGTATTAACAACACTTAACCGATATGGAGCAGGAGCGCCTAAAATCCGGATATGGCGTCATAGTAACTAACTATGTCCCTAGCTAAGGACAAATAAAAATTCTTTAGCCTCTAACCCAGCTTCGAGGATAAGTACCAACATAATATGACGAGCTGATCAATTTAGTTTGTGAAATTATTAAAGAAAAACAGAATTAAATTAAACAACAAACTGGAGGGGGGGGGAGGTGTTTCACTAATTGCATCGCTTACAAACTAGGGGCTTTCCCGTAAATAATTTAGTGATTTTGGGGTGGGGGGGCTTTCCCAAAAAATCCCCAGTTTGGTATCTTTCCGTAGGATGATAATCGTACCTGTGGCATTAAAAAATGAAATCAATACATTAGTCTGACAGACATTTATTACATTATCAGAGATATGTTGAGTATATACATTATTCAGCTCGTTAACACGCTAACCTATACATTGTGAGAGACAATTGGCCATTTCTATTAGAATAATTATATCACACAAATGTCTCTCTGCAGTAGAGATCAAACAAGCCGCATGCTGTCAATTATTTACAGTCGGCACATGTAGGCGTTAATAAAAGGCAGAATTTTCAAACATTTGTGTATTATCATTACAATGGACATCAGTATTTTTCGCATCCGGTGCTGAATGGTTTTTGTTTAAAAGGGAACGTTGTGAGATTTCAGAGATTAAATAGGAGCTGTACTTGAGTAGTACGAGCTGTCCCGGGGCTACTCGAGAGTACAATGTCGCTTCATGTGTTGTGGTACATGTGCATTTATCTGAGTAAGTCATCAAATGTATGGAACAGAAAAGTAAATACTTAAATCTTTTATTTTCTACTACAGTCGATTCCGCTTCATTGGGCCACATCGGGACCGAGGCTTTTTGTCCCGATTAAGCGGCTGTCCCAATTAAACATACACATTTACTATTGGCTTCTTGGTTTGGTTTCTTTGAGATTTGTCCCAAATAAGCGGCTGTCCCAATTAAGCGGTGTCCCAATTAAGCGGAATCCACTGTATTTGTAAATTGGTCTCAAAATGTTTCGATTCTTGTTTCTTTTGGTTTCATTTTTTTTTAGTTTTTTGTGTTGTATGATTACATATTCATTATATTACAAGTTATTGTTATAAAGTGTATTTCTCAAAACGTACGTTTAAGTGATATCAGTTGTAAATTACATTACGTATGCCTAAAATTATTTATTTATGTGTCAAATTTAGAAAAAAAAGGTGGGATAATGTAATAGAATAATCCTGAAATATAATAAAAATAGTACGTCTCAAACTTAATACAGTTAACATCAAAAAGATAAATGTTAAATGTTTTATAATAACACTTTCCTAGAAATCAGAAATTATTGGGGAAAAACAGAACGCGTTTAACAAAATTATCTATGTTATGACCCAACTACGTGCAAGAACAAAAAATACAACGTAACAAGAAAATAATACATAGACATGCATTCCACAATAATCTCTTTAATGCCCGAAGAATAATGTTGAAACCATATAATACAATATGAATAATACATCAGCAATAAATCCACTGGAAAAATACCCTTAAATACCCTCAAATAACCTCAGATACCGTCAAATACCCTCAAATACTCTTAAATGCATTCAAATACCGTCGAATACCGTCAAATATCTTCAAATAACATCAAGTACCATCAAATATCGCCAAATACCCTTACATATACTCATATACCGTCAAATACCGTCAAATACCATCAAGTATCGCCAAATACCCTTACATACCCTCATATACCGTCAAATATCCTCAAATACCGTCAAATACCCTCAAATACCTTCAAATACCCTCAAATACCTTCAAATACCATCAAATACCATTAAATATCGCCAAATACCCTTACATACCATCGAAGACGCTTCAAATTCCCACTCAAAAAAAAAAACGATTACTGACGGTCATCAGTCTCTCAGTCTCTCACTTGATTCTATTCTTGCACTCATCTGCTGTCTGAGTCTTCTCTGTCTGTCCGTTTGTCCTCTCTGGTACTCGTCTCATTGTGTGTCTTTTCTGCTTATTACTGACCGGTCTGTTACAAACCGTTACGGTGAGTTGAGTGTCCCGTGGATCACAGGACGATGCATTTGAAGATATACGCACGTCTATGGCGTCAATAGTTTCCCGCTAAAACTGACGGTGAAGGTCATTGCGTGGGTGTGCAATCGTAGACTGCGAATGACTGTATTTCATCACGTATTAAGGCAATGGTGGACAAGCGGACATAACATGTGCAGGCATTGTACAAGAGTTTTGATTTCAACATTCAACATTCATCTCTGGCAGAGGGTAATCCGGAATTAGTGGGTGGGGGGAAAAGACGTAGAGTAGTATTTCCCAAAGTTTAGTACGAGTGACCCCAGGGGGTTCGTGAAGAGTTGGGCGGTGGTACGGACAACAACGTCAGGTAAAAACACCCACGGCGAAGCAAGGAGAAACCGTGACCGAAAAAAACAATAAATGAAATGTTTTGTTTATTTTACTACTGTTACTCAGTATTACGAAAATAAAATATTGATTTATACAGATGTCAAAAGTTTGGAAAAACCTGAGGTATGGTATTGACATCTTATTACAGCATAGGTATTGATAAATTTATGACATTCAAATGAGAGTTTCATGGTATAAAGAACGATAGAATTAGATAATGAATATCACGCCCTACGTTTACATCTTTTTTTAATATCTTTTTATATATGTCTCACTCATACTCTTACAAGGCAATATACGGAAGTGACTGGAAAAAATATAAGACATGTTGCTTTGCTATGGAATTTTATAAACCAAAAAAAAAAAACAAAAAAAAAAACAACTAATAATTCATAAAATTTCAAATTATGTATTTACCTTTTGATTTTTATGGGAACTAGTGTTTGTTTTATAGTGCATTTAATTTCCGATTACACTACTACATACTCGTACATATAGTCCTGAGTAGTCATGACTAAATTCAAATGTATAAACTAGTATACAACTCGTACATTCGACCTGACTGAATTCAAATGTATAAACTAGTATACAACTCGTACATACGACCTAACTGAATTCAAATGTATAAACTAGTATACAACTCGTACATTCGACCTGACTGAATTCGAAATATGTTCAGGAACATATTTAATTAATATCAAAAAGTTTAACTTCTAAAGGGTGAATTTGACCGAACATATTAAAAAAACAATAAATTATTTTTGTACTCAAAAAAATAAAAAAAAAACAATATTTTTAATAGGAACGTTCTAGTTTGTAAACGTTAAAACCAAAACGAACTTCAATCAGAAAGATCTTATATTTGATAAATTTAAATGTTTATTCCTTTTTTCTTTATGTCTATGTATGTCGGATATTTTTAGAGCATTTTCGAAAAAAAAATGCTCTATTGTCCCCGTTTTGTCTGTCTGTCCGTCCGTCATCACCCTAGATCTCAACAACCATAAGTCCTAGACCCATGATGTATATATCATTTTGTAGGTCTTGGCCTGCCAAGAAAACGCTTTTGTCCGTTTCGCGATCTGACCTCTGAGGGCCGTAAAAGGGGGCTTAGAAAGTACCGTTTTTTACTATATAAGCTATATTAATAAAGGAGCGCCCTATATCTCAGCAACCATAAGTCCTAGACCCATGATGTATATATCATTTTGTAGGTCTTGGCCTGCCTTGTGTACATCCTTTCGCGATAGGACCTCTGAGGGCCGGGCTTCAGGGCTCCTAAGGGGCTTATATATTATATATACACCTTGTACGTTCAATAGCCCGTTCATTTGGTGCGAAATACTGCAGCACGTAGTTTCACCAAGATTTATTAAGAAACTCATCAAATGAAATAGTAAGCTTGTGTTCTGAGTTTAATTGAAAGTATCAGAGCTATGCAACAATTGACGGAGTTTTCGGACGATTAAATGACTACAATTTAGAATGTTTCAATTATGAGTCCTATTTCAGTGACCACAAACCACTTGTAATTAGATTTAAGAGAAAATATTTTTTTTTCAAATATAAAGAAACGTCTTTATAAATTTTTTTTTTACAGATATATGCATTACACAATTGAATTTATAAACATTTCCAAAATTTACAAATATTTACTGAAAGATAGCATACGTACTGATACATAACATGAAAATGCGCTAACACGTCCTGTGTCCAGAATGGAACAGGCTTAATTGCTTGTTTTTACTTCTGCTGCAAGTTTTGATTTTAATAATTTTTTTTTAGGTTCTGTTGTCTCATTTACACAGAAATACTGTAACACCGACAGCAAAAATATTCTATTTGTGATAGACTGTCGTCTTGAGGTCAGAGAACAAATAGATTTCATCAACCAGACAGTGGACTATCTTCGTTATAACAGAAACTGGACATCACTGAAGGTTTCCTACAAGACACACGAAGATAGAAAACCAACTAGTCTGGAAGTGTTGACAGCCAACATCACAGAGAAGGCAAATGAAATATCAAATAAGTGCACTGGCAAAGAACCTTTTCTTGCTTTGACGTTATTAACACGAAAAGTCGGATCAGCGAAACAGTCCGCAGTGACAATTACTTTCGTTTTCATGACAAAAGCTTTTAATGACCTTTACGAGTATATCACCTATATTACTAATGAAGACGAAGTATTTCAAAGATATACATTTTTTATAATAAATTACAGTAAAAATTCATTGCCCGTGTCAAATAAAGCAGACAATACTTCAAGAAAGTACATTCATTACACCGACTCTTTTAGAAATCTAAATATTCAGAACTTTTTCACAAAGATATGCGATTTAACATGCACCAACTCCAGCTTTACTTTTGAATCTAGCTATTTCCAAAAGTCATTTTACCATGTGGATTTTACAAACATAAGTCACAAAGAAGGTGTTGAATATTGTGATAAACGCTTTAACAGTTATTTGGTTTCCATAGAAACATACTAAGAATTAAATTATCTGATTGATAAAGTTTTAAAAATCAACTCTTCATCTTGGGATGACCTAAAACCATTAAAAGTCCACTTGGGTCTTAATTTTGACAGTCTTTGGGAAGCATATTTCTGGTCATCTGGAAACCCATTTACTTTCTATAATGAGTTACCTGACAATGACACGACACAATGTGTTTACTTTAATTACACCAAATCTACTAATGAAACTTTGAATATCGAAGACAATAAAAGTATTTGGAAATATCTGTACTTGATGGATTGTGAACAAATTCTATACGGGACATACCTTGTGTGTGAAAGGCATCAACTGATGCAGGTGGATTTGAATGTTCAAATTAAACCTGTCAATAAGCCTGACACCCTTGGCCTCATTGATTATAATTATATGGTATATTATTGGTATGAGAGCTTAGTTTTCATGTATGAACGTAATAGGAAACATTGTAATTCTCCAAATCCCTCTCACGATGATGACACTTATTATTTGTGTACAAAACCAAAACACTCTCCATCTGTATACACCTATGTACGTGTGATGCTCATACAAGAGTCACGTGATCAGAGTTGTACGTCCAGTTGTCAACCATTTTATACAGTTCACAGTGAAAGTAAAATAAATATCACTACTTCAACGTATGAACAATATTGTTATGCAGATGATTTACAATTACCAAGTGAAAAATGTCTGTCTAAAAAAGGTAAATTAAATCAAGATATACCAACAGTGACTTGTAACACCAACAAAGATGTTTCATTCAAATGTCTCCACCTGCATCATTATGGATGTACAGACAACACTCACCTTCAAAATTGTGAAACTTTTCAATGTCCTGAAGGTTTTGTAAAATGTCCAGGTTCCTACTGTATTCCATTGTATGCTGTTTTTAATACAAGACGCCAATGCCCGTTTGGTCAAGAGAAAAACATATTTTCCAATGAAAAGCAAAACTGTTTATCGCAGACAGCTTTTAAAATTACCAATACCTGCATCCATTCCAAATTACACCGACATTTTTTGAACAAAACTAAAAATGAAAATAT
This sequence comes from Bulinus truncatus, assembly GCA_021962125.1. NCBI lineage: Eukaryota > Metazoa > Mollusca > Gastropoda > Planorbidae > Bulinus > Bulinus truncatus. The sequence continues at coordinate 15,220,418 of JAGDYQ010000004.1, read as the reverse complement.
AACGCCCGTTGCAAAAATGTGTAATGATACATGCCCAGAAGGTTTTAGCTGTTTAACATTCATAAGTGAAGATAAAGTAAATCTTTTTTTACAAGTGGAGTTAAGGCTGTACAACATCTCTAATTCCTTGCTTCCTGAACGTGGAATATTTTTTTATGTGCCATTTCTAAAGATCCTGGAGATCAGTATCAGTGACTGTAAAGTACAAAATGTAGACAAAGCATTAGAACTCTGGAATACAGAAGAAACTGTGATTTTAGACCTTAGTATGAATCAAATCAGTGACAGCAACTATTTACGTTCTTTACAGTCAATGACTAATTTATTGTTTTTAAATCTTTCACATAATGACTATTTAAGTATAAACAAAGAGTTTGTGTTTCCATACTCTCTAGAAGAAATTGATCTCTCGTGCACCTCAGTTACGTCACTTCCTGAGAACTGTTTCGAAAACTTAGCAAATTTGAGAATATTGAATCTTAGACATACTAAGATAACTTTGTTTGAAGACATGGGTCTACCAGGTAACTTTATATTAGACACATTAAACATACAAGGTTTGGTGATGTCTGACGTTCGGGTGGATTTCTTCAAAGGGCTAACGGTACGGAAGAGCCTATTTACCAGTGATTTTAAATTGTGTTGTCAACAAATACTAGGTGATAATATATCGCCCACGAACTGTCATGCCCCTGATGATGCCATCAGCTCATGTAAACATATCGTTGGGGACGCATCAAAGAGAATCTTAGTTTGGGTCGTTGGTTTGATGACCATTGCAGGCAACGGCATTGTGTTGATTTACAGAGTTGTGTGGAGCAGAGAGAAAATATTTCAAACAGCTTACGGTCTTTTTGTAACAGGTCTGGCCGTCTCGGATCTCCTTATGGGCGTCTACTTGATGATCATTGCTGTTGTTGACGTAGTCTATGCTGATGTTTACGTTGTGTACGATACTAACTGGAGAAAGAGTTTTCTGTGTAACTTTTCTGGCGTTTTATCAACACTCTCCAGTGAAACATCAACATTTTTAATTGGACTGATTACTTTGGATCGTTTCATAAGTATCTCTTATCCATTCAGTGCACATCATACTTCTACAAGTCTGAAATGGAAAGGTTTCATTTCAACTTGGGTAATCGGTTTTGTCTTGGCTTTAACTCCTGCAGTTGTACCTAAATGGCAAATCTATTCTTCCAACGGTTTATGTCTGGCATTGCCACTTAGTACTATAGGATCAGATAAACTTCCTGGTTGGGAATTTTCCATGGCTGTTTACGTTATTTTAAATTTTATTTTATTTCTATTTATAGCACTAGGTCAAGTGGGTATATTTATGAATGTCATCAAGAAGATAAATCTACCTTCCATGAGACATTGTTCAGAGAGGAGAACCCAGGACATAAACATTGCCAAGAAACTTGCTTTTGTTGCTATGTCAGACTTTCTGTGTTGGTTTCCCATCGGCATAATGGGAATACTGTCATTAATTGGTAAAGAGTTTGACAAAGAAACGTACGCATGGATGGCGGTGTTTGTACTTCCAGTAAACTCTGCCTTGAATCCATTGATATATACCATCCCAGTCATTATAGACAGGATCAAAAGTAAACATTAAGAAGCCTGCTGTTGTAGACAATTTCTTTTTAAAGCTCTTTTATACCATTTAAAATAAGTATAAATCTACATATATATCTAGGTAGGCTGATCTCATATGTCTAGGTAGGGTGCTGACCTATTTCTAGATAGGCTGTTGTCCTATTTCTAGATAGGCTGTTCTCTTATGTCTAGGCAGGCTGTTCTCATATGTCTAGGTCGGCTGCTCTCATATGTCTAGGCAGGCTGCTCTCATATGTCTAGGCAGGCTGTTCTCTTATGTCTAGGTAGGCTGTTCTCTTATGTCTAGGTAGGCTGCTCTCATATGTCTAGGTAGGCTGTTGTCCTATGACTAGGCAGGCTGTTCTCTTCTGTCTAGGCAGGCTGTTCTCTTATGTCTAGGCAGGCTGTTCTCTTATGTCTAGGTAGGCTGTTCTCATATGTCTAGGTAGGCTGTTCCCATATGTCTAGGTAGGCAGCGCTCGATAAATTTAGTTTTATATTATATGTAAAAATTAAGAAGCGTAATTTTATTTATTATTGCTTTTTTAACGCTGCTTTTTGATTGTGTGATTCCAAATGAAAACGTGTATACTGTTTAGTTAGAATGATTTGGATTAATATAAAGTACTTATTATATTTTTTTATTTAATGGTAAATGTAGATAATACAATTGTCCGCACAATTTAAAGGTTACTTACTTTTTTCAAAATTGTAATTAATATTTTTTCTGATGTTTGTTTTTGTAAAGAAACCTTTTGTAGTTTCATAGATAAATATTCGCCAACCCATCACAATACACAATGCCTTTTTTTGTGTTCAAAGCTTTTTACGCACAACAACAAACTTTAAAAAAACTGTTCAGTTTGCAATATACCTGATTTTTCATTAGGTGTATAATTCACAAAATATGCCCCACTTTACCTGCAGAGAAACTTGCTTATTAAATTATTTTAGTCTTTTTTAATATACTAATGGATTTATTGACCATTTAATAATATATTTGTTTTATCTAGACCCAACAAAATCTCGCAGTTAGATCGAGATTCTCGCTTTGAGAACCAGTGTAGTAATCAATAAAAAATTATTTAGCTTTTGACCATTTTAAGGTATCTGAAGTGGATCGCTGCAAGAAAGTCTTTGATCACTGTAGACATTTTAAACAATATCTATGTAAATAATAGCGGTCTCGCGTCTGCTTTTTTTCCATAGTAGTAATCAAGAATTCAGAACGGCATCTTTCCGGCGTCTCGATTTATTAAATGTTTTTTTTTTATTCTACAGTTTTGAAAAGTTTCTGATATTTTCAAACATGAAATCCAAAGGCCGAAATAAATGTAAATAATTCCATTTTAAATATTTTTTTTCTACAAAACATTTCGCATTTTCATGTGCCCAGATATTTTTCATATTTTTCTAAAATTCGCGCCAACAGCTGTGCAATACACATTTATTTTGTATGGCCTGGCATGACGAATTTTGTTTCTTTTCGCTTAAATTTAAAGATTTGTTTTTTCTTCTGGACACGTAGGAAATGAACGATGCCAAAGGAAATACGTAAGTTATTTGTTTTCTCTGCGTCAATAAATTTAAATCCATCCTTAAGTATTTCCATGGTATATCTTAATCAACATGCTTAATGCTTTTTCTCCAGCTTAAACAAAACGATCGTCACTTTCGCGTATAGTTAAAAGTAAGTACATCGTAGTCTAGAAAAAAACCGCGACATCCCTGTTTCATTTTTGGACGATTTACTGAAGATTATTGGATGGTCAATATCTGACTATTTACTGAAGATTATTGGATAATCAATTTCTGACGCTTTACTGAAGATTATTGTATAATCAATTTCTGACGATTTACTGAAGATTGTTGTAAAATCATTTTTGGACGATTTACTGAAGATTATTTGATAATCACTGAAATTACCCCAGAAGAATAAACCCCACAATCGATTGTTAGTGACCGCCCTTTTAGGTTTTGTTTTACTAATTGAACTAAATTCGAGTTTAATCTATTACTAGTGTTGTCTAAACCTGGATAGGTAGTTCGTGTTGATATAGGGTGGCCAACTTAACGGACCATACTTGACCCGAGGGCTAGTTTGATCACTCTTGACCAAGAAACACCTTTTAAAGGCTGATAACGAAAAATACTATTTAATCGATTTTAATATTGTTAATTTGCATGTTAATACTTATGTTAATATTCTCGTTGTTAGTTGCTTCAGTAAATAAATATGTCAACTTGTAATGTTTGTTTTTTTACATATACTTTTGTCTAATGTAATTGTCAGAATTGTGTATTTGCAATATTATTTTTATTTTGATAAACACCGTTAACATTCAACAAACTTTTTAGTCCCTTTAAATTTCAAATTATCTTTTTATCATCTGAAAAAATAAATGTTGGATTGATGAGTTGGAGACTTTGTTTTTTTTGTATTCGTATTATATAATATTAATTACATTTATAAAATTATTTTATGTAAGTCAATCATTTCCGTATTTACTAGATTTTCGACTACGATATGTGGATGACATATTATGTGGTTAATGTATTATGTGGTTAATGTATTATGTGGTTAATGTATTATGTGGTTAATGTATTATGTGGTTAATGTATTATGTGGTTAATGTATTTACTATTAAAGAATTACTAAAAAAAACATGTTAATTTCATTTTATCTACTTCTTTAAATTTTCTTTTTTCTTAAATTTACTGGACTTGACAGAAGAACTAAATCCCTCTTGACTTCTGTCTGTTGATTGTTGAATTAGAGGTGGAATGTTTTATAGGTTAGTCCACCATGAACCATAACCTTTTCTTACACATTAATAAACGCGTAATCGTCTCCCCTTTCAACTCAATCTCACCACTCAACTGAATAAATTAGCATAATGTATTGATTAAATATTAGTAATGTAATTAAATTCAAAGTGTAAAACTGTGAAGTTAGTGCCACTGATTAAAATTCAGAGGCGCTGTACAATGAATAGAGATGGATACTTGTACAAACTTCTACAAACATGTTTAAGTGCACTTTATTAATTTCCCAAAAAATCGAGCTTAATCTCGATACATGCATCAATGAAAAAAAAATATAATAGAAAAGTATAAGAATAAATATTCAGAGTAAAAAAAATGTGATAACAAAGAATAGCAATTTATTCGGTATATTGTGTCGACTCATTGTGTCTCTACCATTTGTAGTACACGGTGTCGGTACATTGCATCGTTGTTACATTGTATTGGTACATTTTGTAGGTAAATTGTTTTGGTACATTGCATTGGTACACGTTTTTATAGGTGCATTATGTCGGCACATTGTGTTGATACAATTTAGAGATACAATGTACCGACAGAATGTGTCAGCACATCTTGTATCTTAATAATCTCGGTACATTGTGTCCGTAGTTTTGTCCGTACATTCTGCCGTTACCTTGTGTCTGCACATTCTGTCGGTACATTGTGTCGTTACATTGTGTCGGTACATCTTAATAGTGCATTGGGTAGGTATATTTAATCAGTGAATTATGTCAGTACATAGTGTCGTTACATTTTGTGAGTACATTGTTTGTGTACATGTATATTAGAAAATTCTTTGTTTAACAGCTATTGCTCATTTTTTCACTAATTATTATAGTAAACAAAATGTACCATATTTCCCAATTAAAATAAATTAAAAAGTTTAATCAATGAAGTATTTACTAAACTTTAAGGTGGTCCATGGGCCATTTAAGGTTTCTGCTAGTTGTTTTTTCTATCTTTTTTATTTCTTAAGCTACACTAGCCATTTTTGGCACATGCGTACAACATACCAATTAATGAAAAAAGAAATAAAAAAAAATAAAAAAAATTATTTAAAAATGTATTTTGTGACTTTTAGAAAAAAACAACTAGCAATGTAACCCCAGTACGATTTGATTTAATAATAAGAAAAAGTACAATTAATAACATATTGTTATGACCAAAAAAAATCTTTTATTCTTATACAATTCAAATGAACTGATGGAATTAAAATCAACCAAAGATTGCAAGTCAATTTGTCAACGAAATGATGATAAATGATTCAACATTATCTACAATTGAAAATAACCTTTTCATCTGAACAAGTATTACATTGTACGGAAGGACGCGTAGTGTTGTACTATTCACATATATACATATGGTATTTTTTTTTAAATAGAAACATAGGATATTTTCTGTTTTTTTAAAAATTCCACTCAGCTTCAAAGGGGTAGCTGACATATATTTTGGCATTTTGTGGTAAAAAGTCTCCTATCTGTGTTCCCCCCGTGGTAACTCCATGGCTAACTGCATTCATTTTTTTTTTATGTTTGGGATGAAACCAAGTGTTACGAAGTAGGCTTTTTTAGCACCATAGTTTGCGGGTTTCAGGAACAAAAATCACGGGTTACCTCTGTGGTCAGCTCGGGAAGAGGGCGTGTTTTTGTTACCAGATAGTTGAAACACTTAAGTGACAGGTTACCGTGTCAGATCACTAGGAGGGGGGGGTGTTAATTTATAGGGAGCAACGGTTGGGCACTGGGACACAGGAGGAAAAAAACTTATAGAAGAATGACCGTGATACGTGGCGAGCAGTTTCAATGTCAATGGACCGGTCAGCAAATTGTTGGTGAGACTAGATTTTTTTTTAGGAAGGCCGTTACGGTAGAATTTACTCACGGGGGATTGCTTAGTTAGAAAGTTTTATAGGTCACATCACTGCTGAGCCTTCAATAGGTGCTGGGCCTTCAATAGGTGCTAGGCATTCATTACGTGCTGGGCATTCATTACGTGCTGGGACTTCATTAGGTGCGGGGAATTCATTAGGTGCGGGGACTTCATTAGGTGCGGGGACTTCATTAGGTGCTGGGCCTTCATTACGTGCTGGGACTTCATTAGGTGTGTGGCACTTCATTAGGTGTGTGACCTTCATTAGTTGTTGGGACTTCATTAGGTGCTGGGACTTCATTAGATGCTGGGCATTCATTATATGCTGGGCCTTCATTAGGTCCGGGGACTTCATTAGGTGCGGGGACTTCATTAGGTGCGGGGACTTCATTAGGTGCTGGGCATTCATTAGGTGTGTGGCCTTCATTAGTTGTTGGGGCTTCATTAGGTGCTGGGACTTCATTAGATGCTGGGCATTCATTATATGCTGGGCCTTCATTAGGTGCGGGGACTTCATTAGGTGCGGGGACTTCATTAGGTGCTGGGCATTCATTAGGTGTGTGGCCTTCATTAGTTGTTGGGACTTCATTAGGTGCTGGGACTTCATTAGAAGCTGGGCATTCATTATATGCTGGGCCTTCATTAGGTGCGGGGACTTCATTAGGTGCGGGGACTTCATTAGGTGCTGGGCATTCATTAGGTGCTGGGATTTTATTAGGTGCGGGGCATTCATTAGGTGCTGTGCATTCAATAGGTGCTGGGCATTCATTAGGTGCTGGGCCTTCATTAGGTGCTGTGCTTTTATTAGGTGTGGGGCATTCATTAGGTGCTGGGCATTCATTAGGTGCTGGGCCTTCATAAGATGCTGGGCCTTCATTAGGTGCGGGGACTTCATTAGGTGCGGGGACTTCAATATGTGCGGGGACTTCATTAGGTGCGGGGCCTTCATTAGGTGCGGGGACTTCATTAGGTGTGGGGCATTCATTAGGTGCGTGGACTTCATTAGGTGCTGGGCCTTCATAAGATGCTGGGCCTTCATTAGGTGCGGGGCTTTCATTAGGTGCGGGGACTTCATTAGGTGCGGGGACTTCATTAGGTGCTGGGCATTCATTAGGTGCTGGGCATTCATAAGATGCTGGGCCTTCATTAGGTGCTGGGACTTCATTAGGTGCTGTGCTTTTATTAGGTGTGGGGCATTCATTAGGTGCTGGGCATTCATTAGGTGCTGGGCCTTCATAAGATGCTGGACCTTCATTAGGTGCTGGGACTTCATTAGGTACGGGGACTTCATTAGGTGCGGGGACTTCATTAGGTGCGGGGACTTCATTAGGTGTGGGGCATTCATTAGGTGCTGGGCCTTCATAAGATGCTGGGCCTTCATTAGGTGCGGGGACTTCATTAGGTGTGGGGCATTCATTAGGTGCGTGGACTTCATTAGGTGCTGGGCCTTCATTATGTGCTGGGCTTTTATTAGGTGCGGGACATTCATTAGGATCGGGATATTCATTATGTGCTGGCCTTCATTATGTGCGGGACATTAATTAGGTTCTGGGCATTCATTGAGAGAGAGAGAGAGAGAGAGAGAGAGAGAGAGACAGAAATAGATAGAAAGTTAGAGAGATCGATCCATAGATAGATTACTTAGCTCCCTTCTCCACAATGTGACCATAAACAAAGGGATTGAAACGGATTACTAAGTAGATTACATTTTTTTTTAATAATAAAAAAATCGATTTATTCGTTCTTTGTTGTACATTTGTTTGTCCAGATCATTTGAAATTACAAAAGAAGTTTCGTCTGCACTTCATCAGGGATTCTCATTCTGCTGTAGAAGGAGAGTTTAATGGAAGTCGTGAAAAGGTTTACTTTAATGCCCTCTTTATTGCAAGACGTATCAATATCATAACATTACTTTAGATGTGTTTCGCGAGAAAATATCAACCTATTTGCGTTCCTAAAACATGAAAAAGTAAGTGAACCATAGTGTTATGAACGTGAGCGAATCGGGGAAGAGATGATTTACCGAGAATTATAAATCATAACATGAAAGTGAAAACGTGTACCGGTAACACATGAACCCGCATAACATATTAAACTGTCCGGTATTGTGATTCGGTATCTTCATTAGAACATTCGGAAACAGTTCGAAACTTTGTCACTCGATCAAAGAGATCAAAGGGAGATGGCAACACTGGTCCTACCCAATGCTCCCTCTAAGCTGAGCGCGTGAGCGATCGCTCACACAAATTCAGAGCGTCGTCGCTCATACTATACGTACGATCGCTCACTCCGACGGACGACATCGCTCAAAACAAAATGTCGCCCAGAGACAACATTTTTTGCTCACTTCATATCAAACCTTAGAGGGAACATTGGTCCTACCACTCACTTTTCCCCATCGCTCACCTCCCCCGCCCCCCAACTTACCGCTTCACGTAACCAGCCACAACAAGGTTCATTCAACCGTGTATAAGTCTAACGTCCGATACCACCCTCCACCCCTCCCTCTAGGATCTAAACAATGCTTGGATAAGTCTTATTTGAAATGTTTCTACTTATTTCTTCGAGTTCAAACAGCAACTAGACAACAGTGTAGCAGTACATTAACGGTTTCAACAAATGTTTTGGCCTCCTTTATTTCGTAGACCTGCAGTCCTGATAAGCGAAACTTAAAGAGTTCATCAAAACCTTACTAAAGTTATGCTCTGTAAGAATGTAGTTCAACTTTTCTTTTTATGACTACGGCCACTTAGAGTGCTCCTAGCTCTGATGATAAAATGTAAAAACCCAATGGACTCAAAACACACACACCCACACACCCACACTGAGAGCTTTCACAATATTCTCACGATGATATTTTTAAAACTTGCCCATAGTTCAATGTTGAGTCTATCATAAAACATTTCAAAGCTATGGTAATATTTTAGATTTAGAGTGGGGTTACTTTTTTGATGACGTAATGTTTCAGTGAGAAGGTGTGCATTTTAGTTAGAGTGACCAGTTAGACCATAAATATATGTTAATACATATTTATTAATATCATTGATATAAAGAGGATGTTATCGTATTACAGATTGAGTAATATGTAGAAAATACTTAGTTTATTTCTAAATAGTTCAGGCTAGTTTAATTTGAAAGGGCTAAATATCTATTTTTGGTTATAAGTGAACATCAATAATGTGAACAACCTGTAAGAGAAGAGCCTATAAACGAACATCCAATATGCGAATATTTCTAAAAGTAAACAGCCAATAAGCAGCAATCATGTAAGTAATATTTTTTTATAAGGTTAAATCCTGGAATAAGACAACCTACAAGTAAACAACCTAGCAGTGAAATTTGTTAGATTGAACGGCCAATAAATGAACAGCCTGTAGGTGAACCGCATATAGGTGAACAGGTAGTGGGACGGATGGCTGAGTGGTGGAGATACACGACGGTCGACTTGATAATCTTAAGTTCGAACCTCGGTGAGACCCACGGAATATTTCCAGGTGTAATTTTCTACACAGTCGTCCCACATGTCCTTCCAGCTTTATATAGGTATTTGATTTAATGTTGGGGAAGTAAAGGCGGCTGGGCGTTGTGCTAACCTCAAAATCCTTTCATATGCTGAGGTTATAGAAACAGATGAATTCTACACTTCATCTGCCGCGATGGCCAGTTAAAGCTAAGGGAACTTTACTATAGGTGGACAGGTGAACAGCATGTAAGTGAACAGCCTATTGGTGTAGAGGTGAACAACCTTTTGGGTTATCGAACATTCTTTTCTCAAAAATCCTGTTAGCAAAAAATCCTGTCAAAGAGCAAGCCACAGGGGGGTGGGAAGTTCTACATGAAATCATTAAATAAGTGAAAACCCGTTTGGAAGTATTTATTTTATATTTGTTTTTATTTTTTATGTATATGCATTCTTATAAATACAATTGTGATGTGTTGGTAATGTGTAGGTATATATGTGTGTCAAAGAAAAGGGAATTGAATGTCCACAAGAGTATTACATCTATCAATGTGTCTGACTAACGATTGATAAGTGAAGTGTGATATTTCTTGGACATTAACAGTTTATCGATGTTTCATTAGCTGGGTGCTACTGACACAAACACACCAAACATAGCTAACATACCAAACAAACATAGCTAACATATCAAACATAGTTAACATACCAAACATAGCTAACATACCAAACATAGCTAACAACACTTGAAAGAATTTCATAGCTAACTTTTTTTAATGAATAGCAAAATATAATTTAATATATATATATATATATATATATATAAACATTGTTTGTACGAATGTTATTCACTAAATACTATAATACTGACGTGGACAATCGGAGAACAGTTCAAGCATCTAATCTGTAGCTACCGGACCTCGGCCGTCATAGTGTTTTGGATTTCCGGTGCAGTGATACCCTACCACGACAGACTTAGTCAGGGCTGTCATGAATGCCATGCCGCCTTTACAGGCGCCTCTCTGGAACACTGTGATATTCTGCCTGACGGCCTTACAAGTGTTCACGTTGGAATGAACGCAAGCGCCACACAGAGGGACGGCCTGGCGGATGTACCGAGGATAGATCGTTTCCCCAAAGTCGACGTATTCGTAGATCCAGGGGCAGGTTGACCTCAAGTTCTCCGTGTGGCTTGGCCACCACGAGCCGCTGGTTGACCCAACAAACCCGTTGCCTCCAGGACAAGTTGTGGGCTGATCTCTGGGCAGATCTGGAAAGTCTGGCTGCTGAGGGTATACACTCAAGAATTTGACACGACCGAGCCAATTTATTAAACCAACTGTGCTGTCGGGCCATTCAAAATTGCCACTACAAACTTGACGCTCTTTAGAAGTGTTTCTCGAACGCTCAATCCTCTTCAAGCCTGCGTTATTTTCATTCATTTCGACAGATTTCTCAATCCTTTTGTAAGGTCCATCTATCACTTGAAGTGACGGATGAACCGTGTTGCTATAGCTAATGAAGAATATCAAAACAGCAGAGTACGTTTTCATTGTAGCTGGTTTGGTCCTATTTCGTCCTTAGAGGTCGGTGATGTAATAGATTAGAACTTTTGTTGTGCTTGTCGTAAGTAAAGAGAACAACTGTAATTGTTCCGAGCTTAAATAATACCGACGCACTTTTTAAGCCCTACTTATAGACAATGTTCAAGCGAACGTCTTCCAACAGCTGTTAGTTTGATTGTCACATATTAAAATGGTTCTTTTACCTATTGGCTGGACTACGGTCATTTTTTATCTAGCAATTATAACATATATATATATATATATATATATATATATATATATATATATATAGATCAATTTATTTAAATATCCACATATCATCTATCTATCACCTATCTATCTATCTATCTATCTATCTATCTATCTATCTATCTATCTATCTATCTATCTATCTATCTATCTATCTATCACCTATCTATCTATTATCTATCTATCTATCTATCTAACTAACTATTTGCATATCATATATATATAGATATATGCTTCTTTCGTAGGGCCTTCATTAGTTGAGGGGCATTCATTAGGTACTGAGCATTCATTAGGTGCTGAGCATTCATTAGGTGAGGGGCATTCATTAGGTGCTGAGCATTCATTAGGTGAGGGGCATTCATTAGGTGCTGAGCATTCATTAGGTGAGGGGCATTCATTAGGTGCTGGGACTTCATTAGGTGCTGAGCATTCATTAGGTGAGGAGCATTCATTAGGTGCTGGGACTTCATTAGGTGCTGGGCATTCATTAGGTGAGGGGCATTCATTAGGTGCGTGGACTTCATTAGGTGCTGGGCATTCATTAGGTGAGGGGCATTCATTAGGTGCTGAGCATTCATTAGGTGCGTGGACTTCATTAGGTGCAGGGAATTCATTAGGTGCGTGGACTTCATTAGGTGCTGGGCATTCATTAGGTGAGGGGCATTCATTAGGTGCTGAGCATTCATTAGGTGCGTGGACTTCATTAGGTGCAGGGAATTCATTAGGTGCGGGGACTTCAATAAGTTGGGGTAATTCATTAAGTTCGGGGACTTCATTAGGTGCGGGCCTTCATTATGTGTGGGATATTCATTTGTGGCTGGGCATTCATTAGATGCGGGGACTTCATTAGGTGCGGGGACTTCAGTAGGTGTTGGGCTTAATGCTCTTACCAGTATGGTAAGACTGCTACTGATATTTACAGACTCAGAAATAGATAGAAAATTAGATAGATTACTTAGCTCCCTCCTCCCAAATGTGACATTAAACAAAGGGATTGAAACGGATTACTAAGTAGATTACATTTTTTAATAATAAAAAAAATCCATTTATCTCTGGTTGTCGTACATTTGTTTGTCCAGATCATTTGAAATCACAAAAGAAGCTTCAACTACACTTCACCAGGGATTCTCAGTCTGCTGCGGAAGTAGAGTTGGATGGCAGTCGTGAAAAGGTTTAGTTTCATGCCGTCTCTATTGCAAGAAGCCTTTAATATCGTTGCATTAATTTAGTTGTGTTTCGTAGATAAATATCAACGTATTTGTTTTCTTTAAACTTGAAGCAAGTAACCATGGGCGTCGCTAGGAATTTTTCCGGGGGGAGGGGGCAAAAATTTTGCAAGTAAGTAAAACATAGTGTTATGAACCTGAGCGAATCGCGGAGAGATGGTTTACTGATAATAAAGACTCGTAACATGAAAGTGAAAACGCGCAACGGTCACAAAGAAACCCGCGTCACGTAATACACTGTACTTTACTGCGATACGACATCTTCATCAGAACATCCGGAAACAGTTCGAAACATTGTCACTCGATCAGAGATCAGCTAGGGATGGCAACACTGGTCCTACCATTCACTTTTATCTTTCGTTCAACCTCTCCCCCCCCCCCGCCCACAAACTCACCGCATCACGTACCCAGCCACAACAACGTCTTATTCCACCCTCCCCTCCTCCCCACCTAGGATTAAACAAACATTGCTTGGATAAGTCTTATTTGAAATGTTTCTACTTATTTTGTTGAGTTCAGAAAACATCTAGACAACAGTGTAGCAGTCCGTTAACGCTTTTAAATATAGTTTTGCCTACTATTTTTTCTGTAGACTTGTCGCGCGAAACTAGAGTTCATCAAAATCTTAAGAAAGGTATGCTCTGTAAGAATCTAATTCAAACTTTCTTTTTATGACAATGGCCAATAAGAATGCTCCTGATTCTGACGGTAAAATGTAAAAAAAAAAACCTTCTGGACTCAGAAAATACGCTGCGAGCTTTGACAATATTCTCAAGATAAAATTTAATTCTTTCCTTATAGTTCAATGTTGAGCTTATTATAAAAACATTTCAAATCTATAGTACTAGTTTAGATTTAGAGTGGGCTGCTTTTTGATGATGTAACGTTTTAGTGAAATTTGTTTATATCATTGATCTAAAGAGGATGTTATCGTATTACATATTGAGTAATAGTTAGAAAATAGGCATTTATACTGAGTTTATTCCTATATAGTTCAGGCTCGCTTTATTTGTAGGGCTAAATATTTATTTTTAGGTTATAAGTAAGCATTTAGAAAGTGAACATCATGTATGAGAAGCTACTATAAGCGAACATCAAATATGCGAAAAAAAATCTAAAAGTAAACAACCGATAAGCCGCAATCATGTAAGTAAACATTTTGTTAAGGAAAAATCCTGGGAATGGACAACTAACAAGCAAGTAAACCTATCAATAAACAACCTATCAGTGAACAGCCTATCAATAAACAACCTATCAGTGAACAGCCTATAGGTGAACATCCTATGTGTGAAAAGCCTATGTGTGAACGGGTGAACAGCCTATATGGGAACAGCCTGTTTGGGAACATCCTATATGGGAACATCCTATATGGGAACATCCTATATGGGAACATCCTATATGGGAACAACCTATATGGGAACAGCCTATATGGGAACATTTTATTTTCGAGCATCATATTCTCAAAAATCCTGTTAGCGAACTTCTTGCAAGCTAGATTGATAAATTCTACATGTGAACATTCCATAAGTGATCATATTAGTGAAACAATTAAAATCTTAAGTGACCATCCTGTAAGTAATAAATCTTAAAAGGACAACCCTATAAGTGAAAATCCTTTAAGTGACTGCGATGGAACACACACACACCCTCCCCCAATGTCAGAGAAATGTTGGAGATGATATTGCTAGCGAGGGATAAAAAGTTGCAACCAGACATGGAGGGAATTTTTTTAAAAAAGGTCTCCCAAAACAGAATGCGCTGGAGAGTGGTTAAAGGGAACATTTGCTCTGCAAGGAGTTGAGGGAATTAAGTCAAAGTTAAGTCTTTAAGTGAACATCCTTTAAGTGAACATCATTTAAGTGAACATCCTTTAAGTGAACATCATTGAAGTGAACATCCTTTTAGTAAACATCATTTTAGTAAACATCCTTTTAGTAACATCCTTTTAGTAAACATCCTTTAATTAAACATATTTAAGTGAACATCCTTTAAGTGAACATCCTGAAAGTGATCACCCTTTAAGTGAACTAACCATGTACAGGACCACCTATTGATGACATAAATCACATAGATTTAAAAGAAAACAAAAACAGTTCTTTTGGTTTTATTTACTGTAAGTACAAGATTATCTAAAAAAAAAGGGTAAATAAATAAAAACAAAAAAAACTAAGCCGATTGGTACTGAGCTGGTTGTTTAAACAGACGATCCACCTTTATATTTGCAGAGCTTTAGACAGGTACCGGCTTGAATATCCGACGTTGCCTGGGAAAATTGACGTGCAACGTGTTGCATTACCCTACCTGACTCAACAAGAGTTGAATCCGTACAGGCCCGTAGCGTGAGGGGGGGAGGCGGGGCGCGGGGGACCGCCCCCACCCTGCGTTTTGTCTGGCCCCCTCTGCTTTATTTGCTCTACTTAGTAAAATGTATTACCTGCCCCCCAACCCCCTCCCCCCTTGCTATTGCCCGGCCCCTGCTGTAGAATTTTCACGATATGGGGGCTGAACCCGTAACCCACACCAGACAGGTTGTGATGCAGCATGAGAATTCTGCTCGCTACCTCCAAGTTTCCGCACCCCCCCCCCCAGACTAAAGGCAACAGTCATAAGTCATTTTTGATAAACAAAGATATCTTTCAAAAACATTTAGTTTAACATAAACAGCCCGACAACACCCTTCGGAAGTTAAAACTGTTTAAGAGTTACGGTAGTGTTATGAGGTCAAAGTGTGCAGCGGTCTAGTGACCTCAGTTTGAACTCGACGTTTTACCACGTGACTATTGGCGGACCCACCGTAAACATAATGGGGGGGGGAACGGTGTCACAGTGTGTAATCCAGTGTACAGCTTTGTGTCAGTGTGCTTCCGAGAGACGCCCAAGTGCAAGTAAAATGTACTAAAACTACAGTCTGCAGTCAGGGCCGTTTTAAGGTCATCGTAGGCCCTAGGCACTTTCAAAGTCGTAGGCCCTCCCCGATTTCATTTTTTTATTTTTTTTTCAAGAATGCACCGGCACTTATTTGCCATTCTGGCTTTCGTAGGCCCTTGAAAAGTCCGTAGGCCCTAGGCACAGTACCTACTGTGCCTATAAAATAAAGCAGCCCTGTCTACAGTAGAGTAGTGCGGGGAGGGGGGAAAGGGGATCGTCATGACTAGGGGGCTACTTACAAAGGGGCGTCTAAAGGTATATTTTACATATAATATTATATTGTTTTCGAATGGGGGAGGGGAGCGCTAAAAAGGTATTGTGCCCTGGGCACGAGTTAAGCTCTATACGCCACTGACAGTGTGTATATATTAATCAGTACGCAAGTAAATGAAAGACTTGAACTATACCATATGTAGATGTATCATATACTACAACTATAACATATGTAGATGTATCTTGTACTACAACTATACCATATATCGATGTATCATGTACTACAACTATACCATATGTAAATGTATCATGTACTACAACTATACCATATGTAGATGTATCATGTACTGCAACTATACCATATGTAGATGTATAATGTACTACAACTATACCATATGTAGATGTATCATGTACTGCAACTATACCATATGTAGATGTATCATGTACTACAACTATACCATATGTAGATGTATAATGTACTACAACTATACCATATGTAGATGTATCATGTACTACAACTATACCATATGTAGATGTATCACGTACTACAACTAATAACCCCGACACATGCTTACCTAACAACCCCGACAATGTCACGATAGTCTTCGATGAGTTTTATACTTGTTCACCCATTATCTCCATTGATATTTGATTATGTCCTCAATTTGTTTGCTTTTAAAATTGTTAAAACTTTCATTATGAGCTAGTCAGACTCACATAATCTCATAAAGAATTCCATACGAAATCAGGTGTCGTATAACGCGCCATCCGCTAGATATTATTGTATTTTTAAGTGCAGTTTACCACACAAGACATGTAATTTATGTTATAAATTAATTTGAACTGAATTTTAACAGTTTGGTATTACTTGCACTGGTATACTATATGTTTAGAATAATCTGTTTACTCAGTGGGTTTATGTCAGTATGTCTGAGATACAATATTTTTTTTTATAAATTGATGGTAGCTATAAAACAATGTAGCATTTATTTATGTAAAATCCTTAAGTTAATAGCAGAAATGATTTACAAAGAGTCTGTAGGAAGCAGAGGCGTAGCTAGGGGGGCGGGGGTACATATGTCCCCGGGCGCCGAGGTTCAGGGGCGCCAAATGGTATATTTTACATATAATATTATATGGTTTTCGAATGGGGGGCGCTAAAAAGGTATTAAAAAGGTAAAATGCCCCGGGCGCAAGTAGCCTTGCCCCCCCCCTCACTACGCCTCTGGTAGGAAGTTGCATCAAAAATAAAAATTATGACTGGCCAGATAAATAAACAGTTTATATTTGACCTTAGTTAGATATTTAGCATGACAATACATTTCTAGGACACAAACAATAGTAGGCTATTTATAAAGACATATAGAAGGACACCGTATGATATTTCATAAATAGGGTAGTCATCGTGCGGCAGAGTTGCTCGGAACAGGACATTTTCATGAACATTGAACAGGAGTTAAATGGAAGAAGTACAGTTATTTGGAGAGTAATACTTAACAGGAGCTCAGCAGAAGTTGCGGGTTGTGTTGACCATCAAATTTAACAGGAGCTAAAAATAAGTAGTACCTTATGTGGATGGAGCACCATATTTAACAGGAGCTAAAAATAAGTAGTACCTTATGTGGATGGAGCACCATATTTAACAGGAGCTAAAAATAAGTAGTACCTTATATGGATGGAGCATTATATTTAACAGGAGCTAAAGGAAGTAGTACATTGTATGGAGCACCATATTTGACAGGAGCTAAAGGAAGTAGTACAGTGTATGGAGCATCATATTTGACAGGAGCTAAAGGAAGTAGTACAGTGTATGGAGCATCATATTTAACAGGAGCTAAAGGAAGTAGTACAGTGTATGGAGCATCATATTTAACAGGAGCTAAAGGAAGTAGTACAGTGTATGGAGCATTATATTTAACAGGAGCTAAAGGAAGTAGTACAGTGTATGGAGCATCATATTTAACAGGAGCTAAAGGAAGTAGTACTGTGTATGGAGCATCATATTTAACAGGAGCTAAAGGAAGTAGTACAGTGTATGGAGCACCATATTTAACAGGAGCTAAAGGAAGTAGTACAGTGTATGGAGCACCATATTTTACAGGAGCTAAAGGAAGTAGTACAGTGTATGGAGCACCATATTTAACAGGAGCTAAAGGAAGTAGTACAGTGTATGGAGCATCATATTTAACAGGAGCTAAAAATAAGTAGTACCTTATGTGGATGGAGCACCATATTTAACAGGAGCTAAAAATAAGCAGTACCTTATATGGATGGAGCATCAAATTTAACAGGAGCTAAAAATAAGTAGTACCTTATATGGATGGAGCACCATATTTAACAGGAGCTAAAAATAAGTAGTACCTTATATGGATGGAGCACCATATTTAACAGGAGCTAAAAATAAGTAGTACATTGTATGGAGCATCATATTTTACAGGAGCTAAAGGAAGTAGTACATTGTATGGAGCATCATATTTAACAGGAGCTAAAGGAAGTAGTACAGTGTATGGAGCACCATATTTGACAGCTAAAGGAAGTAGTACATTGTGATGAAACAACATATTTAAGAAAGAAAAAAAAAACATAATAAAGGGAGCACAAGTTCTGGAGTATTGGAGAAGGGAGTGGACAATTAAATTAATCAATGGTGATCAGGTTATAGAGACAGGACTACCTTAATGTGTTCCACATGACATATTTGAAGATGTGTTAAATCTTAATTGTGTACATTTAACTATGAAAATACTTGGTCATAAATAACAACATGTTTTTTCATCAAGTACATAATAAATAAAGTTAGAAATGCCGTTTACAAAGTATGTTATGCTTATGTTTGTGTGTATACATTTACATATGGGTATGATATGTTTATGTTTGTGTGTATACAATTACATATGGGTATGATATGTTTATGTTTGTGTGTATACATTTACATATGGGTATGATATGTTTATGTTTGTGTGTATACATTTACATATGGGTATGATATGTTTGTGTGCATACATTTACATATGGGTATGATATGTTTATGTTTGTGTGCATACATTTACATATGGGTATGATATGTTTATGTTTGTGTGCATACATTTACATATGGGTATGATATGTTTATGTTTGTGTGTATACAATTACATATGGGTATGATATGTTTGTGTGTATACAATTACATATGGGTATGCGGAAAAAAAACACACTGAAACAAGATAAATATAGATACACTGATAAACAAATAAAATAGTACATTAGATTAGACATATATACATAAAACAGATGTCGTAGTGGATAGATTGCTTGAGAGGCTATATTGCTGCATGCAGTAATAGGAAAATCGACTTACCTTCAGCCATTGTTTCTGTGACAGATCAAGTGAGATCTTGCCAAAGCTTAGAATTTAGAATCTGCAGCAAATCAGCT
Organism: Bulinus truncatus; assembly: GCA_021962125.1. Taxonomy (NCBI): domain Eukaryota; kingdom Metazoa; phylum Mollusca; class Gastropoda; family Planorbidae; genus Bulinus; species Bulinus truncatus. Next base: position 15,201,093 of record JAGDYQ010000004.1, on the reverse strand, counting down.
ACGACCTTCTGCAAAGTTGTGACGCTTATGATTGTATCTGCTGCTGGTCATTGGAAAAGTTGAGAGATGTATGTTTGTAGCTGCCACTTGTCAGCTACGTTCATTGGAGAAGTTGAGACATTTATGTTTAGAGCTATGACAGGTCAGCTAGGTTCATTGGAGAAGTTGCGACATGTAAGTTTGTATCTCGAATATGGAGCCGACACAAATAGGTTTATTTTGACTCCTACTTTCTGTCTTTTCATCTTTTTATGTTTGGGCATTTAAGTCATTTCAACCATTATTTGGCGTAGAATGAAAACATAGTGTTTAACAGTCACTGTGTTGTATTCAACAACAGAATGTAATCTGTGATTCCACTTAATTATTATAAATTCACTTTCAAAGTTTTAAAAATAAAGGTTAAGCGATTCGTCTCTGCGTGAAAATATAATCACGCCTTTATGTCCAGCCCCGTAGCCAAGGGGGGCACTAGGGGCGCCCCTCCGCCGCTAGGTGTGGAGTGCCCCCCCCCCCCCCCCCGCTTATAAAAGAAAAAGAGGAAAAAATAAAGAAAAAGTAACTAAAATGAGAAAAACTGCCCCCTTGCTGGGTATTGGTGCCCCCCTGCTTACTTTGACCTGGCTACGGGCCTGCTTATATCTATGATTAGATTAATAAATCTAAATTTGTGCATATGACACATTTCTGGCACTGATATGTTTCCAAAGCCTGAAAAATGTTTGATCTCTGGCCATTGGCATTTTTTGTAGAAGGCAAAGAAAAAATAAAATTATATACATTTAAAACAATTTAAATATTAATGTTATGCTACGATTTTTGCCCATTAATATCTGTTTATTATTCCTAATAGCAATTACTTTTTCCAAAAAATACAATAAATAGAAATATAAACTTAATCCCAATCACAGCAAACAACTAAATCAACCTGTCCAGAATTATGACGGCTAGTCCACGAACTGCACAATTTACACAGCACAGCACACTATAAATAGCTCAAGATCAATTTACTAGTCCGGTATTATATTAATATAGTTTTAGATCATTTTAAATATAAAACCTGCGATTCGACTTTTCCTAAACAATGTATTCTTATCTATTTTCAATTATTGTAACATATAGTATAAAGAACAACAGCCGTAACAATCCAGTTAGAAATGTCGCATTAGACACAGACATTCCACAATGTCCACTGTGTCCACTACAAACTATACGAGGCACATGGTCAATATAATAACTGACCGCTGTCCATCAAATGTTGCCAAAAAAAAGGCAATGTTTTTTTGTTTTTCATTGGTGATAGTTTTAGTGGACATGCGATACAGCAACATTTGGCACATTTTATATGTTTAGTTACTAACAACGACTCATGAAATATTTAATTAAGATCCAATGATTCACAGTATGGAGTTTTATTTTTTTTTTAGCGGATTACTTTATTTAGTTTTGGCAGTTTTTATAAAAAAAATCTGGCAATGCCAGTCCAAACACTGATCTCTTTCGACCCTCCCCCCCCCCACCCACACCACCCCCATCCTACCGCATCTTTGTACCCAGCCACAAAATAAGCTCATTCAACCGTGCTAAAGTATAACGTCCGATACCCCCCCCTCCCCCCCTCCGCAATCCACACCTCACCCCCATTGGATGTAATTTCGTGTTATGAAAACAACGAGATAACAGTGTAGCGACTGTCCATTAACGGTTTCAGCAACACAGTAAGTGTTTTCAGTGCTCAGATTCTCTATTCTAATAATTTTATAAGGTTTGCAGAAACGCTTTGACGATTTTTATAAAGACATCAAAAGCCACATACCGGTGCATTAGAATAACTATGTTGCCTTTACACCATTACATGAACAAGTACACCACATACCAACGTGGCACTAAAACTGTACAACCGATGGTCTCAAATAACTATGTCCCCTTTACACCATTAGATGAACAAGTACACCACATACCAACGTGGCACTAAAACTGTACAACCGATGGTCTCAAATAACTATGTCCCCTTTACACCATTTGTTGAACAACACACCATATAAAAGTGTGGCACTAAAACTGTGCAACTGATTGTCGTAAATGGAACAAAAATTAAGCTCAAGTTATTAAATTGAATGAAAGATTGCCCTGTGGATTAGCTAGGGGTGGATTCAGAAATGTACATGACATCCGGTTTAGTGATGTCAACTGCTGCTGCTCTATAAATAGTAACAGTGTTGGGGTCGTTCACAATTGAGAATCTATAAATGTATAATGACTACAATAGTAACCTATGTTTTACAAAAGTAAAAGAGATAATCTCTCTCTCTCTCTCTCTCTTTCTCTCTCTCTTTCTCTCTCTCTCTCTCTCTCTCTCTCTCTCTCTCTCTATATATATATATATATATATATATACATAAAACTGATGAAAGTTCTTTCTTATTTTTCTTTTATAGTTGGTTTTTTATTAGGTGGGTCGAGAAAATTAAACAGTTTAAATCCTGGGTCGCAAAACAAACCTGTTGTTAAAGAGGGCCGCAAAATGTTAAAGTTTGAAATTTACTTTTCTTTATCAATACCATAATCACAGAATATATTCACATAATATAAACACTGGATGAATACAATCACATGGTGGTATTCTGTGACTGGATTCTGTAATTATGTTATGGGTACAGAAAAGTGAATCTCAAAACATTTACACTTCGCAGAGTAGAATCACAGAATAGAATCACAGAATAAAATCACATAATAGAATCACAGAATATAATCACAGAATATAATCACAGAATATAATCACAGAATAGAATCACTGAATAGAATCATACAATAGAATCACTGAATATAATCACAGGGTAGAATCACTTAATAGAATCACAGAATAGAATCACAGAGTAGAATCACAGAGTAGAATAACAGAATAGAATCACTGAATAGAATCACACAATAGAATCACTGAATATAATCACAGAATAGAATCACAGAATAGAATCACTGAATAGAATCACTGAATAGAATCACAGAGTAGAATCACAGAATAGAATCACTGAATAGAATCATACAATACAATCGCAGAATACAATCGCAGAATAGAATCACAGATTAGAATCGCAGAATAGAATTGCAGAATAAAATCACAGAAAACAATCACAGAATACAATCTCAGAATACCTTCACAGAGTACAATCACATAAAACAATCACAGAATACCTTCACAGAGTACAATCACAGAATACAATCACAGAATACCTTCACAGAGTACAATCACAGAATACAATCACAGAGTACAATCACATAGTACAACCAAAGAATACAATCACAAAATAACAGTATTATTGATACTACATCACATAAAAAGTAAGAAGATGTGTGTTTGTGTTTATTGGTGTTTACACTGGCGTTTTAAACGGAGTCAAAAAAATAAGGAAACCTATCCCCTACTTAAAATACTTAAGTGGTCAAAATTACCGCCCCTTTCTCTTGGCAAAATAATTACCTCCCGTAGAAAACAGTTCTCCCTCCCCCCCCCCCCCCATCCAGTCCATGTTTTCGCCACTTCAGATATGTAGAGTTATACATTTTAGTCTGCATTCTATAGTTTGGTTCAACAGAAAAATGATAACAGATAAGTGATATTATAATCACCAAGTTTCAAGGGCAAAGGATAATTGAAGATAACCATCCGCCATGTTGTTTTTTCTTTTTTTTTTTTGGCTTCCTATAAAACAAGATACAAGTAGTTCAATGTTTATGTGCGCAGGATATTTTACCCAGTCAATTATTGCATTATGGAGAAAGCGGGTAGGTCATTAAGAGTAATGTATTTATCACACCGTGTAGCACTTAGTCTTACTTTTATTTTCGAAATTTTTCTTATTCACATCGTATAAAAGAAATAATATATATATATATATATATATATATATATATATATATATATATATATATATATATATATATATATAATTGTAGCAAAGGTAGTAGTGCCATTAGTAACAAAAAGTACACTGATTCAATACTAAATCAATGGATTTGACGGAAATAGGTCCACAGGATGAGGACCACTTCAGGACATGAGGGACCCCTTCAGGACATGAGGGACCCCTTCAGGACATAAAGACCACTTCAGGACATGAGAGACCACTTCAGGACATGAAGAACCACTTCAGGACATAAGGGACCATTCCAGGACATAAGTACCACTTCAGGACATGAGGGACCACTTCAGGACAAGAGAGACCACTTCAGGACATGAGGTACCATTTCAGGACATAAGAAACCGATTCAGGACATAAGGACCACTTCAGGACATAAGGACCACTTCAGGATAGGAGGGACCACTTCAGGACATAGCGCGACCACTTCAGGACATGAGGACCACTTCAGGACGTATGGACCACTTCAGGACCTGAGAGACCACTTCAGGACATGAGAGACTACTTCAGAACATAGCACAACCACTTAAGGACATGAGCAAACACTTCAGGACATAGCGCTACCACTTCAGGTCATGAAGGACCACTTCAGGACATAGCGCGACCATTTCAGGACATAAGAGACCACTTCAGAACATAGCGCGACCACTTCAGGACATAAGGAACCACTTTAGGACATAGCGCAACCGCTTCAGGACATAGCGCTACCACTTCAGGTCATGAAGGACCACTTCAGGACATAGCGCGACCATTTCAGGACATGAGGGACCACAACTGGACATGAGAGACCACTTCAGGACATAGCGCGATAACTTCAGGACACAGCGCGATCACTTCAGGACATAGGGGAATTTGTTGCTAGAGGCGTGCACATGACTTGATGCCTCAACGAATACCAATCAACTACAATGACCATTAATTTATATTTACATTATTAAAGCCGACTGATTTATCGAGGATTTATTACAAATCGTTAAAATAATTTCAAATTAAAAAAAAAGACGATAGAGAAATACAAATAATTATAGGGTGGATTTATCTAAAGAAACATGATCGGTAAGTTAATATTAGTGATGAAGAGGGATGTGGCAGAAGGTATTCCAAAATAAACATTGTTGTTCAATATTATCAAAAACAAATAGTTGTACTTAAGAGTTCTTTATTTTCTCAAAAAAAGATTAAATGTTTAATTTACTGTAAACAACAAGGAATGCATGCTAATGAATGATAAAAAAAGATAACCTCTGTTGAACTTAGCCTCGCTTATTGCCTTCAACTGAAATGTTTTTACAGGTCTCAACAATCCTGAACCATCTACACCAATACGGATACTTCTAGTTGGCCGAGATGGGAACGGAAAGTCTTCTTGTGTAAAAACCATTACGAATAGCAGACCGAAAGATTCGAACACTGCTTCTTGTGATATCACTGATATATGTTCTGCAGAGATAGAGACCTTTGCAGGTAGCGGTAGTCCAGAATATGTCACCGCTGCTGATAGTATTGATGTAAATACCTCGACAAGTAGCAGAAGGCCGAAATATGTGATTATTGCTGAGAAATGCTCCGGAGTAGGAGACAAAGGTGAGGATCTTAGAGAAGACATTGGTACTGTGATAAATGATGTTTCGAATAAAATAAAAGACTCAGAGAGACTCGGGCCTATTGCGGCTATTGTATTCGTGATGAAGTACGGAGTCCGATTCACCAAACAAGAAAAAGACTCTGTTGAAGTTGTCAAGTCGATGTTTGGTGAAGATGTGTTTAGCAGGTATGGAATCATCCTCATGACCTATGGGGATCTCTTTACCAGTGACGATGAAGAAGTTCGCACATTTAAGGAGTGGTGTGGAGATCAAACAGGTGACATACAAAAATTGTTTGAAGAAGTCAACTACAGAATTGTTTTGTTTGACAATAAGACCGAAGATACCTCCAGACTGGAAGAGCAATATAATTCACTGTATAAGACTGTGAGTGATATGAAAGTTAAATATGGAGCTGAAAAGTTTGATCAAGCCGAATCTGGACGAGAAAAGCTAAGAAAGAGAGAAAACCCAGACAAAATAAGCGCATTGTCTAATTTCTCAGATAGTCCAATCAATACTTACACCAGGTTGGAAAAGTTAACTCATCACAAAGAGAAATTGTTTATTCTGGTTTCCTGGTTAATTTTTTGGGGGATTTTCATAATATGTTTGTTATATCTCTTAGGGAAAACTGCTTTCTATCAGGCTATCATGATAATAATAATGTGTTTGGCATTAGGCATAGTATTAAAGATTACGTTCAAACATTACAGGTATAGGCCAACCAGTTATGAAGCGCTTAATTCGTAAAGAAATAGGTCGGAGAAGAAAAACTCTAGTGTGGTAAGACGTAAGGGATTTTAAGATGTTTATTTTTCTTTTTCAACAAACAGGTTATATTGTGTATCTTCTTTGATCTTTATCTTATTATTTCAACAAACAGGTTATATTGTGTATCTTCTTTGATCTTTACATTGTCATTTCAACAAACAGGTTATATTGTGTATCTTCTTTGATCTGTATCTTGTTATTTCAACAAACAGGTTATATTGTGCATCTCCTATTATGATTATCTTGTTATTTCAACAAACTGATTTTATTATGCATCTTCTACGATGCTTATCATGATTGTGCAGTTTCTATGATATTTGTGCATCTTTTTAAAGATGTTTATCCTGTTACTTCAAAAAACAGGTTATAATGTGCAGTTTTTTTGCAGTTGGTTTCATTTTTCACGGCTGTAGCCACTTTTTTCGTTTTTCTATAAAAAAAATGAGAGGTGACTCGTAGTTTCATTAGTATAATTGTTTATACGACATCATTAAATGAGAAATTTGTTTATGCTATGTCTAGTATTAATAACCATTAGAATGTACATAACCGAGCATTCTTGCCTAAGTCATCCATATTCTGCACTTTTGAATCATCGGTTATGATGTTAAAATTTACCAATGTACGATATAGGTCACACAGGGTGAGCTACATTGAAAATGGATTGTTTATTTTTGAATTTCTTAATAAAAACCTTGCGAATATTAAATCAATATAACAAAGCCTCATGTCATTTAGTTTTGATTGATTTGTTATATGTTTATGTTATGTTTATGTTATATGTTTATGTTATATGTTTATGTTATATGTTTATGTTATATGTTTATGTTATATGTTTATGTTATATGTTTACGTTATATGTTTACGTTATATCTTTATGTTATATCTTTACGTTATATGTTCACGTAATATGTTTATGTTATATGTTTACGTTACATGTTTACGTTACATGTTTACGTTATATGTTTACGTTATATGTTTTCGTTATTTGTTTACGTTATATGTTTACGTTACATGTTTACGTTAAATGTTTACATTATATGTTTACGTTATATGTTTACATTATATCTTTACGTTATATAAACGTATGTTTCTGTTATAGGTTTATGTTAAAAATAATAACAAATGTATTAAAAATTGTTAAAAGTTATAGTTATATTTTTTTTTCCATTCTAATAAATAAGTTGATTCAGTTTATAATGGCAATGTCAAGGAAACATTTTAACTGTATTGACATAAGTCATAAAAAGCTCATTGGACAGATGAGGAAGAGCTTCGATTGATCCTGTGAAATGTGATTTCTCTAATTACTTTCATGTATCCCAATTAAAGCTAATTGGATATCAGGATTTGATATACCAGTTGATTCCGTTTAATTGGGACACCGCTTAATTGGGACAGCCGCTTATTTGGGACAAATCTCAAAGAAACCAAACCAAGAAGCCAATGTAAATTTGTATGTTTAACTGGGACAGCCGCTTAATTGGGGCAAAAAAGCCTCGGTCCCGATGTGTTCCAATTAAGCAAAATCGACTGTATTTGTAATGAACTGGCTAATTATATCTCTGAGTCGAAGTGTCTTGTAATTTAAATATACTCGTGTGTAGAAGGTGTGGTTAAGACACAACTTGAAACTGTACCAATGTATCTTATAATGCCAACGTTAGCCCAAGAGCGTGTAGCCATTGTAGCCACATAGCGTTCCGTAACTAGATATGAGTTTACCTGGAGTAAAGGTAGTGGCTTTGACTAAATAATCAAATGATTATTTTGGGCCCAAAAATTCTTCTCCAACTGGAAGCCCTTCTAATCGCACAAATAAAATGTAATTGATCATTGATTTTTACAGCAGATTACTATACCTCTACTCATTCAGGATATAAGAAGGACCACTTCAGAACATGAGGGATAACTTCAGGACATAGGGACTATTTCAGGACATAGGGACCCCTTAAGAATATGAGGGACCACTACAGGGCATAGGGGCCCCCTTCAGAACACAGGAAACCTTTTAGGACAAACTAACTACTTCAGGGCACGAGGAACCACTTCAAGACATAGAGACCCTTTCAAGGCCGACAGGTTTTACAGCAATGTAGTTCAATATTTCTCAAAAAAAAAAAAGAAAGAACGCCGTTTTATGATTTTTTAAATTTCACAATGAAATAAACTAAAAAAAAACAATATAACTGTTGTAACTTTTATACATTTTCTTTGAAAATTGAAAACAAAACAGTTTTTTGATAAAAAGTTTCCTTCAAGATCGAAGACGATGATAAAACAATGATAAGTTCTTGATTTTAGATTTGATTGATAATAAAATCGTCCATATCTAAAAAAAATAATTAATGTTTGTTTATGCAAATTAATCCTATCTGTTGATCTAGCACGGTATTATTTAGATCAGTGCTTCTCAAAGTGGTGGGCCGCGGGCCCCTAGGGGGCCGTGGACTGTCCGGATGGGGGCCGTGGAATTTCGAAAAATGTGACACACAAAATATAATTAACCTAATGTATTGTATTTAAATACTATTAATATATGTTTAAAATTTAGTTTATCTTATTTTATATGTTGCATCCTTTCACTTGTTTCATTGTTAACATTAGAAAAAGCATGTATTGACTAGTAAAAGTTTACATATTATAAATTTAAGCAATCTTAACCAAAAAAAAAAAATAGGGGGGCCGCGACATATTGATTGGCATTCCAAGGGGGCCGTGACTTCAAAAAGTTTGAGAAGCACTGGTTTAGATAACAATATGTGATTTATAAAGGTGCACATATTCACTAAGATACAATATACTATAGTCTTTGTCCAGAAAATGAAGGATGAGTAACGTAAAACTTAAGGTGTTTAGAACATCGTAATTTAAAAAAAAATAATCTGTTTTTGAAATTTAACATAGGGATCTTTTTAGTGTCACAAATTAAATTTTCCAATAAAGTTTTCCACCACTTTAACCTTATGTATTAGAGTTTATTGCTTGTTGTTGATAATGTTTTCTAGAAAAATATCTAGAAGGTGTTAATCAGAATTGTATTAAAAAAAAAACAAAATCAGGCCAAAGAATGTTAGTCTATTTCGTTTGATAACATTGACATAACTGAACCTTCAATAACCTTGATAGTCTCGACTTTTTTCACACATTGAACGTAAACAAATAGTTTGTCCATTTGTTGACTTACATTAATGAGGATGCAATATGGAAGACAGTACAGCTGTTGATTTAGGTAGGCAGATTTTAGTTTTAAGTCATTAGTTTCTGTTGAGTTAAAGATTATTTACTGAATAAGATCGCTTTAAAACTAAGCCTTTAAACGAGCGTGACTAATATTTGCAACATTTTGACTCAATGATTTGTTGATTCTGTCTCTTAGAGACCGTGATATCAAACTCTCTATGTTCCTCAGCGAAATGGAACTTTCACACATCAATAATACCTATCTTTGCATTCAGTTAAATACTTTATTATAGAGAAAAAAGAGAGAGAGAGAGAGAGAGAGAGAGAGAGAGAGAGGAAGAGAGATAAAGAACAATAAAGAGAGAGAGAGGAGAAAGAGAGGGAGAGAGTGTGAGAGAGGGAGGGGGAGAGAGGGAGAAAGAAAGAACAAGAAAGAGAGAGGAAGAGACATAACAAGAAAGAGAGAGAGAAACAGAAAGAGAAAAAAACAAGAAAGAGAGAGAGAGAGAGAGAAAGAGAGAGAGAAAGAGAAAGAGAGAGAGAGCGAGCGTATATGTGTGTGTGTGTGTGATAAGAGAGGGAGAGAGAGAGAGAGAGAGAGAGAGAGAGAGAGAGAGAGAGAGAAAGAGAGAGAGAAAGAACAAGAAAGAGAGTGAGAGAAAAATCAAGAGAAAATGAGAGAGGATTACCAGATAAGAATTTATTAACAATATATAAATAGAAAGCTTCCTAACCCACAGATAACAATGGAAGAGATACTATCAGAATACTAATGGTAGGCAGAGACGGAAACGGAAAGACTTCCTGCATTAAATCTATTGAAAGTGTGGAACATGATGACAGTGAGATCATCGCTGTGAAATGTCCTGGGGTCGGGGACATTGGTGACGACCGTACAGAGGACATTCACACAGTGATAAATAATGTAGAGAAAGAAGTCAAACTGTGTGAAAAGTATGGAGGATTCAACGCGATTGCATTCGTTATAAAGTACGGAGTGAGATTCACCAAACAAGAGAAAGATGCCGTCGAAGATGTAAAATGCATATTTGGAAGAGATGTATTTAGCAAAAACGGTATTATCATTATGACTTATGGAGATATGTTTGACATGGACAATGAAGATGAACGTAAAACGTTCACTGATTGGCGCAGAGATCAGAGTGGAGACATTGAGAAACTGTTTGTAGAAGTGAACTACAGGGTTGTATTGTTTAATAACAAGACTAAAGATACGGAAAAAAAAAGCACACAGGTTGAATCTTTATTAAAGCTTTGCAATGGTATCAGAGGAACATATACCACGGTTCAATTTGATAAGGCGAGGCAAGAAAGAATGCAGCTAGTGTCAAGGGAAAAGTATAGTGGTGTCGCACATGGGGAAGCAGTACGGGGAAGCCATCCATTGACTGATCAAGGTAGGAAAAGATGGACTGGAAAACCTGAGTTCTACTTTGTTGTTATTCTTCACTGTATTATTTTGATAGTTATAATTATTTTTTGTAGCTTATGCTTGTAATTGAACTCTGCTGTAAATAATGAACTTCACTGTATTGCCTTGGTAGTTATCATTATTTTTGTAACTTATGCTATGTAAAGTCAACTCTGCTGTAAATAAGTTACTTCACTGTATTGTCGTGGTAGTTCTAATTATTTTTGTAACTTATGCTTGTAAGTGAATCTGCTGTAAATAAGTTACTTCACTGTATTGTCTTGGTAGTTATCATTATTTTTGTAACTTATGCTTGTAAGTGAACTCTGCTGTAAATAAGTTACTTCATGTATTATTTTGATAGTTATAATTATTTTCGTAGCTTATGCTTGTAATTGAACTCAGTTCTATCTAGTATTGAAGATCTAATTTACACGTGTTTTTACTTTAACTTGCTTAACATGTGATCTGTATTACCATGGATTTATTTCTTCTATCAATGCATCTATCAATCTACCGATCTGTCATTCTTTATATTTATATATCTATTCTTAGATTTAAGTAGCATATACTATAATTATAATTTTCTATTTCATTCTAATCAGATTGATTTGATCTTCAGTTGAACAAATGAACCACTAAAATCAAAATACTTCATTATAATGTTACATTATTTCTTGAATATTTTATTTCCTGAAAACTGCAAAGCTTTAAATGGCTTAATAAAATGACTTGCATTTTTAAATGTATAAATACCGAGATGTGGCTGTTAAAACCTGTTTTTTCAAAACTTTCACTCAACTTTAATTATTTATTTTGGTATGAAATAAATAAAGTAATTGCAATAAAGTTAAACAGGACGCTTTAAAGTGTTGCGCTTTATTTATTTATCATAAATAGGAAATGATACCATGTCCATATTTCAATGGCAGATTAGCCATCAAGGGAGTTACACAAGCCAGACTGCTTAACGATAAAAAGTACACAAGTGTGTTGTACTTACACACATGAGATTTACGAAACTGATAAACATGTCCATTAGTAAGAATTCTAAGATAAAGAGTTTGTTTGATGGCGGACGGCTGAACACGTCAATAACGTTTTCCTTAGAAAATGTCAATACAAGTTTTAGAGGGAAATATGCAGTCTCTTGCATCAATCCACATACTACACAAACCTAAAGAAGGTTTTTTTTTTAATGGAATAAACTGTTTGCTGTATATATTGCACTGTCTATAGTAGTCAAATTGAGAATTATTTTTTTTAAGTCATATGTCGTACACAGATTGAATGTGTGTATTTATTGCTGAGGGTGGACATATATATAAAACAAACAAACATCACACACACACACAACAGTCTAAGAATTTGGATAACAATGGCCTTTAATATAGTTTAATCAGGTGGAACGGTTTATGTATGGCTGAAATAATGTGGTATATGTGTGGTTGAGTTGATGTGGTATATGTGTAATTCAAATCTACAGATGTCATAATCTACCAAGAAAGCGTATGACATGATTTCTATTTATTCAAACTTAAAAACTTTCAAGGTACGACACAAAAATGAACACCTCTTCTTGTTGATAATTCTGGTAACGGACTATCTTCAATACTTCTTGTTGATAATTCTGGTAACGGACTATCTTCAATACTTCTTGTCGATAATTCTGGTAACGGACTATCTTCAATACTTCTTGTTGATAATTCTGGTAACGGACTATCTTCAATACTTCTTGTTAATAATTCTGGTAACGGACTATCTTCAATACTTCTTGTTGATAATTCTGGTAACGGACTATCTTCAATACTCCTTGTTGATAATTCTGGTAACGGACTATCTACAATACATCTTGTCGATAATTCTGGTAACGGACTATCTACATGCTTTTAATCCATTGACAAAGTGAATAGCGGAGACAACTTGTTGAATGTCGTGGAATGTCCAGAAATGGGTGACAGGGGCGACGACCGTGCAGTGGACATCAACACTGTGATGACCAATACACAGATAATAACGAAAGACATCGGCATGGTCAAGGCCATTGTACACGTAATGAAGTGCGGTAAATCAGCTTCAACCAGCAAGAGAAAAAAAATGCAGTTGCCGGCCGATGTGAAATCTATGTCCGGCAGTAATGACCATGAAGATTTCGATGTCATAGTAATAACCAATGGTGATTTGTAAATTTTAGTCCTCGGGTAAATCATGCGTCAATGTTCTAAAGTCCGATGCTTAAATAATTAAGCCCCTAATAACCTTTGACATCTGAAGCCCCCGTCCCAACTACTAAGTCATTTTTTACCAAGGGCTCCCCCCCACCCCGTTTAATAATGGTTAGCAGCGCCGCTTTATTCTGTAGGCACAGTAGGCACTGTGTCTAGGGTCTACGGACTTTTCAAGGGCCCACGAAAGCCAGAACATAAAGTGAAAACCAGTGAATTCTTGAAAAAATATTAAAAAATGAAATCGGGGAGGGCCTACGGCTCTGAAAGTGCCTAGGGCCTACGATGACCTTAAAACGGCCCTTATGGTGAGATAGTACTTTCTAGTGTTAGGGGGTCTGATGTTGGTCTGTTACAAACTGTAAGTGGATCATGGGATATCTATCTGAACTAGTAAGCAGTTCCCTAGAGTAGCCAGAAGATTCTACACACGCGTCATGTTAAATAAAAATTCAAAATTATGGTTTGTATTATTGGACTTTTGAAAAAGTGGGAACCATCGGTAACTGCAAAAATTTGCATCTGACAGAAGATTTGAATTGATAAAACGAAGTTATAAATGTGAAGTATCCAATGTTATATTGATAGTTTGTAGCATGCCATTATTGCTCACAGATTATTTGTATAATAATTAAAAGTTTTTAATCAAATGTATGTAAGTAATAAACTCTTTTGTATTATATCACAATGTTGATTACACTCTTTTCCGAGAAATGTAGATTACAGGAAAAAATATTTTTGAGTAGCAGTTGATACATTCTAGGACAAAGAACGCATAGGGGATTCCCCGGATCACGAGTTTATATTTTTCTCATTGATAAAAGAATGTCTGCACAAGTTGTACAATTAGTGGGAATCTCTAATTAGAAGAATTTTTTTTATAGATACGCAGAAGGTAGGTGGTTGTTTTATGCATCATCTACGTAATGATACGTGTTTGGATATTGCAATTAAGTTTTATTTTACATTGAGTTTGCGAAGGCATCTAGTTGTTCACTGCTCTGAATATAACAGTTTGTGAAGGTATCTAGTTGTTCACTGCTCTGAATATAACAGTTTGTAAAGGCATCTAGTTGTTCACTGCTCTGAATATAACAGTTTGTGAAGGCATCTAATTGTTCACTTCTCTGAATATAACAGTTTGTGAAGGCATATAGTTGTTCACTGCTCTGAATATAACAGTTTGTGAAGGCATCTTGTTGTTCACTGCTCTGAATATAACAGTTTAATAATTTTATGTGGGCTTGCTTTGCGCGACGCCCACACATTTCTGGCAATGCAAATGTTCGCCCCTGGGGG
>JAGDYQ010000004.1:15146482-15186177 GCA_021962125.1 Bulinus truncatus | reverse complement strand
AAAAATATACCAAGCCATATTCTAGGTAGGAAATGTAATGACTTAAAGTTTTGTAATTTACAGAGTCTTAGACAAATTTAAATGCTCATTCAACTAAGTTTATTTTACCTTCTATTTTTTTAAGAACATCAACTAAATATTCTTGATTTACATGCTTATCAGCTAAACACTTCAAAAAAACTGTGAACCAATTTTCATATAAAACTAGCCGATTTAGCAATTCAACTACAGCCTCCTCATTTTTTAGTTTAATTTGAACCTTTTCCTAAAAAAAATATAAAAATCATAAGTAATTAATAATAAACAAAAACATGTATTTAGTGAAGTACAGTAAAGACACAAATAAATATGTTTATTTATTTTTTACCTATTGCTAATAAAATTAAAGTTTCATTTTTTTTTAATTCCCACTCCCATTTAATCACAGTCGCACTAAGTTTGACTAAGCTGAATGAAAGCCTAATTTAGCAACAGTGTGTAACGAATGCTATCTTCATAAGTATATTTAAAATTTGAAAATTGTTATTGTGTATGGATATTTTAAATATTGTTTTTATTACAATGGCATAATTTAAGACAATTCACATTGTAAAATAAGTCA
Source organism: Bulinus truncatus (assembly GCA_021962125.1). Classification (NCBI taxonomy): domain Eukaryota; kingdom Metazoa; phylum Mollusca; class Gastropoda; family Planorbidae; genus Bulinus; species Bulinus truncatus. The sequence goes on along the minus strand of JAGDYQ010000004.1, from coordinate 15,185,576 downwards.
TAAAGATGAAGTACAAAAGGTGTAATAAGATTAATAAGAAAATATTAATAAAAATAAGTTTAATTTAGATTTTCAATAGGAGCCTCGGTAAAATCAACAGACCAAATGTTTCTATTACTTAAAAGCAAGATCTCGTTTAGCAATGTTCTTAGTTGAATACATGTATTTTTTCCTTTGGACTAAATATATAATTAAGTGATGATTTCCTAAAGACAAGTGGATTTAATTCTGTCATTAACTACACTGATTACACTGGTCATTGTCTACACATTTTTGGTAAGAATATGAAGGTGAAACTTATATTTTTCAGGTATCAGAGACATTTTTATAAGATAAAACAGAACGGCAAATGATTAACCTGATTAATCTAGTTATTCCACATACAATCCTCTGAATATTACCTTTTATTAAATTAGCCAACTCGGCTTGAAATTGTATGTTGCTAGACTATTAACCAAAAGTTGACAAGTTTCCGTTATGTTTCGCAGTTTTATGTTTTATTAGTTTTGCATACTATAATACTTCGCAAAAAAAAAAAGATCAGAAAAGCACATTACTAATATACCACGATTCCTCTAGCAATTATAGCAAATGTGAACGATAGTATAATTAGTATATCATTTATCTAAATTTAAAAAAAATGGTAGTAGAAAACTCACCATATCGCTAACTGTGAGTACATTATTACCGTACTTTGGAATAACATGCAAGATATGACCAGCATTTATTGCTTCGGGTAAAATATCTAGTATGTTGGTTTTAAGCAAATGATTAAATCTAAGAAACGTTTTAAAACGATTTCTTTGTTCAGAATGAAATGAATCTTCCTCTTCTTCTGACGAGAATGTAATCTCTTCATAAGGGTCATATGAAGATTCATCAGATTGGGGCGAACTTAAGAAGAGAAAAAAAAACATTCCATTAACATTAATTCTTTGACGGATAATTTATTGGATATTGTGGATTTACTAAGCCCAATGAAAATTCCAATTGATCACTCATTGTTTAAATTCGAATAAAAATATTAATAATAAAGAAATAAAAGCTTTTTTTTATTATTAAAAAAAGTATTTACTATTTACAATCAAATAAAATTTTCTTTTAAAACTCCAGTATGTATTTACGATTAACTAATTGTCAAGTTGCTCCATCATCTGCTTATTAAAACAACGTTTAAAAAAAACAGCTTATAATTATCACTGTATTATATTTATCAATGAATGAAACTGATAGTGGCGATAGGGATACAAAAAAAATGAAATAGATAATTGACAATTCAATACTCCTGACCCGAACAAAGAAAGAAAATCTGCATAACTGTAAGCACCTTCCGCCCCTTCCAGTGACGCAACCGGGGGGGGGGGGGGGGGGGCCAAATCGAATACATAATTAAAGTTACAAAAAAACTTGTAATAATAATAATAATGTGGGGCCCCCCTCCCCCAGCATTTTTTGCTGGTTGCGCCACTGGCCCCCCTCCCCTCCCCCACCCCCGGCCCATTTCAACGTGTACAGCGTATCACATACCACAAAGGTCAATTACATTCAAATGACACACAGAACACAATGTAAAGTTGTATTTGCGGCGGACCGTCCATGCAGTCAGCCTTCATCCAACTACTGACACCACGTATCGGTCAATGATGCATTATATGTTAACGTGCATTATTCATGATAATAAAAATGATTTTAAAGTAACAGCATGCTCACCTCTCTGTCATTTTCACGTGTGATCTTCCAATGTGAGCTACATTCTCGCTATTTGAAAAAAAAAACAAAAAAAAAAAAAGAAAAGTAAAAAAAAAAAAAAAAATTTGAAAAAAAAAACCTTCCGATATAAATGAATTACTCCCAAATTTCTACTGATTAGACCTACCGAGTCCGCCTAAGTAGGCTATTAGGAAGTTCACGAAATGGGCTATAAATACAACACGTATTCTTAAAGAATTCCCAAAATTACTTTACAAAGTACCTTACCCACCATATTGGCCGCCAAAGTGCAAACGTTAGTCCAACCCTCACCACACCCTTCCTCAATTATAATAATAAAAAAAAAGCTAAGTGAAATATTTGTACAATTTATAGTGTGACAGAGTCAAATTAAATCTAAAAGAATACAATGACAGATAAAATAAAATTTGTGATAATTATTTCTGGTTGAAAAATGATTTTAAAATGTGATTTTTTCCCCTTCAACTTACGAGTGTTGTTATCATTTGCAAAACTTTTATAAGACATAGAAAAAATATTAAATACTTGCCGAACAGCCAGCAACAAATACTAACGGATTGGATCAAAAAAGTTACTAAGAACCACTATACTTGTATTGAAATCATATTTTTTTTTTCATTTATCATCCCGTGACGTCTGTTTAAAAAAAAAAAAAGAAATCCCGATAAATGCGATTATTTTGGGTATTTCCAATAAGTACGGGAGTTTGAATTAATTGTAAAATAAAACCCCGACAACGGATCATATTCCACTGGTCTATCGCTGTGGGTTGGAAGAAAGTATAATGGTACAATGGTAGCCAACTGTATTTTCCATATTGACCAGTGACGTACTAGCCTATGATCACGCAACAGCATTCGCCGTAGGGTCTTTTAGGTTGTAAAAAAAATGTACAATAATAAGATTTAAAAAACAAAACAAAAGGTTATTAAATCTATAGTATAACTATAATCAACTATATTATTACATAATGTTTAACCTTTAACCTAGCTAATTACATAAACTTTAACATGTCATAAGCAGCAAGGTAAATAAATATTTCATTTAATCGCAACAATAAACCGACATGCTGATAAAATCTTGAGCAGTTCTAATGTTGTTGTTTTTTTTTTAAATAATCACAATTATGCAACGGTATTTTTAGGGCCCTACGAAAAGTTAACTTAGGGGACCCTAGGCAAACTAAAATAGGCAGGTCGAAAGAGCCCTTGGTAGTCTAGTTTGCCTATCCATAAGTCTGGATAAATAATTATTTAATAATGGAAACATTTGCTCACGTTATTGTCGCCTACAGGCACAGCCTTAGGGCTATTTGACCGATTGATCTAAATTGAAGCCCCCCGCGCCTGGCAGGGGTCCCGCAATTTACATTTAGCATATCACTATCAGTCATGGCTCTTGTCACAGGCTTTTAAAGATTAGAAGAGGGGGCCTCGCAAGCATCCGTTAAATTGGGCCCCCAATTCTTAAGTCCGCCCCTGGCCGACTTTATTGTTATTCGGCGTATATGATTTTTTTTTTAAATAAGGATAGCCAATTAAATAACATTACGCCATTGTATCATCTACCAACGTTGCTGTCACAGCTCCACTATTTCAATTTCAAGTCGAATCTGATGGGGCGTGGGCCCCCTACACGTCCATGGGACACACAATGTAAACTTTTTTTCTTAAGCTTGTAAGCAAATGTAAGCATTTATAACTTACTTAAACTAGAATTCGTATCAAATAATTCAGATGGGAACACAGATAAAAATGTTCGTTCATCCTCCACCCTGACCGTATCTTTTTAACGACAAATCTGTCAAATGTATTAAAACCCTAAGACATGGACTATATTTATCGGGTATTCCAAATTTTGAGTAGAAATAAATATTTAAAAAACTGAAGGTAAAAAAAAAAACCGTTTCATTTTAATAGGGCATTACCATAGATATATGACTCCAAAATGATTTCTCTGGACAAACATTTTGTGGTTTAATGAAGAATTCGACAAAATGTAAGCGTGGATACCAATTTTTTTTTTACTGTATTGTTTTATTCATATCTTTTGTCAACCCAAACGTAAGGACTAAAACGTTTATTGTAGATTGGTGCAAGTTTAGATTTTACCGATCGCTTTTCTACTTCTTTTTTTTAATTGGCTAAGATTTAAGCGTAAGGTGATCACATCATTGACTTGCCGTTCTGGTAACGGCGAATGTTGCTTGTTCAACTCACCACTCAATGCATCTCAACTTTCTGACTGGTTAGTTGGGTGGTGTGCTCAAAACACCAAGTCAGTAAGGTGGCAGGTTTATCCTGCACTAAGACAGGCAGTGCGGACTTATTGAATTGAGACCCCGGGCGCAGAATAAAATGGTGAGCCCTTTAGAGAAAGAGAGAAACATTAAAGGGTTTATAATTGAGCCCTGTGATGCCACTAAATGTGCGGGGGTCACTGGTGCTCCCGCCCTTAAACCCTCTTCTGGTGACAGGCAGTGCCGCCGAGAGGGGGGCAGGGGAGGAGCTAATGCCCTGGGGCCCGGCGAGTTTTAGGGGCCCGGACTGAGCTGCCCAATCAACTTTTGAAAATATTATTATCAGCAGGGGGGGGCGTGACAGCCCTTCACAGGGACCCGAAATTTCTGTCAGTGGGCCCGGTGACAGGTGTGGGGGGGGGGAAACTAGGTTATTGTTTTTGCGCGTGTGTTTGTGTGTGTTGGCTTTTTTTTTTAAACCCGTTGGCATGACTGAACTGTAATTTAAAAAAAAAAAAAAGAAAATTCATTAGGACTTATAGGTACACACAGTGAACTAGACAGTCGAAACTTTACATACCAGCAGACATTGAGACTTTGAAATACTAAGTTTATATTTTTCAAGGTTTTAAATATATTGCAAGTATGATTTTTTTTATTTCTGAAATTCGGCAGCTTTTAAAACTTTATAGAAATTGAAAGTCAAATTTATAATTTTTAAAGTATGACCTTTGTCATTTCCAAGTCATAGAAGTTAATTTATGTCATTGTGTTTTTTCTTTTGACAGATTCGCGCAAGGAAAAATTTCAGGGATATAATATTGTTGCTATTGTAATGACATCTATTGTTTAAAAACTTATAGACACAATACATGCAGAAAATTGAGTACGAAGAAAATGTGTTTCAAATGGTATATTTATAGCTACTTCCATGTATAGCATTAATTTTGTTGATACAAATTCAATCATTGATTAATTATTTATTTAATCTAATCATAATAAAAAAAACTTCGCCAAACGATGGTCTCTCACTGACTGACCCAATTACAAACCTGGATTTCCAAGTTCAGCTACAAGTCCAGTCACACGCAGAGACACGTGACCCGCGATCGCATTCACTAAGCCCGCTAGTCCAAGCTTTATCTCCACTGACCATAGATACCAGCTAGTCCCAACTTTATCTCCACTGACCATTCATGCCCGCTAGTCCCACCTTTATCTCCAGTAACCATTAATGCCCGCTAGTCCTAGCTTATCTCCACTGGCCATTCATGCCCGCTAGTCACAGCTTTCTCTCCCCTGACCATTCATATCCTTGCAATGAAGCACATAAACAAGCACATACAATAAGTAATACAGTCACACTGTGACAAACCTTGACAACACTGTAGACTTCTTTATATTTCAAAGTATCTTTACATTTACAAACATCAATTTTATATCTTCTCTAAAAGAAAGTCAATAACATATCTAAAAATCGCACCCTTCGATAATTTTCTAATGTCAACTTTGTCAGTAGTTGATGACGTATTTGTTTTTATATCCAGCTGATTGATAAATTCCCATTCAAAATCCTTAGATGTAAATTTCTTGGTGATCATTTGACTATTCAAACTTTCATTCTTCACGCTCTGGTTCACATCACTTGCTTCATTTTCTTTTTCTAAATTTCCTTCATTTAAACATTGAATGTATTGAAACACTTTTCGCCTCTGTTCGTTCCGCTTGTGTTTATCACGTGTTTTATTATCGATCAAAACACATCGATTATGAACCTCTTTGAACAAATCCTTGATATCACCAGCTTGATCCAAGCACCAGTCTTCGAAAGAATACCTCTCGTTTTCAACATCGAAGTTGAATAGATCCCCATATGAAAATGCAATAACGACAAGATCATCGAAAACGTTTTGCCCGAAGATTTCCTTTACTCTCTCGACAGCGTCTTTCTCTTGTTTCGTGTATCTGACTCCATATTTTAAAACAAACACTATGGCGGCCACACCTCCCGTTGGATCACATGTATTAACTATGTCTCGAACTAATTTAGAAACTGAACTGATATCCATTTGTAAATCTTCATCACTGTCGGCTATTCCCGTGCAATCGATAATTTTTAAGTTTTCCTTTTCAGCTGTGAATATACTGCATCTAATTTCAGTGTTAGACAAAATAGGTCTTGTCTCTCTGATATTATCAGAAGGATCCATTAAAGAATAGGCAACGGAACTCTTCCCGTTACCAGATCTTCCAATGACTAAAATGTTGCATGTTTCCATTCCACAGCGGCTAGTGTTGGGGTCGACCATATTTTCCAATCCTTGTCTGAGATGCTTGAAATTTTATGGTTTTTTTTTTTTTAATGTAGATAGTATCTCTTTCCTTGACCACTTAACCTGTGGTAAATAAGAAATAAAAATTTCCAATTTTAAGATTTTTCTCTGCATTTTATATATTAATATGATAATCATTTTATTTCCTTTCCGATTCATGTACAACATATAGGTAACTTGAAAAAATGTTTGACGCATCTATTTATAAGACAGGTACCAGTCTAATAAAACCTAAAACTAATTGCACTAGAAAACTTTTAGTTTTTATAGTTTTTAAGACAATATTCATTCTTCTCAAATCATACAGTTTCTTTTTAAACTTTTTGATATTTTTTATCAAAATTATTTGTTGAGATGATAAAAATGTATACCTTTTAGTCAATCATTCTTATCCTAACTATATTTACTTAATTTTTTTTTCCTGCTGTGGCTAAGCGGGCAAGGGTTTCATTTATTATTTCATATATATCTATATTTAGCAGAGATAAACGACAACACTTTGTTTATTCGCGGACGGGATTCATCCATTCACCACTTACTAGGGGAAAAAAATTGACATCGCTCTAAAACTGACCTTAGTGCTCTCGGAGGTAAGTGGGTTCTAAGTTGCTGTTGTTTCCACAACTACCAATGAAAAATAAAAAATTCTGTTTTTGACACAGGCCTTCAGAAACTTTTGAAACACAATTGGGTGTTTTTTTTTTTTACATTGTTGTTTTATTAAATAGAATCAGAAAAGGGAGTTCTCGGTCGTAATTTTATGAAAGTAACAAAACAAATTAATAAATGACCTAAATCTATAATTGAAATATCAAACAAACAATTAGAAATGATAATTTTATAATAAGTCAGTAATGTTCATTTTATTAGTTTGATTGAAGCAGTTTAGTTGATTTCGGAGCCGTAGATAGCTATTGTGGTGATTTCAGAGCCGTAGATATCTATTGTGGTGATTTCAGAGCCGTAGATAGCTATTGTGGTGATTTCAGAGCCGTAGATAGCTATTGTGGTGATTTCAGAGCCGTAGATAGCTATTGTGGTGATTTCAGAGCCGTAGATAGCTATTGTGGCGCCCTGTCCAAGTTACATGTTCGGTGCCCTCCTCCCACCTGAAAAGTGCATAAACTTTAACAATACCCTCCTTATCTACTGGTTGATGTTTTATTAACCCCCTACTCCTTTCCCGTTTTACCCCTACTACCTCCCCGTTTTTATGTCGAAACATACGTCTTTTGCACCAGACTTCAATGAAAAGTTGCATATTTGCGGGTGAAAAAATTCACATTAAGTGCAAGAAGATTTTCCTTTTTATTTTATCTTCAAAGTCAGAGATTGTATAGACACCTAAATAAAACAATGTAAAATGAAGCAATCTTTATTTCCTCCTTTTCTAACTCAGTCTGATTTTATATGTCCCTTAGTTAAAGATAACACATTTTATCCCGGAATAAGAATAATTCTTGCCCCGGAATCCCGGGATATGCAAAATGCCTTGAATTGAGAAGCTTCCTTCCTCGGAGTGTGATTTATACAGGCGCGGGGTAGAAGCGCGATGCTTTTATGACAGCTCTGAAGATAATACTAGATTTTATCGGTGTTGTCTGTTTTTATTAATTTAAACGGGGTTTTTACGTGTAAATAGAAATTGATAAGCGTTAATAAATGCAAGACCAAGGTACAAATTTTAAATACAAAACCATATTTAATAAGCATTGAATAATTTCTCTTACAGTACAACTTCATACTTACTGTGAATAATTATAGAATATAAAATTCTATGCATTTACCAGCATACAAAAAGCTTGGTACATTAATTATCTTGTTAATATCCAAATAATATAGTATTACGATTAGCCAAACGCTACACTGTACTGTCTATTGGCTATTAAGACATCTGTGTACCACTCTTGGGCAGCCATGATACACCCCAGCCCAGAAAGGGGATGCATCAATTTATTTCATCACTATAATAGCAAAAACATGAAGAAAAACAAGGAACTTTTATGAAATATTAAAAATGTTAAAAATTACAACAATAAAGAACAATGTTACTATCGTGTTAGAGACAATGTATTATATATATATATATATATATATATATATATATATATATATATATATATATTTCCCAATCCAGGTATTCAGAATGAAATAATAATAACATTTTTTCCAATGATTTAAATACGATTTAAATTAGCTATGTTATCGTATGAAATTTACAGAAATTAACAATTCATCTGCTACACCAAAGTGCATTTAAAAAGATAAAAAATCTAAGAACATTGAGAGGATAACACAAAAGAAAAATATTAATTATATAGAGGTCCGCTATTGCTACTAACAATTTATTAGTCTTTTTATATATACATATTAATTCTCTTTTTATAGACGCATACTCTTTTATATATTGACTTAAATTTCGTTCACTTGATATTTAATGTTTGATCGCACTTTAAAAAAATGTAACTTCGTAAGCAGAAAATGTACATAATTCGTTTAATTTTTTTTTTATAACCTATTAAACCGTTTCTTTAAAATTCGATCTGGTGAGTAAATTTGGTTTAATAAAATTCTGCTTTAAGTCTCTTTTTTATTTAATGAGCCGAGTAAAAAGACATCAGTATTAGTAGGATTAAAAATAATAATTAACACATTTTAGAATATCATTTAAAAAATGGAACATTTTTGTTCTGATCCTGTATTACTTTTTTTTTTCGGAGTACTGGTTAGATGTTTTATGAAATCTGAAAGCGTATATCTATCTAACTGCTATTTTTTCGATCCGATTCTTAGAAGTTGAATCATTTTTAAAAGTTTCAATTTCACACGTCGAACCTGGAGTACTAATATTATTCAATGTTGTCAGTGTTTCGTTAATACTCACATCATCATGATTATGTTCTTCTTTGACCACTTCATTACTATTTAAATTGTCTTGCGATACACAAGTAGGCGACATAGAGCTGGTGTCATGATAACCTCCAGATATGTCAGCAGTCGGCACATTGCTGGTGTCTTTATCACCTCCAGGTATGCCACTGGGTGGAAAATTTCTGGTGTCTTCACTACCTCCAGGTATGCAAGCAGGTGGTGGCATATTGCTAGTGTCTTCTTTACCTCCAGGTACACCACTGGATACAACATTTCTAATGTCTACATTACCTTCAGGTATGCCAGTAGGCGACACATTACTGGCGTCTACATTAATTCCAGGTACATATGTGGGTGACGCATTGCTGGAGTCTACATTACCTTCAGGTATGCCAGTAGGCGACACATTACTGGCGTCTACATTAATTCCAGGTACATATGTGGGTGTCGCATTGCTGGAGTCTACATTACCTTCATGTATGCCAGTAGGCGACACATTACTGGCGTCTACATTAATTCCAGGTGCATATGTGGGTGACGCATTGCTGGAGTCTACATTACCTCCAGGTACGCCAGTAGGCGACACATTACTGGAGTCTACATTACCGCCAGGTACATCTGTGGGTGACGCATTGCTGGAGTCTACATTACCGCCAGGTTCGCCTGTGGGTGACACATTACTGGAGTCTACATTACCGCCAGGTACATCTGTGGGTGACACATTACTGGAGTCTACATTACCGCCAGGTACGCTTGTGGGTGACGCATTGCTGGAGTCTACATTACCGCCAGGTTCGCATGTGGGTGACACATTATTAGAGTCTACATTACCTCCATGTATGCCAGTTGGTGACACATTGCTGGAGTCTACATTACCTCCAGGTATGCCAGTAGGCGACACATTACTGGAGTCTACATTACCGCCAGGTACATCTGTGGGTGACACATTGCTGGAGTCTACATTACCTCCAGGTACGCTTGTGGGTGACGCATTGCTGGAGTCTACATTACCTCCAGGTACATCTGTGGGTGACACATTACTGGAGTCTACATTACCTCCAGGTACATCTGTGGGTGACGCATTGCTGGAGTCTACATTACATCCAGGTACATCTGTGGGTGACACATTGCTGGAGTCTACATTACCTCCAGGTACATCTGTGTGTGACACATTGCTGGAGTCTACATTACCGCCAGGTACATCTGTGGGTGACACATTGCTGGTGTCAACATTACTACTTTTTTGTCAGGAGACGAAACAGTGTCACTAGTAATTTTAACAGCATTGTTATCTGATACTTCTTTGTTTTTTATTATGTTCATGTCAATATCAATACAGTCCAACAAGTTGTCCAACTGTTTTTCTTTTATATTTGTATCGTTTGTTTTATTATCAAACAGATCAAGTCTGTTTTTTACTTCTGCAAATAAATCTTTTATGTCCCCTGATTGCTGTTGACACCATTCAGGAAACGTCTGTTTTAAATGTATCATATCCGCTTCATATAAGTCTCCATAAGTAAAGACAATTATCACATTTCTCTGAAAAATATCATCCCAAAATATTTCTTTAACGACTTTTACTGCATCTTTCTCTTGTTTAGTATAGCGAACACCGTATTTTAGCACAAACACAAATGCATCGATTCCTTGCTGGCAGTTACTCAAAACTTTTTTAGTTCGTTTCAAAATTTTGTTAAATTTAATGTCTATATCTTCCCCTGTGTCGCCAATAAAAGGACATATAATTACTCTAAGCCCATTCTCTGTTTTTTCTTCTTTTTTTCGACTGATGTCTCCGAATCCTGGTTGGAACGCTTTCTTGCCTAGAATAGAATTTCCAAAGCTTCTTTTTCCATTACCGGATCTTCCTATAATAATGAAGGTTTTTTCTTGTTTTGTCATTGATTCAACACCTGAACAATAAGTAAATGAAAAAAAAATTATATATTGTGTTAAATCAGATTTCAAATTATTTTTAATCTATTTATCTACTTACCTATCAATCAATCTTTCTCTCTCTTTAATACATACTTACATACATACAAACATACATACAAACATACACACATGCATTCATACTTATATAAAAATATACATTACATACATGCATACAAACAGACATATATGCATACAAACATACCAACATACATTACATACACGCATACAAACAGACATACATACATACACACATACATAAATGCATACATACATACAAAAATACATACATACATACATACATACATACATACATACATAAATGCATACATACATACAAACATACAAACATACATACATACATACATACATACATACATACATACATACATATATACATATATACATACATACATACAGAAATACATACATACAAACATAAAAAACATACATACATACAAACATACTAGGGCTGTACCGGAATCCGATTCCGGTTCCTGTTAAGCCGGATTCCGGCAGTTTTAACAAACCCGGTTCCGATTCCGGTTCAGGTTAAAATGTGCCGAATTTTAGCCGGATTTCTTTGTTGTTTGAAATTTGTAAGAAATTTTTTTAGCGCGACATAATTTTGAAATATTTGGCGCTATACAATTAAATAAAAACAATAACTACCTTTGCTTTTTTAAAACTACAATAACGTCGATCGCTTTTAGTTCTATATGTAAGTACAAATATATTAAAAAGGAAGATTTGAACCGTATTTAGTCTAGTACAGGGGTCGGCAACCTGCGGCTCGCGAGCCGCATGAGGCTCTTTCGATGTCAAGTTGTGGCTCTTTCGATGTCAAATTGCGGCCTAATCAAATACATATATTGAAACAACAAATTTAGTGACCCTTTAAAAACTGAGAAAATTGTAAATTATAACTTTAGGCTCTTCCGTCTCAAAGGTTGCCGACCCCTGGTCTTCCTTATCTTTTGATTCCGTGTTTTCTATAAACTATGTTTAGCTATCAAAGTTTAAATTCTTTAAAGAGCAGACAACGATCTATTTTTGGGTGTTTGCAGTTTAAAAATAGTTCAATAATTTATTTTTCTGCACATTTTTTAATTTAGTAGATTTTGTCAGGATTTGGATAAAATTCCTCGCATATTTAGATAAATAACTTGAAGATACATTTTTAATTGAGCATTAAAGTGATATTGATTTAGATTTGAAATGCATTTTAATTTGCGTTTTTATGGGAAATAGTCAGATAATCGTTGAAATGAAAGTATGAATGAAATAACAAGGTTTGGTGACGTCACTATGGAAAACTAAAGAAAAATAAGCTATCGGGTGGTGCCACAATATATATATACATATATATATATATATATATATATATATATATATATATATATATATTGGAATTCATTTATTAATAAACATGTTGATTATACTTTCTAAGATATGTCATCCATTTCTTTGTTTGATTGTAATAGAAATCAAGTTAAATTAGGTACAGCTTTATTAAAATAAATTTTTAAAACGAAGAACCTGTTATTTTAACAGAGTTATCTTTCTTAACTAAAGATTGGGGAAGGGGGTTTTAGTCAGTCTTCAAGATCTAAATGGTTAATACTGTTTTTTGCTATCTAGAACTTAAAAACTAAATTTTTATTCTATTTTTCATTCTTATATCTTTTTTATGTTAGGCAAGAAATTACTACTTCGTTCGGAAAAATTACCATTTAATTCGGTAAAATCCGGTTTCATATGACAAAATTATGGCACTCAGTTTTAATATTACTTAAAGCAACACAGGTACATTCAGGTGCTTGTACCCTGCTGGAGAAATTAATTTGAAAATCTTTATTATACACAGCCTGACGGCACTATGTTCATGAAGGGATTTTATCCCATGTTTACAAAACATGTTTTGGAGCATCTTCTGGTTCATAGATTAAGTTGTTTCAACATATTTCTGAATCATGGCATTTAACTGATGCAGATCACAAAGTTTATGATCACAAAGTTTATGGTTCGCTTGTACCATCAGCAGTAGAATTTGCTGTAAATATGCTGCAAGGAACAAAACAACCTCGCAACGATTACAAAGAATTTTTGCAACTGTTGATTATTTTTTAGGAGAAATTCCTCCAGGCCAAAGCAACATATTTTGCAAAACCGTGGGAAACATCGACATCAAATTCCAGATATGCGAAAGTCTACAATTGTTAACGCATTAATGAAAACATACGAACAATCAAAGGTGAAGTATTCTGAAATCAAACATTGTATAAAACCATATAAATAATACTTAATTTGAATAACATAATTAAAAGTTTGTATTAGAAAAAAAATAAAAATACATCCTTTTTATTTATTGTTGACCCTTAAATATGATAATTTCAAGTTCATTGAGCAACCTCTAATAACATTTTCAGAGTTTATTTTTTCATTAAAAGGAACGCAATACAGGGTTGATAGTCCAATTTCAAGCACTTTGATTTTTTTGTCACCCTAATATATATATATATATATATATATATATATATATATATATATATATATATATAATTGCCAGCAGAATACGTAGATTTGAGCAGTCAAACCAAATCGGGCCCCGCGCATAAGGAGGGCCCGGCGTTGGAGATTCAACTACACTCGACTTGTCATTTAGGGGGCACCAAATTTCTGTACATAGAAGTAGCACTACATAATCTTACAACAAACAGTTGCAATTAGTAAAAACGATGAATAATCTCATTTTAAAAATGTACCCTTTTTAAATCATGAAACCCAGTGATTCTCGAATTGAGCGAAAATATTTATTTTACTCGTGTGACGGATGGTTTAGATACTCGACTGTCGACCTGAGAGTCCTGGGTTCGATCCTCGGTGAGGCCCATGGAATTTTTCCAAGTGAAATTTGGTGCAAAGTCGTCCCACAAGTCCACCCAGCTTTTAAATGGGCACCTGACTTTAAGTTGGGGAAGTAAAGGCGGCTGGGCGTTGTGCTAACCACACAATCGCTTCATATGCCGACGTTATAGAAACAAATGAATTCTACACTTCATCTGCCCCGAATGCCCGATAAGGCTAAGACGGGAACATTTTTATTTATTTTACTGACAACAAAATCTTTCAATTTGTAAATTAAATTTGAGATTTACTGATGTACATGCAATGATGATTTAAGGCTGAAAAAAAAATATAACCTTAAAAGCACTATTATTTAAATAGTTTCGACGTCTAGTATATATTAAATTACAGTAATAAAAAGAATTTAAAAAAAAACATTAATTTTGTTTTAAAAAGGCTTGTTGTTCCCGTGAACCATCATGTTGGTGTCAGACTTATTTGGGTCGACAAGTGGGGAAAGGCCAAAACCAGAGAAAGGCCACTCAATTGGATTTTTTTCAATCACGTAACAGTAACAAAACAAGTGTTGATGTGCTAACATTCTAAGAGAATTTTTAGCTGATAAAGCCAATATGCATTATTTTTTTATTATTTTTTTTTTGAAATTATTTTCAAAGTCTGATTAATTAGAGTATAGACCATATTCAAAACAACTTTTAAATTAAACATAACTAATATATATATATATATATATATATATATATATATATATATATATATATATTAGGGTGGGTAAAAAAAAATTTTTTTATTGAAACATTATTAAAAAGTTGCTACATCATGGTAGTAGATGGAATATGTACAAATATTTGAAAACTACATAGTTTTACTACTCCCAACTTTTGTTCGAAATTTTTACTATATTTACTATGAGTTTTTGTGACTGAACATGTTAAATTTGTGACCTAGGTTATTCAAAAAAGAAATTATATGCATATAAAATTTGTGTTTTATCTTTATAACCTTTTTTATGAATAACTAATTAGTTCAGACAACTGGGATAAGCATTGCATCCATTTTTCTCTCAATATAACTGGTGTACCATGTATTCATTATCGGATCACGCATGATTGTTTTATTTCATTTTTGATTAATTTTTCAATTATTTTGTTAAGTTCTTCTATGAATATGAGTTCTTCTACAAGAAGTGCAACTGTACATTCTGTGTTTGGGTCAGCAGCTGAATGGCCTAAAAGACAACTTCCAACCAGGGAAGATGTTTTCAAGGCTATTGGTGGATGCTTAAAATGGAACAATACAATCATAGCCTTCATTCACGAGCGCACGCATTAGCACATGAAGTTAAACAATTATATGACCAGGCTAGTATCCCTACAAATGACATTACCAGTATAATTGTTCGAGTAAAAAGATGCAGGTGTTAGGGATAGAGGAGACTGTAAATGTCCACAATCAGTAATAATTTCTGTGCTTGAGTGGGCATTTTGGGTGGATCAAAAGATGGCAAGGAATATGTTAATAGACAATGTTGACAAGCAAACAACAAAAATATTACAAAATCGACAGAAATGAAAACATTCATTGATGCAGGGTGGCGATCAGATAGGAACCACAAATGATAACGTCAATGATGAGAGAGATAATGATATTCCAGATCAGGATGCTGAAGATGATGAACTACTTGATGCAGTCTTCTCCAGCGATGAGGAATGTTCCAAATAACAAAACAGAGATCAATTATGAAGCAATTGATCGATGTAAACTAAGCAGTAAGGATACATGTCTTATCGTTAAAGCTGTGTTGAAGGACTTAAACATGTTAACACCATCTACAGCTCTGGATCCAGCAAAGATGCGTCGACATAGAAAAATTTGGAGAGATAGGGCAGCCAAGGAACATACTGATGAGAGCAAAGATGGTTAACAAAAGCGAACAGGATTTTTGCGATCCATCTTGTCAAAGTGGGGCTAGAAACTTTTTCTATATGATACAACTGCTTCAGAACCTTGATACTGCTGATCAATCTATTATATTGCCTGTATTGGAAAATAACTGCTACTTTGCACATCCAGAAAACATTCTATTGGCTGCAGTTAGGACAATGATGAAGAAATTGGAAGGTATGCAGTAAATAAAATCATAACAGCACGACATAAACCAGCTCCATGCAGAGTTAGAATTTTTCAACAAAAATGACATAATCCTGAATATTGCAGCTAAATCATATGATCAGATGATTAACTGGGATCTTTGTGCAGTGACATCCCCTCCTCTGCTGGAATATATTTGTGATGATGAACTTAAACGCAACAACCCAATCATACTGGATCAAATTCCCTGTCACTCTCAAGCTGTTGAAAGAGCAATTAAAGAAGTTACTGCTGTTAGTTTGAAAGTGTACGGACATTTCAAACTGTACGGACATAGCTCTCGATATGGGATGGTTTTGCAAACAAAGAAATCAAGGGATGTTCTTCCGAAAATTGAAAGCAAAGCAAGTTTCCTATGACAATCCATAAAGAGTATTATTCATATGTACATTGTATATTTTGCATGAACGATTTATAGATTTGTGCAATTTCATATTACTTATACCAAACATTCTAAATGTTGTAAAATGTCATACATTGGGGGGGGGGGGGACCTGGGTCAAAGCAAAGTCTTTTTTATTATTAAAGTTTAAGACATTTTAATATCTTAGTAATGATATAGTAGATTTAAAAATAATTTTGTTAAAAAAAAATATTAACATATTGATATTTGTGGGTGCGGCATGCCGCCATCTTGAAATTTATGACCTTTTTGTGGCAAATATTTCTGAAATATTTATAGACTGTTTCATATACAATGTACATTTTTATAATCAGAAAAGCTTCCTTTAGGGAATGTCAAAGTACTTTTTTGATAGTGTAATAAATAAATCTTTTATGAATTTTTAAAATTTTATATGGTGAAAATAAGCAAAAAATGCTAATTTTGAAAATTTAAAAAAAAAAAAGGACTTAAAATTTCTTGAAAAGCCTCTGACATTCTATAAATGCACCTCTTCTACATAAAAATTAGAAGTTTTATCAAAATCTGACAGGTGGTTTTTGAGATTTTCTTGCCATAGTGAAGCAAAATGTCAAAAATATTTTTTCAGAGAAAAATGACTTTTAAGTTTTTAAATTATTGAAGTTTCTGAATGAGTAACATTCTGAAAATACATTTTAATTGATCTAAAAAAAAAAATTTCTGTAATATATTTAATTCGTAGTTGTTATTGACATGTTTTAGTATCTTAAAATGTAAAAAAAAAAAAATATGTTTTTTTAGACATGGTGCATTTTTTTCGACCCGTACCCCCCCCCCCCTTGAACTAAAAGTTGGGAGTGGAAGACATTATCTGATTTTTACAAATTTTACATTTTTACAATCAGTAGGACCATAGGCAACTTTTTGAATATGTTTCAAATTCCCAACTCCAAAAAAATATTTTTTTACCCACCCTAATATATATAGATACATACAGTCCAGTAGCGTGAAAATTCTACAAGAGGGGCAAGGCTTTATACAGCAGGGGCCAGGCAATAGCTTGGGGTGGGGGGGGAGGTATTACATTTTACTAAGTAGAACAAATAAGCAGGGGGGCCAGACAAAACGCAGGGTGGGGCGGCCTATATATATATATATATATATATATATATATTATATGTATTCTTTTTTTTAATGACAACTTATTTCAGGTGGTTTACATACTGTGTCTGTTAATTGTGTTCATTGTTATTAGACAATCTTAAAAAGAAAATATCTCTTATCTTTTGAACTGAATGCAAAGTCTTTAATGCTAAATTTCTATTTGATTTGTTTTTTTTTTCTGTGCGCATTAGCATCATACAGTAAGCTTTTTAAACACTTATTAGTGACATTAAAGAGGTGCAAGGTGGTTCGCCAGATTTTAAAAAAACCATATGGGGCCCTGTATATACATTTAAAATATATTACAAACTATTATACTCGTTAACATAATAAACATTTGAATATAATATAGACTGGGCTTAAAAAAAAAAGAAATAAAGTATAAGATAAAATACCTTTCTGGTTACTTCTGTTTCCTTTAGTTTCTTATATTATGACTTAATTTTTCTTACATATAGCAGTAGAGTTGTTACTTCACGATCTCTTATTTGTATACATATTCCTTTTGTTTTATTTCTATGGAATGAATGATTTGTATTAACACCAATAGAGATATTTATTTATAAAATAACATCTTTTTTTTCCAAGGAAAAAAAAGCACACACTATTTTTCTCAGAAAACGAAACATGGACCAGTAGTGTAACTGTCGTGCTATTAAAAAGTAACATTCTCTTATATCCTAACATAATGAAAAATAACTAGGAACGAAAACTGAAGATATATATATATATATATATATATATATATATATATATATGTTATTATTATTATTAAAGTAACAGAAAAGATGATAATATATCTAACAACTTACGGCAAACCAAGTTATCGTGTTGCTCACGCCTAACGGTAAATATTGATGAAGTATTACAGTCTACCCACTGTGATTCTATATTAAAATGAACAAAACTGTAAAGTATTTTTATTAAATCATCAACACTAGTATAACTAAAAATAAAAGATATTATGTTTTTTTTTTTTGTAAATTATGCTGTCTGTCGGCAGCGCTAACCTATCGTGCTTGCCTAGTAGTCTGCCGTACTTGCAACCAATCTGTCTCGCTTGCAACCAGTTTGTCGTGGTTTCAGCCTATCTATCGTGTTAGCATCCTAACTATCGCGCTAGCAACCTATCTATCGTACTTGCAACCTATTTGTCTTGCTTGCAACCAATCTGTCTCGCTTGCAACCTATCGGTCGTGCTAGTAACCTATCTGTCTCGCTTGCAACCTATCGATCGTTATAGCAACATATCTGCAGTGCCGGCCTTAGACATTTTTGTGATATAGGCAAGGACAGAAATGCCGCCCTTTTTAGTTTCATTTTTCTAAGAAAACTCTATACATGCTATTTATTTTGAAGTAAATCCAAATTATGAAAATAAAAATATGATATCTTTATAGTTTTATTGCTGGTCTTCATTCTTCATAACAATTTTTTTTAAATTTGGCAATTTATAAAAGTTAAAGAGTTTTAAGTATACGTTGTGAATTTTTTGAAATTTTGCTTCTTTGCTAAGTTAAAACAGTCATGCAAAAAAAAAAAATAAAATTTCATGATTATTAAGCGTCAAAAAGATTAAAAGAAATTCAAGAAAAATAGCGGATGCAATTACTAGCTTTTTGCAAGAGGCAAAACTCTTCCACTACTTCGGTCAGATCCAAATCTTCAACTATCGTTTTCTCTATAGATATTGTAGCAAAACCAACCAAACGATCCTGAGACATGAAAGAACGAAGATATGTTTTTATGAGTTTGAGCACTCGCCACTGTTATCGGGAGTGTAAGCAAAATTCGCAATGCCGAGTACACATTCGGAAAAAGAGCAGCCAAGCCCATTCCACATAGATAGTCTAATATAACTCTTGGCAACCAAGCCCAATCCACATAGATAGTCTAATATAACTCTAGGCAACCAAGCCCATTCCACATAGATAGTCTAATATAACTCTTGGCAACCAAGCCCATTCCACATAGATAGTCTAATATAACTCTAGGCAACCACGCCTATTCCACATAGATAGTCTAATATTACTCTAGGGCTTGATTTTTCTGTAATTCTCCTTGTATACGCCAATAATTCATCGCACAGTTTTGTTGCATTCATGTCTGCTGAATCATTGTTTTCAAAATGTTAAAGCTAATTGAAGGTCCATGCATTCTTTGAAAACCTCTCTTTAATCCAATAGTTTCATTATTTGTTATCCTCATTTTTAGTTCTTTCCAATCATGATAACTGGGAAATGATCTGGAAATTTTTCATGATGCTGCAGTATACTTGACATATTTTTCCAGTCACAACTGCCATGTGTTGCTAAGGCAGATTTATCCGGTTATATATTCTGAAGCAAAAACAATATACCTTTTCTACTGACGTAGAATACATCAACCGATTTCAATTTTTAACGCTTTCTCCTAGTAGGCCAGGTTGCGTGTCACTGGAGGTAATTGAGAAAATTATCTCCCACTTTCATCTTTTGGATCTCAAGACTAAAATTTGATCTGCTTTGCGATCAATGCTGAATATCGAAAAGCTAACGAATAATATAACTTATATCTGGCCATTTAGCAGGATCCTCCATTAGATCTTATATCTAATTTTATTAACTGCATAAATAAAGAATAATTTTAAAAATAATTGATATCATGTAATAGTGATGTAATAAATTAAGACCGTTAATCCACGTGACTTATTTGTTGTCGCCATTCTAAGCAATTTTGTGCTCTTATTTAATTCTACACTTTCTCAAATTCATTTATTTTATTTTTAATTTTTATTTTTTTGATTTGATTTTATTTTGCTGGAATTGGCCGCCCCTTGAAATAATGCCGCTCTAGGCAGCTGCCTATATCGCCTATACCTAAAGCCGGCACTGCATATCTGTCGTGATTGCAAACGAATATTTCGTGCTTACAAGCAAACTGTCTTGCTTGCTCCCAATATGTTATGCTTTCATCCCAATTTATCATGCATGCAACCAATCTATCGTGCAATCAGCCAATCGGTCGTGCTTGAAATCAGTATTTCATGGCTAGCTGCCATTCTGCTTGCAACAGGGATACTAGACGTGCACCACTAACTGAACTATATAAACAAAAGGTATTAAGCTCAGACAGACCCACCGACAGAAATGTCGGACCCCTGTCAGGGCTGTCACGACACCCTCCCCCGTGCTGATAATAATATTTTCAAAAGCTGATTGGCCAGCTCAGTCCAGGCCCCTAAAACTCGTCGGACCCCTGGGCATTTGCCCGCCCTCCGACCCCCCCCCCCCGCGCTCTCGGCGGCACTGAGTTCAGATCGTAGAGGCAACCTGAACAAAATACAAGTTCTATTACACATTTTATCTGCGCATAATATTTGTCTGAAATTCTTTTTGATGTGCTCGATTAAATGGCAGTTTGAAAAAATAATGTATAGGTATAAGGGGTGGTTGGCCGAGTGGTGTAGAGCGCTCGACTGTCGACCCGAAAATCCCGGGTTCGATCAACGATGAGAATCAAGTGAATTCTCCCAGGTCATGATAAAAGTATGAAAAGTCCACCAAGTGCCTGACTTACGTTGGAAGTAAATGCAGGATGTTGTGCTAACTATACAACTCTTTTAAATCTGGCGGTAACAAAAACATGTGAATGATACACTCCATCGACCAATGCCCCCCCCCAAGGGCTAAGTTAACTACTACTACTTCGCTGGAGTATTCCTTATCTATGTTAAACGTTAAATCCGAACAATGCGATGTTCGAAATAAAAAAAGGGTTTAACGTCAGAGAGTAAATTTACAGCTCTTGCCAAGTTGATGATAAAGATATAGGGTCCGCTTTAAAAATGTGACATATGTAGATTATTAGAATCTCGATTATAAAACAAATTTAGATGGTTTGAATTAAACCAACCATTCTATATAAATGGATTCTATAAAAGTCCGTGTAAGGATGAGATGAAATCTCTTAGATCCTATAAACTACCAATGTATCTGTTTTCATCATGCCCTTCTATTATCACCACGATAACAGATAGTGCAATGGCCAAGGAGACACCACGAGAGATATAGCGGGGACGTAAGCCATGACCTATGTTTTCACTTTTCATGTAATATTATGTAACCTTATTTCCTCGGAAAACTAACTGACCCAGTTACAGGCTACAGCTTGTCACAAGCACAGTCCACGTGCAGAGCGTGGTTAAAAATAGACTCACGATTTTTAAGAAAATTTGATTTTATCAAATATTGTGTTGTCAAAATATGTAAATTGTATATTTGTAGCCAACTGTCGCGGATTGGGCTTAGAATAATTTCAAGAAGGTTGTGAGGGGAGGGTTAGAAAATCGTTATATTGATTCTAACAGATCGAGAAAGAATATTTGCAACTAACTGCGATCAGCAATGTTTCTTTTTCTGTTTTGACAGTATGTTATATCTCAAAAAATGATTTTACTGCTCTCTCTCTCTCTCTCTCTCTCTCTCTCTCTCTCTCTCTCTCTCTCTCTCTCTCTCTCTCTCTCTCTCTCTCTCTCTCTCTCTCTTTCTCTCACAAACTGTCTCTATATCTCTCTCTCTTTTTTTTCTTATTTCAAGTAAACATTTGTATGGATTCAATAAAAAATATGTTGATTTTTATAAAAAGTAACTCAAAACTGAAATTTTTAAGACATAATTTATTTGTAAAGATATGTACCAGGTGTTAATCTAATTTACAATTCAAATAGTCGGGTTAAAAATATGTCCACTGCCCATGTCAATTCAGTTCTTTCTTTCAGTTGTAGTATCCAGCAGAGACGACTAGATCCGAGCAAGCAACACTATATTTTAGTTTCAGTTTTTATTTCGTATTTTCTAATAATTTCAGTTTTCGTCCAGTTTTGTCTTGTGCTAATTTTAGTTTTAGTTTTAGATCTCGTTGACGAAAAGTCAACATCACACGATATTATGGTTTCGTCACTGAAACAACACTAACCCATAGGCCCATTAAAATCCTCGCTGTCGCTTGGCTGGTGTCTTCACCCGCGAGTTCTTGATAAATAAATCTCTGATGTTTCACACAACCAATTAGCCAGACAGTTGTGCAAGTTAAACAATATTGGCACTGAGACGATAGGTTTTTTGAAAGGCGACGGCTCAAATCAACAACACAACGCATAAAATGTCCGCCATTTACTTTAAATCTGGGTGGTTTGCCTTGGCGACGATGACTCTTTTCATAATTATCCCCCCCCAAAAGAAAACCGTCCTTTTACTAGCATGCATGAAAAAAAGTTTATTTTAAATAGACTTTGTCTCCAGTCAGCTCGTGTGTTTTAACGAGCTTGTCCTACTTTCGTTATTGATACGTTCCACTTTTGGTTCAACAGACGGCCATAATGACTGCTGGCATGTTGATACTGTGAAATGTCAGTGGAATACGGCTGTAGAGCTGGTGGCATGGGTTGCTGTATAAACTAATTGAACTCTGGGCCGGAGACATACATATTTTTTTTTTGGTTTTGGTTTTGCGCCGCCTTTATTCTCACGTGTGTGTTGTTATGTTCAGCAGAGCTAGGACATATTCCAAGAGTTCCGTAGTTCACTTGATTTTTTTTTAAATAATGTGTCATTGTGTGTGTGTGTGTGTGTGTTGATTTGATTATACTTGAATCTAAGTTCGGTCAGCCAATGTAAAACTTTCGTCTTTCTGTTTCCTCACACTATCAATAAGTAGCAGGGCTCGATTTACTGCCGGGGATATCCCCGGCACTGAGAACTGTCATCCCGGCTCTGCTTTAGCTAATATATCCCTGCCGGGGATAAAATCATAGACATTTAACCCCGGCCCTACAGAAATTTGTTTTCATCCCCGGCACTGTTTTTTTTTTCTCAAATCGAGATATGATAAGTAGTTGTTAAGAATCAGCCCCGTGTTTGTTTGTTCTTAATGCAGATAGATCTTATTGAATACCCTGCCATTGTGCCCCGCCATTGTGTTTGATGTTAATATTTCCTGCCCAGACGCTTAACAATTGTTATTTCTTCAAATGCGGCTTCCTCCAAATTAAATAATTTAATTAACAAGTTGAGTCATTGTGTGATGTCACTATTTCCATCTGACTAAATGTCACGTGTTTGTTGTATTCATCTCCAGGGTCCCCCCACGAGAGTCCAAGAAACCTGTCCCCGAATCAACATGGACACTTTGCGTTCCAGGCCATCAGAAAGTGAGTACATCAGGCTATTAATAGTTGTACTGTGTGGTTCGTGTGAGTACATCAGGCTGTTAATAGTTGTATTGTGTGGTTCGTGTGAGTACAGCAGGCTGTTAATAGTTGTACTGTGTGGTTCGTGTGAGTACAGCAGGCTGTTAATAGTTGTACTGTGTGGTTCGTGTGAGTACATCAGGCTGTTAATAGTTGTACTGTGTGGTTCGTGTGAGTACAGCAGGCTATTAATAGTTGTACTGTGTGGTTCGTGTGAGTACAGCAGGCTATTAATAGTTGTACTGTGTGGTTCGTGCGAGTACAACAGGCTTTTAATAGTTGTTCTGTGTGGTTCGTGTGAGTACAGCAGGCTTTTAGTAGTTGTTCTGTGTGGCTCGTGTGAGTACAGCAGGCTTTTAATAGTTATACTGTGTGGTTCGTGTTTACGTGTGTGTCTATTGACGTTCATACGGGCGCAGCTGCCAGTTTTTTTTTAGTAATTAGAACGTGACACAATATTTGCACGGGGATCATCGCTATAGTATAACAAATTTCTCGTCTATATCAGGGTTTATTAACGTGTAAACAAACCATTTAAATAGCCACAAGGGGGGGGGGAATCGGTCCGGACAGGGAAATGAATCAAGTTTGTATTTTGAACGTAAATTATTTGAGAGGTTTGGTTTGTTTTGTTTTTTTGCTAATTAATATTTTTAGAATAATTGCATTCATTAGTTGCAGACTTTGGACTTTAAAATGACCTTTAAAAAAATGGAAACGGTTTAGGTGCTGTCTCAAAAGAGCGTACTGAGATACCCCCCCCCCACACAAACACCCATACAGACACAATACTCAACCACTATTCACTTTGCCCAGGTTTCATACATTGGACAACAAAACATTAGGGGGCCAGAATAGAATCCCCCCCACCCCCCAGCGGTTCTCAAATGTACATATACATCCCGCGATCCACTGTTTAAACTGTTCGCGACCCATCAGTAAAGAAAAACCTATCATCAAGCTAACATTTAGCTGTAATATGTAAGGGATACACGGAGTGGTAATCGCGCTTACATTATGTCCTCGATCATTGATGCGGCCCTCCGTAAAAAAAAAAAATTCGTCCGCTTCCGGCCGGTAGGTCGTGACGCACATTTTTGTGAACCTCTGATTTGTTCTAAAGTATAAGCTTTTTTTTTTTACCATAGTTGGTATTATTTGAGAAAATGTAGAGGATGTTGAGATAGTGTATAAGAGGTATTATAGCAGACATTGGCCACTAAAGCGGCCAAGGTGAACATTGGCTGTGTGCGACCGGCTGATGTCGAAGTGCCCAGCTCACAGATTAGCCACTGGGCGTGGCCGACATCTTTTATTAAATTTCAACAGATTTTGTTGACATTTGTAGTTCTCTTGATACTTATTGACATTATTTAAATGTGTTTTTTTTTTTTACACCTATGATTTTATATATATATATATATATATATATATATATATATATATATATAGATAGATAGATAGATAGATAGATAGATAGATAGATAGATAGATAGATAGATAGATAGATAGATAATAGATAGATAGATAGATAGATAGATAGATAGATAGATAGATAGATATAGATATATATATATATATAGATATATATATAGATATATATATAATATTCAGTGATTTTTTGTGTTGGTAAGCACCGGTACTGTGTACCAGGTACCTTTTTCAATGTGGGGAAAATTATTACTTCTCTTGTATTTTAACGTTTATTATTCATTTATTATATTATTAATTTGTTTTAAACATTTAGTATCTTTGCAGTTGTGATTTAGCTTGCATCGAGGTGCGAACTTGTAGTTAAAACTTTAAAAGTTAGGCAATCCATCACTGAGTACCGGCACCTATTTTTTTTTACAAAAAAAAAAAGCACTGTATGTATATATATATATATATATATATATATATATATATATATATATGAGAGAGAGATAGAGAGAGAGAGAGAGAGAGAGAGAGAGAGAGAGAGAGAGAGGAAAAAAAACATAGTGATGATTTTTGAACCACTCATTATAATTTATTGTTCTTATTTATACACTCGTTTTACATTTTTAGAACAACAAAATACTAGATGCGTGTTATTAATTAGCTGCAAAACAACAACAACAGAGCACACACGTTATATATTATGTTGAATTAATCTACGCTGTATGGCTGTTATATGCCGACACACCTGCTCTCATCTCATGTTATCTGCTCTTCCCGTAGGTGCGATGGTAGGAGATGGTCCTGCGCCTCCATTCCATCCTCGGGCTACGGCACCAACACCCCAGGAAGCTCCAACGTGTCGGTCAGTATCGATTGATTTATATCTCTTGTCTGTCTGCCTGCCTGCATCCTGTACACATCTAGATTCTCTGACCGCTGTATTCATTTTACACGTGCATCTCTCCTACAGTAGTTGGCACACACATATATATATATATACTCTGAACACACCAACACACACACACACACACACACATATATAATGATTTATGTATTTATTTACAAAACACACACAGATTTATTTATTATTGCCTGGGCGAGTTTTAGTTGTCTTGCATCTTTGTGATTAAATGATTATTCATTCTATCGCTGGGGGCTCCACCATGCGCCACACTCCCCCCCTCCCCCCCCACCCCAACACCCAAAGGTCGTTACTCCATCCTGTGCATTAATTTCATTCTGTATGGGTCTGTGTTGTGTGATACAAGACTGCGCGTGGCCTGCTTCACTGGGATCTCCACTTTCCCTCCCCCCCTCCCCACCCATCAAAGGTTTTAAAAAAAACGTACAAAAATGGTTGATATGCATTGCTCCCCTCCTGCCCGTACGTTTTTTATCAGCGAATGTTACGATCCCACATATAATAAAAAGAGTTTCGTTTGTGAAGAATGTATTACGCAGTAAATATGAAGGGAGAATTTTATGACCCCCCCCCCCCTCGATTTTCTGTGTAGGCTGCACCAAATTTATTTGTTTTTAGTTGTCAACAACACCATTACCTAATCGTGTACCCAGGTTACATGTATCAGTTGAACACAGTTGAGTGACGTGTTATATATCTACTTGGACGTACTTAGGTGGACTCGATGTTGTCTCCTCGTGTCGGGGGTCATTGGCAACAGGCTCGTTAGTGTCATCACGTGATTCTTGCATGTGCGATCTAACGAGTCATGAATTCTAGGATGTGATTTTTTTTTTTTGTTTTTTAAAACGGATTATACAAGCTAATTAGCTTCTGTGCTGGCGAAATTCATTTTTTTTTCCAATTTTAATGGCACCACATTTTGAATGAAGGTAAAAACTTAGTCAACAACTTCCTAGATTCTGTAACAGTATTATTATCACTACCTTACTTGGGGGGGGGGGGGAAGGTTCATTGCCTGCAGCGGTGTGCCACCGTGTCTTCAGTACGCGTTATCTTCAAGTGATAACTGGTGCAACATGCAACTGAGAAATGACCAACTGAGAAATTACCATTTGAAATAAGCGATTCTCGCTAATGTTTTGACCACACTAAGTCCAGGTCCCAGTTAGTGCTCTCCCCTTGTTTTATTTCAATATGTGTGATTTCATATAAAAAAAATAATGAAATTAAACGTTTGCTGATATCAGCAACCTCAACCTCTCCATACAAAACTAGTAGAACGGATTTTACAATATGAAATAACGACAAAACCGACCACACTCAAGCGTTAAATACACAATGTGAACATGCTATGTGAATTTAGTATGTGAACATGCTATGTGAACATGCTATGTGAATACACTATGTGAATACACCATGTGAATACACTATGTGAATATGTGACTATGTGAACATGCTATGTGAATACACTATGTCATGTGTGTGTGTATGTGTGTGTTTATATATATGTGTGTGTATGTGTGTGTATGTGTGTGTATGTGTGTGTGTATGTGTGTGTGTATGTGTGTGTGTATGTGTGTGTGTGTATGTATGTGTGTGTATGTGTGTGTGTGTGTGTGTGTGTGAGTGGGTGTGTATTTGGAGGGCTGGAAGACGTTCTGTTTGACGAATTCTATGTGATATTGATTGACACCAGTACAAAGGTATTGTATTTGATGATACAACTGTGACTAGTGTGTGAAGTCCCTGTAAGGATGAGATGAAATCTCTTAGATCCTATAAGCCACTAAAGATACGGTCTTTATGGTGCCCTTCTTTCATTTCAATCAAAGCCGATAGTGCCGTTGCCATGGAGATATAACGGGCCATGACCTGAAATATCCGTTGGTCCTTACCGGAGATCGAACCAGGGACCATCAGGTCGACAGTCGGGCGATTTACCTCACGACCATCCGTGCCCTGTGACTGTAGAGTCTACCATCTCCTCCACCACCCCCATTTATCTCCCCCAGGTGAGACTTTCATCCCACCTACAGTGCTAATGCTTCACCCAACTGACCAGTCCACATAACAATTGGACAGATTAGATTATTAAACCACGTTCACCACTGGGTCGACATACAAGCATGGGCGTCGCTAGGAATTTTTCCAGGGGGGGGGCAAAAATTTTCCAGGGGGGGGGGGCAAATAACAACTTTATGACATTTTTTTTTAAATGTAAGGGGGGGGGAGCAAATGCCCCCCCCCCATGAATGCGCCCATGGACACGTGTGTTTTCCATGGAGCCTCAAGCTCAACTGAATATAATTTATTCGTTCTGTCGGTCGGTATTATATTTACGCGTCGTAGCCTGAAAGTTGCAAATACATGTACGTCGAAATCACTACCTCGCGTGAACCAAATAGCGTCAACAGGCGACCAACTAGGGTGGGAGGTGCCAACCTAATCGCGTCATCATTTTATGAGCTCCACACATCTCCCTTCTTTAAAAAGCATGATGTCAACAATCACCGACAAAAAAAAGGGAACGGCAGCCATTAAAATATCTACCAAATGAAACAAAACCAAAACCATCTTACACATAAGTTTAAACTGCACCATAACATTGTGTATGTTGTGTAAAAGTGTCTTTATACTTAGTCCTAAAAGATAAATAATTATAGAGTGAATCGACCAACAACTTACCTTACAACTGTTGTGTGTGAAGTAACTGAATACACTAGGTTGTCAACTTACCTTACAACTGTTGTGTGTGAAGTAACTGAATACACTAGGTTGTCAACTTACCTTACAACTGTTGTGTGTGAAGTAACTGAATACACCAGGTTGTCAACTTACCTTACAGCTGTTGTGTGTGAAGTAACTGAATACATCAGGTTGTCAACTTACCTTACAGCTGTTGTGTGTGAAGTAACTGAATACACCATGTTGTCAACTTACCTTACAGCTGTTATGTGTGAAGTAACTGAATACACCAGGTTGTCCACAGGACATCAGGAAATGGTCAATAGCCACAATTTCTTGATCGATCAACACTAGACTGGAAGATATAATGTCAAGTATAAAAAATAGACTTTAAGATAAAATGTAAATTGTGCATACTAGACTTTAAGATAAAATGTCAAATGTACATACTAGAAGGAAAGATAAATTTTCAAATGTACATACTAGAAGGAAAGATAAATTGTCAAATGTACATACTTGATTATTTGTTGCAAGTATAATAATAAAGTCAGAATATTCCTGGTCTATTTTCTTTAGTTACTCACAAATTATTGACTTTTAGTATGACCAGATGTTATATCTTTATATTTGAAGAGTTACACATACATACATACATACATACATACATACATACATATATACATACATATATACATATATACTTACATACAACCATACATACATATATACATACATATATACATACATACTTACATACATACTTACATACATACTTACAAACATACTTACATACATACATACATACATACATACATACATCTATACATAATACATACATACATCCATACATACATACATATATACATACATACTTACATACATACTTACATACATACATACATACATACATAAATCCATACATACATACATACATACATATATATACATACATACTTACATACATACATACATACATACATACATACATACATACTTACATACATACATATATACTTACATACATACATATATACATACATACATATATACATACATACATTCATACATACATGCATACATACATACATACATACATACATACTTACATACTTACATACTTACATACTTACATACTTACATACTTACATACTTACATACATACATACTTACATACATACTTACATACATACTTACATACATACTTACATACATACTTACATACATACTTACATACATACTTACATACATACTTACATACATACTTACATACATACATACATACATACATACTTACATACATACATACATACTTACATACTTACATACATACTTACATGCATACATATATACATACATACGTACATACATACATACATACTTACATACATACTTACAGAAATACATACATACATACATACATACTTACATACATACATACATACATACATACATACATACATTCATACACACATACATACATACATACATACATACTTACATACATACTTACATACATACTTACATACATACATACATACATACATACATACATTCATACTTACATACATACTTACATACCTACTTACATACATACATACATACATACATACATACATACATACTTACATACATACATACATACTTACATACATACATACATACATACATACATACATACTTATACATTTATTTGCAATGGTCATTAAGTCAATATTTGGGCGATGACCGGAATCTCTACTGCGACAATAGTGTAACGGTTTATTGTAACTGTTGTCATTGAGAATGGAACTTTATGGAACCCAAGTACTTACACTTGTAGTCTCAAGGTCACTCATGAGCAGCAGGTATGGCAGTAACCTTGCATTCGACATCACAGCTGGGTTTGTTTGTTTTTTTTTTGTTATCTTGCTAAACCAATCAAACTACGTCACTTCTTTCCCTCCCACTAAAACTAATTTACTTCACGTTGTACGAGAGTCACGTCTTTACTCCCCCACCTCCCACCCTTCCAACCCACGCCTCTCTCTGCCCGGCTGACGTAGTTGTGTAATCAATATATAACGTCACACCCATCTCAAGGGAACAATTGACAGTGTTTAGCCGACTGCCTGTTTCTAGATAAGTAATGAGTTGACTAATTCTGTAAGGTTCCCGCCATTAACTCACGTCTGGTTGGATGAAGTAAACAATAGATTTATTGCGGAATTTAAAAAAAAAATGTGTCTTTACAACACTGTCTTTACAACACTGTCTTTACAACACTGTCTTTACAACACTGTCTTTACAACACTGTCTTTACAACACTGTCTTTACAACACTGTCTTTACAACACTGTCTTTACAACACTGTCTTTACAACACTGTCTTTACAACACTGTCTTTACAACACTGTCTTTACAACACTGTCTTTACAACACTGTCTTTACAACACTGTCTTTACAACACTGTCTTTACAACACTGTCTTTAAAGTCACTTTGAGAGGTGGAGGGGGGCTATGAATCTATTGTACACAACACTTCAAGACAACTGTAACATCCTACATAAATATAAACTTTACAATTCACTTGAAATAATTTTGTTATATGTTAGAAAAATTATAATCCGGTGTTGGCTTGCCATTACCTACCACAATGTCAGCGGTTCCCTGACTTGTACACTTCCAGACCCGCTATGAAAACTGTTGTTTTTTTTCTCGCATTAAAAAATCCATTTCATTGTGCATATTGTACTGTGATTAATCACATTTAAATTTGGAATCAATTAATTATTCATTTAAATTCTGTCGCGACCTACATACAATTCGTCCACGAACCCGTCCCCCTCCACCCCCCGAGGGACTTTATTCACTCTTTGAGAACCCCCTGTACTTCATTTTTTTTAAAACTAAAATCGACAATGTGTTTACTAATTTCTAATCATATAAAAATGGTGACTATATATTTATATGATCAAATAATAATCTGGATGATTTGGTATCTGTATATTGTAACTACAACATTGTAAGATGCCACAGACAATATTTGTTACCCTGACATGAGAATAATGAAGACAAATAGGGCCGACAACACGTACTCAACATTTGACTAGAAAAAAAAATGGAATAGCACTCACACAGACTACAATTACTTTGTTTACCTCCACCAACCATGAATAAACGCTAAGTAGAAATGGTGGTCGAAATAGAACTGAACTGTTTCTACCTAAGATATCTAGTTGTGTAGCAGTGTACATTTATCTAATGTCTAGCACTGCGTGTAGATTTATCTAGTGTGTAGCACTTCGTGTAGATTTATCTAATGTCTAGCACTGCGTGTAGATTTATCTAGTGTGTAGCACTGCGTGTAGATTTATCTAGTGTCTAGCACTGCGTGTAGATTTATCTAGTGTGTAGCACTGCGTGTAGATTTATCTAATGTCTAGCACTGTGTGTAGATTTATCTAGTGTGTAGCAATGCGTGTAAATGTATCCACTAGTCTGATGTACTTTACCTGTTGCTTAAATTGGCCATAATTGATTTGTATTTTTCTGTTTGCCTGTAAAATTCGCCAGCAATAATAGCTTTGAGTTTTCTGACATGGGAGTAGCTGCAGCGAATTGAGCCACTATAATGTTTCTATGCCCTGATGCAACTCTGTGTTTAGTTGGTTATGCCCTAAATTAGCCAGTTTATTATGTTCATTATTATCTTTGATATGGGGATTTGATATAGCGCATTTCTCTGAAGTAAAAGCGTACTGCGTACTTCATCAACCTCGTGCGAGGCCAACACTGAAATATGATAACAACAGAGGTGGGTAACAGTATAACGTTGAATGTTGAATTCATTGGCTACGATGTAACAGATAATTGTTACATCTTACATCCTGCCTGATGAAAATGAACATCGGCATGGTTTATCTCAGAAAATATTTTACAAACAACTTATCACATACATATGAAAACAATATAGCCTAGCATTGAAATCTGTACGGTATTCTTTATTCTTAAATTGATGATCACAGAATTACAAGAAAAAAGAGAATCATGAACTTAAGGAATGAATACTTCCTGATTTAAAAGATTATACCCAAGTTGAAATTCCTTCATTCACTGTAGTGTATATTGCATGTAAGAAGGTCATGGAAATAGTCTAATAGGTTTAGATTTACTTTTGTAGTTAAAACATAGTTTATAGCCAGAAAGATTGAAAAAAAAAAATAAGAATGACAAAACTCATTACATGAGAAACTGCCAAACTGGAGTTGGTATAAAAAATTGTGCTTTCTTTCAGTTGAAAATTAAATAGGTGGTCATAAAAACCGGCTGTTGTGGTGACGATTTGTTGGGAGTTTAGGGGGGGGGGGGAGGGGTAGAAGTGTTAAGTATCCATACAGATTATAGACTTAAGTTGCGTTTTTAGTCCCCACATGCGCAGTCAATATTGATGCCAAGTTCGCCTTTGATTATTAATATAGTGAGTGTTTTACAAAAGAAAGTGCTAAATTACTACAATCTACAGAACATAGGGGGGGGGGGGCGGATGGTCGTGTAGTAACGCTCTCGACTGTCGACCTGAGGGTACCTGGTTCGATCTCCGGTGAGGACCAATGGATATTTCAGGTCATGGCTTAAGTCCCCGCTATGCCTCCCGTGGTGCCTCCATGGCCATTGCACTATCGGCTATGGTGAGGATGAAAAAAAAAAGGGCATTGCGAAAAAAACTGTCCCATTAGTGGTTTGTAGGATCTAAGAGATTTCATCTCATCCTTACAGGGACACAGAGCATACAGATATGTAAAACTGTCCCATTAGTAGTTTGTAGGATCTAAGAGATTTCATCTCATCCTTACAGGGACACAGAACATACAGATATGTAAAACTGTGATGAAAAAAAAATGGTCCTGGTTAAGTTACCTGCCCGGTATGACTTGTGCTTGATACGGGTTTGAACACGTGGATCACCATCTCTGTAGGTGATGAGCAGTTGTATGGGAGGGATATGTCATAGCTTTAACTAAAACACTACCTCTATGGTTGAAAAGTTGCATGACAGAAAAAGCAATGCCTATAATTGCTCTTCATGCTTATTACGTCATTGCTTTCTGGGCTCGTATTATTTCGAAACGAAAAAAAGAAATATATGCAGTACCGAGATGTTTAACTGAAGCCGTTGGATTGTTGAAAGATTCAAAGATTTCATTTCTTCCGTTTTGGAACCTCTAAACGTAGAATTAGATTAAATCTATTGCTGAATGATGTTTGTTTGGGTTTTTATTTTATTTATTTAAAATGACGTCAGTCCACTCTGTTCAAGAAAATACTCTTTCTATTTAAGAAAATGAAAAAAAAAATGAAATACAAAATAAAAACTTACGTCGCAGTATATTGTAGCTATTTGTGATTTCAATTGCGATGGCA
The DNA here is from genome assembly GCA_021962125.1 of Bulinus truncatus. Taxonomy (NCBI): domain Eukaryota; kingdom Metazoa; phylum Mollusca; class Gastropoda; family Planorbidae; genus Bulinus; species Bulinus truncatus. Next base: position 15,151,258 of record JAGDYQ010000004.1, on the reverse strand, counting down.
AATGAAAAGTAACCACGTAAATTAATCACAATAAATTAATCATCCGAAATGAAAAAAAAAATCATTTCTAAAAAAGGAAAGAATAGAGTATGCGATAATATACAGTCAAATTTAGCTTCTTTACTAAAATAAAATAAATCTTTTCTTGTAGAGAACTGATACCATTACCTGCCCATTGATCTATTCTCGTTAGTCCTGTCACGTCATTTTGGATATCCGGTCACATAATGTCTGCTGTCTGGTCACATAATGTCTGCTGTCTGGTCACATAATGTCTGCTGTCTGGTCACATAATGTCTGCTGTCCGGTCACATAAAGCCAGCTGAAGGCCAACGAACAGCAGGGCTTTCGTATCACTGTCGAATCAAGTAAATACTGGTGACATTTGACATTTTCCTCCATTCTTTTTTTTTTAATAATTGCCTGACTACTTGAGTCCCAACTTTTAGTCACTGACCCATATGTTAATTTGCTTATCGTAAAAAAAATTGTTTGTCATCCAACAGTTGGGTCAGACAATCAATTAGCTCCCCTTGCTTACTTCAATATCTTCGGAAGTCAAACATTTAAATGTTCTAAAAATAGTCCTGATTCTATCAGATCCTCTCAGATCCTAAGGAAGAAAGTATAAAGGGTTGGAAGAACAAACAAGAAGACGACGCCCACCCGTCAAGTTATAAATGGGTATTTTTGTTTTTTGTATTCTAGTCATTTGAAATTAACCCAGACGAGTGGATCGTGGATGGGACAATACTTCGAGAGACTCTTGAAAGGGCGTACACAACACACATGTAGATTTATTTATTTTTTAATTCTCGAATTTAAAACTAGACCAGGGGTGGGTCAACTTTTTTTGAATCGCGGGTCACAACAGGTTCTTAAACTCGACAAAAGGGCATGTCCGAGAGGACACATTGTACAGAAGTATCAAACCAAACAGCAGATAGATGGGATATTTATAAGAACGTACGGGTATGTTTAAGGTAAGCTACCTAAAGTTACGTTAAAAAAAGTATAGTTCCCTCAAGCCCCTAAAGCTTGATTGGGGCAGATGAAATGTAGGATTCATTATGTTTCAGTAACCTCGGTATATTAAGGGATTGTGTGTTTAGCACAGCCGCCTTTACACCCCCCCCACCTCCAACTAAAGTCGGGTACCCATTTAAGGCTGGATGGACTTGGAAACTTACACCAGGACCTAAACAAATCCCGAGGTTCTCATTGAGGTTCAAACCCTAGACACTTCCTGTCGACAATCGAGCGCTCTACACAACACGACCATCCGTCCTCTCTCTCTCTCTCTCTCTCTTTGAACTCTCTCAGTTTTATCTGCGGGCTGAGACTTAGTCTCTTAGAGCCCGTGAGATCAGACCTGCTGTGTCTCTCAACATCTGGAGACTGCCATAGAGCCCTATGGCCAGCAGGCTTCCGGACTGGTCCACCCTGTGGTCCGCCAGTTCGGGGCACTCGAATAGCAAATGATCTACGGTTTCCTCCACTTCCCTGCAGTGTCTGCAAAGGGTGTCGACATTGGGCCTCAACCTCCCAAAGTACGCGCCAATAGGACAGTGCCCAGTTCGGAACTGGGCAATTAGCGCCTGCTCGACACGCCTGAGCTTCCACCACGGGTCAGTTTTGGACGGCCGCTCCAGAAACTTCCGGATGTTAACTCCGTTCACCCCATGAGCCCAGCCCGAGAACCACTTCGATTGTCCAAAGAGGCAGATCATGGAACGTGCTGCCTCGAATGAGCTCTCTCTTGCACTCACGGGCAGCACTTGGGAATCTGTCCTCTTTCACACTTCATCTGTCCCGATGAGCCATTTTGGGATGAATGGGAGTTTACGTACAGCTACATGCACAGGCCAGATTTAACAGCCAAAGTGATATTATAACAGCTCTGATTGATGATTAAAACATTAGTTAATTTGTTCCATAGACAGTATAGGCTAGGTACGTTAATTTGTTCCATGGACAGTATAGGCTAGGTACGTTGCTTTGTTCCATGGACAGTATAGGCTACGTACGTTGCTTTGTTTCATGGACAGTATATGCTAGGTACGTTAATTTGTTCCATAGACAGTATAGGCTAGGTACGTTACTTTGTTCCATGGACAGTATAGGCTAGGTACGTTAATTTGTTCCATGGATAGTATAGGCTAGGTACGTTAATTTGTTCCATGGACAGGATAGGCTAGGTACGTTTATTTGTTCCATGGACAGTATAGGATAGGTACGTTAATTTGTTCCATGGACAGGATAGGCTAGGTACGTTAATTTGTTCCATGGACAGCATAGGCTAGGTACGTTAATTTGTTCCATGGACAGTATAGGCTAGGTACGTTAATTTGTTCCATGGACAGGATAGTATAGGTACGTTAATTTGTTTCATAGACAATATAGGCTAGGCACGTAAATTTGTTCCATAGACAGGATAGGATAGGTACGTTAATTTGTTCCATGGACAGTATAGGCTAGGTACGTTAATTTGTTCCATGGACAGGATAGGCTATGTACGTTAATTTGTTCCATGGACAGTATAGGCTAGGCACGTAAATTTGTTCCATAGACAGGATGGGATAGGTACGTTAATTTGTTCCATGGACAGTATAGGCTAGGTACGTTAATTTGTTCCATGGACAGGAAAGGCTAGGTACGTTAATTTGTTCCATGGACAGTATAGGCTAGGTACGTTAATTTGTTCCATGGACAGTATAGGCTAGGTACGTTAATTTGTTCCATGGACAGGATAGGATAGGTACGTTAATTTGTTCCTTGGACAGGATAGGATAGGTACGTTAATTTATTCCATGGACAGGATAGGATAGGTACAAAAAATAGGAGATAATATTTCATTCTTTCAAGTGCTTACTGCGGTAACATGAAATATTTTCCTAATATGTTATAAAGGATACATTTAATGCAAGTAACCGATTCTAAGTTAAACATCTTTGGTCTATCATCAATAATTGTTTGATTCTTCTAAAACAACCCATTAAAACTAGTGAATTAAAATATATTCTCTAAAAAACAAAACAAAAGTATTTCACCAAGTACTTTATGTAGAGGCTATACATGCAAGCATGGGCGTCGCTAGGAATTTTTCCAGGGGGTGGGGGCAAAAATTTTCCGAGGGGGGGGGGAGGCAAATAACAACTTTATGACATTTTTTTTAAATGTAAATGCCCCCCCTCTGATATGACATTTTTTGAATACGCCCATGCATGTAAGATATATTTTTCATTTATGATATTTCTTAAGACATTTTTAAAGTATGTCCATGGGCTCTTGTTACAAATAATGTAGAAAAAAACCCGTGTGATTCACTCTAAAAAGAAAAATGTATTCGAAAAATGAAAACAAAAATCTAAAAAAGTAAGATCTGTACCAGAGCGAATAAAATATTCACATTAATAAACTGGGTTTGAAAATATTGGTGGTCAGCATGTAACAGCAGCCAATATAAGACACTATAATATGACTTCGTTAACCAAATGAAAATACGTGTAACGGCAGCCGATATATAATACAATAATGAAAATATATATTTTAATTATATATTATTTCATGTCTACCTGTTTGAAAAAAAAATGTTCTCGGAACAAAAGTCACAAAAAAACTACACATCTTGTCACTTTTTTTGAAATGTGATATATTTTAGACCAATAGATCACATGACAAAGTATCGTATGATCATGTGACACAGTATCGTATGATCATGTGACACAGTATTATTTGACTAGTAAACAAACAGTTTAGTGCTGCGGGGAGAAATCAGTTTTTCAGCCTACGAAAAAAATCGTACAATCTGTATTGAAAAATTAAAGCACCTAATGTTCATACAGCTATAATACTTCATGGGTAGAGTACACAATAGAATAGATAGAGAATAGACATATAGATTGAGCAATAGAATAGATAGAGAATAAACATACAGCCTACACAATAGAATAGATAGAGAATAGATATATAGATTGAGCAATAGAATAGATAGAGAATAAACATATAGACTACACAATAGAATAGATACAGAATTAAATGCATATTTTTTATTTGTAAATTGTCATACTACAATAACTTTTAAAAAATGTTCTATAGTCTCCCTTGTATCTCGCAACAGTTTCTATAACAACAGTTCAATCAGGCGGGCTTTTGTACAATAAACTCTAATAACAAAATTAGAATTTATATAGGTTCAAGGGCTTTAGGAAAATATAGATTCCAGGCCTTAGCAGGCCTTAATGAAAATACAGGTGGTACAACCGTCGTGAAGGTTATTCTACGGCCCCCAAGACCACAATGATTTGTTCCTCATCACATCTTTCTCTGAGACCATATTCCTATATTGTTAAGATTCATTGCAATTACTACACTTTCACTGCATTATTTTTTTATTTATTGTATTTACATTTTTTTTACGCCGCCATTGCCAACATGATCGGGTGAAGTGTGCCTACCGCACCAGCATTGTTGGCGGCGCTGATGCCTGTCTGCCATGCCTACAGAGCGGCGAGGTGAGTGTGCCCTCTATCATCATCCGGGATGGCAGAAAAGAGGGTTTTAAGGCTTGCCCAAAATGGCCAGACCAGCAGGGTGTGTGTACTGCTGATCCGTCAGAATGGAAAGGCAAGGGGTTTTTCGGGAAGAGGGGAGGGTGTAATGTGCCTGCACTCTCAGCCCGAAATGGCAGGCTGCGCAGGTGTGCTTAATGGGACAGAGTGGAAGGGTGTTGTGTGCCGACCACATCCGTCACCACCACCAGCTGCTGTGAATACT